>SJYA01003201.1:36804-256536 GCA_006410615.1 Neotragus moschatus | reverse complement strand
GTTGGTAAAGAATCTGCCTGCAAGGCAGGAGACATGGTTTGATTCCTGGGTCAGGACGACCCCCTGGAGAAGGAAATGGCTACCCACTCCAGTATTCTTGCCTGGAGAATTCCATCTACATAAGGAGCCTGGCAGATTACAGTTCATGGGGTCAAAAGAGTCAGACATGAGTGACCAACTAAGCACACAGCAAACAATCAAGGTAACTGGATCCTAAATAATATTGCATGTAATATTTTGAGCAAAGATAAGACTTCCACGTAGCCAGTATAGACTGCGTACCCCAGGAGCACCACATTTAATTTCAATTTCCAGTTTTAAATGGGATACAGGGAAGCCATGCCAACAGCCAGCTTGATTTAGTAGTTAAGAATGTGGGCTCTGGAATCTATTTCAAACAAGAAATAACTTCATAAAAATGAGAGCTTTCCAAAAACAGAATGGGATTTTTCAAAATTAGAAATTTACTTAGCTATGTTGTAGGGAGATTGAAAGAATCTTGGTCAAAATCATCTTTGAACTTTCTTCAAAACGAGATTTTATAAAAATAAAATTGACTTTAGAAAATTATATAAAGCAATTGCTCCTCCTTATTATAAAAGTCAACAATTTCAAATAGCTTCACTGTTGAATTAAAAAACTGTCTATGATTTCTAGCCTATGTTGACCCTTCAGTTTTCTGCATTACTAGAATTCTGGAAAATAAAGTATGTTTACACTTGGAAAATATGTAATTTAAAATTGCTTTTAGCACTTTCAATTGATTTTTTTTTTAATTTCAAAATAATAATCAATGCTTGGAGTCTAAAGATAATATGTTACATTGTTCTTCTATATCCTATTATTTTACTTAACACATTGATGGAGAAAAAGCAAATGACCAACAAATAGTGGGTTTCTGTTCAAATCTAAATATTCTTAAGAGGGGGGAAAAAAACAAACAATAGACTGAGAGAAATATTTGCAAACCACATACCTGACAAAGGACTTGTATTCTTGACAAGGGCATTGCTTTTTAAAATAAAGCCTTAAAACTCAAAAATAAGTAAAACAAACCAAAACAAAAGCTTGAACAGAAGTCTCATCAAAAACGNCTGCTGCTGCTGCTAAGTCGCTTCAGTCGTGTCCAACTCTGTGCGACCCCATAGACGGCAGCTCATCCGGCTCCGCCGTCCCTAGGATTCTCCAGGCAGGAACACTGGAGTGGGTTGCCATTTCCTTCTCCAACGCATGAAAGTGAAAAGTGAAAGGGAAGTCGTTTAGTCGTGCCCGACTCTTCGTGACCCCATGGACCGCAGCCTACCAGGCTCCTCCGTCCATGGGTCTAATCCTCTACAATTATGTGTTCTAGAACCTTGATACAGAACAAACTAAACCAGGACATGAGAGACAGTAAACCAGGACATGGGAGACAGAGATCCATAAAATGCTGATATCTAAACCAGTGGCCTCCAAAATTGGAGGAAAAACATTTTGAACATGCACTTTGAGATAAGTATATCAGTTATGGATAAGACTTACTGTACTGAGAAAGTATAAAACATACTGAAGAAAAAAATAACAGCAGGCCTGAACTTTTCTCCATATACTGTCTCCCTGGAAACATTCTGGGTTAAGACAAACAAGGAGTGACAGCTGTGTTACCAGTCAGCATTGTTTGCTACCGATGGAACACATCTGGACGAAGAGGATGCTGATTCAGCTTCCTGATGCAGTGTGTTCTAGCAACTGAGAGCATCCCTTTAGGAAAGCTGGACCATTATCAAGAGATTGACTCCTGTGGAGCTTGAGCCTTCCCCAAGGCAAAGTAGTCCTTATCTACCCATACAATCTCACCTTAAAACTGAGTTACCATATAGGAGGAAACGGAGAGAAGGTGGAAAACGGTTCCTGAACATCTAGAGGGACTCCCACTGAAGAAGCATCTGACATTATCCTGCTGACATTCTGTTTCCAGTCCTGTATCCTTCTACTAAACCAAGTGAATCTGGTGCTGAACAATAGCCTACTGTGGCATATTAGTGTGAATGTTAAAACCACAGGTCCACTGTGGTAATTATACAGACATGTTCATACACAAAAAGTATATTACTTACATCCTCTAACATAATGAATTATTTTAAGCACCACACATTTGAGTATACTGCTTGGGTCCACATACATTTCACAGAATTTGGGGTATATTCTTTGTAACAACTTGGAAGCTATTGTTTTTCCCTCTGTGATTTTCTGGTGTTTTTCACAGATGTTTTTTTCTTTGGTCCTTGTAAATCCTTGGCTTCCTCTGCAAATACTAGTGCCCCTAGGACTCTTTAAACTAAAAATTGGTAACTCCATTGTTACAAACTCTGCAGCAGCAAGACATAAGGAATTCCTGAAAATTCAAACACTAAATATATTGAAGTTCTTCACTTCCTGCTCATTTTCTTTTAAAGTTTATCAAGATATAACTATAATAGTAGACATATATTCCCTCCAATTAAATTTTTTTAAAAAAATTAGAAAAAAGATATAATTATAGAAGGCTTTAAAATCTACAACATTGTGGGAGAAGTAATTTTGTCTTTCCATTTTAATATATTTTTAGGCTAGTTTCATTAAAACATGCTATGTCCAAAATAGAGCAATTCATCCCACTCTTGACACTACCCTCGATTCCAGTAACCAAACAATTTTGCCATTTCCTATGAAAATTTCTATAGACTCATTAGTCATTACCCCATTTTTAAGCACACATGATTTTTAAAAGTTATTAAACTTACCCTGATACATGTAACATCAGCAGCATGTAGAAGACAAAGAAGAGATTATGAGTATACCAGAAGATGTCATAGTTAGAAACTCTGAAAAAAACAAATAACTTAATTTCAATTTCACTTCTTACTCCATCTCAATAAAACAAGCATGCATCCTTTCAAGTACATGTCCCTATTGAAAGTTGAAATATGAGCTCATCTGAGACTTATCTATTAATATCAACATATTAGCATACCATTGCAGAAAACTGACAAAAATTATAAGCAACACTTTATCATCTTGAAGATTCTTTGTATGTATTTCAAATAAAGATACATGGAAAAAATTAAAATCAGGTGTTCATTTATAAATTATTATGATGTAAGGTGAAGGAGCAGGCAACAATCTGCTAATGTGTACTACTGCTGCCTTTGTTTATCAATATTCTCAATTTAAAAACAACTAATGTTTCTATCCTAGTGTGTATTTTGAGAGTAGTTCAAAGGAAATTCAGACGGAGATAAATTAAATAAATGCTCATCAAAATTTTATATGATTTTTCTAGACAGTATATAACTTCAACATCTTGTGTTACTGGCCTGGGGGAGGACCAAGATTCTAAAAAGAGAGGGGTACAATAAACACAACCTATAAAATATTCAAAAGAAGTAGAAAGACCATCAGTTACTTATTTCATATATCTGAGTGGATGTTCAGGGAAGCTATCTGATAAAAGCTTAGATGGTTCTGATAACAACCCCTGAAACCTTTTAGAACCCCCAGTTTAGGTAATAACCAGTATAGTCACATTTACTTCAGTCACAGATTGCTACCACAAACAAGATCAGTAACACCCTCATAACATTCACCTTCTTGCATAGATCTGATCTTTTTTAATCTAAATTTCTAGAAGTAGAATTACATCAAAGGACACATATTTTGTAAGATTTTCTTTATATACACCACCGATTGCTCTATACAACATGGTTATCAATTAAGAACCCAATCACAGTGAAGGAGTGCCTGTCTCCCCAAACCAAGACTCAACTATATACATCTCCAGTATCTTGGAACTGGGCATTATTTCATTTGTGTGTTACTTGCTTTCAATTCTTCTGTGACTTACCTGTTCATAGAAATTACCCATTTCTACAGCATATTTCTCAACTGCTGTAAGTAAACTACTCAAATTTAAGAATGTGCTAGTTCCATAGCAGGGCTTCCCAGGAGGCATTACTGGTAAAGAACCCACCTGTCAATGCAGGGGACATAAGAGACACAGGTTTGATCCCTGGGTGAGGAAGGTCCCCTGGAGGAGGGCACGGCAACCTGCTCTACTATTCTCACACGAAGAATGGAAGAGGAGCCTGGTGAGCAACAGTCCACAGGCTCACAGAGGCAGACACGACTGAAGCAGCTTAACACACAGGCATAGTTCCACGTGAGTGTAGTGATGTTCCCAGTAACATGCTTACTTTTTAATCTTTATAATGTATATTGGCATTCAGGAGTTTCAGTTTTCATATCTTTAGATAGCTAAATATTTCCTATACTTCCCCTTGTCCATTATGAGCACAGATAAAATATAACTTAAAGTTTCCTCCAAATCTTCAGGGATGCAATTCTTCACAGTTAACTTTGTCATGGAGTGAGAATTTCATTCACTTAAGCCTTCCTTTCCTCACAAGCTTGTAGTGGCATCTTTATTACTTAGCAGGTTCTCACATATGGCAAAGTCCTCATCAGGGCTTTCTACCAACTATCACTATCACAGTTCAAGGCCTTGGTCATTTTTGCAACTCCTATTCTGTATTTATTAATTAAAGTGTAGTTTTCTTATGATATTATACTAGTTTCAGGTGTACATCATAGTAATACCCTATTCTAAGTTATTGAGGCCTATTTTTTTAATGTTTAGTAAGCGCTGAAGAATTGATGCTTTTCAACTGTGGTGTTGGAGAAGACTCTTGAGAGTCCCTTGGACTGCAAGGAGATCCAACCAGTCCATTCTGAAGGAGATCAGCCCTGGGGTTTCTTTGGAAGGAATGATGCTAAAGCTGAAACTCCAGTACTTTGGCTACCTCATGCAAAGAGTTGACTCATTGGAAAATACTCTGATGCTGGGAGGGATTGGGGGCAGGAGGAGAAGGGGATGACAGAGGATGAGATGGCCGGATGGCATCACTGACTCGATGGGCATGAGTCTAACTGAGCTCCGGGAGATGGTGATGGACAGGGAGGCCTGGCGTGCTACGATTCATTGGGTCGCAAAGAGTCGGACACGACTGAGCGACTGAACTGAACTGAACTGAAGCCACATCTTCCTTTTATTCCACTTGGGAATATTTACTTGAAACATCCCCATACACGATTCCTTATCACTCAGAATATTTGACTGAAAGATTTTTCCAAAACAAGAAATTATATATAGAAATGTCTCTATTTCCCTCTTAGTTACACAGGAAGAATACTGCATTGACTAAGCATTTGGGTTAATCCAGACATTTTCTACATATGCAAATGAAGATAATCTGAAGGAAATCTAAGCAGTCTGACCAAGAAACATCAAAATGATGGCTCTGACACTCACCGTATCGCATATGTTGAAGCCGTAATCATCAAGAATAACACCAGTACCATGCAGACCCCTGTCAGGCCAGGAACTACAAAAATATACATAAGTACATTTTAACTTAAGTCATACTCAGAAAAAAAGTGCAAAAAATTATTACCTTAAAATTCAAAGCACTAGGCTGCTTTTGTGGGAAGCCTAACTGAAATCATCTATCTCCTTGCATGTTCTCCGTCAAAAAAACCTTTTTTTTTTTTTTTTTTTTTTAAATAGCATTAGTTTCANAAGTACATTTTAACTTAAGTCATACTCAGAAAAAAAGTGCAAAAAATTATTACCTTAAAATTCAAAGCACTAGGCTGCTTTTGTGGGAAGCCTAACTGAAATCATCTATCTCCTTGCATGTTCTCCGTCAAAAAAACCTTTTTTTTTTTTTTTTTTTTTGAATTAGCATTAGTTTCAAGGTACTTAAGGAGAAGTAGAATCTTTTCCACCTTTCACAGAAAAGTCCCTTTTGGTATTTTCCAATATTCTGATCAGAATGGTGCCTACACGCACACTTTGACAGGAACATAACTACAGCAAACAACAATAACTAATGCAACAGGACACAGTTGACATCCAGCATCCTCACTGCTTTGGCTTTCTCTGTCAGAGTCAATGTCAAGTGATTTCTTTTGGATTTTACTATCTAGAAAGAATTTCCAGAAAAAATAAGCAAAACCTGAATCTTTCTAAAAACCACAACTTCAAGTATAGAACAAAACACGGTGAATGTGAAGAAAAAAGTTACAGTGCTGATTTTTTAAGAATACTCTCAGGCATAATTCCCCTTAGAATGGAAAGTATTTTAAAATCAGGGTTTCTGATACTATATAACATTTGTTCTTAAAAAGAAAGCATGCAAACATGTCATTTTACAAAATTAATACCGGCGTACTAGACTGTTATAAACCTAGTGTTAGCTCACAGAGGACATCCAAAATGAATAGGCGATATGCTATATCAAAGAGCGAAAAATCACAGTAGTCTCATTTCTTATTATCTTATTGCTATCAAATAAAATAGTCTATAAGTTACCTTTAATTTACTCTTACAAGCACATGAGCAACAATAAGTACTAAATGACCTAGCTAAAAAAGTCCATATCAGATCCTTCTAGAAAAGGTATTAAACCACTTCTGTCTCCAAAAGTACAGATACCTCCTTACTCTTCTTCTTGACAAGGAAGCACCTACACAACAGAAGGCCCTTCAGGGAGTGAGAGCCATCAACAGAAGCAAACAAGCTGGGGATGACACCAGGGCAATACTGATATGCGTCATTAGGATCACAGAGGGTATAGAACGGTTGGAAAATAATACTGGAAATTCCAGTACAGTAGAAACAAGTTTCCACTTGTAAAGGGCCACATGAGAAATAAGGGAGTCAGGCTATGGAGCTTAATACTTGAGTACACCCTCCTTTTCACTCTTCCCAGTACACAGATTTGGAAGCCTAACAAAACTTGCCATTCCCTGATGCCCCAATCCAAATCATCTCCCCTCTAAATTCTTTCATAGGGCACTCCCTTCGCTATTGTCTCTTCCATTGCTTTACCTCCTAGGGGTAACAGAAGAGCAAGATAAGAACACTAGTTCACACGGAAGGATTTGGCAACCCACTCCAGTACTCTTGCCTGGAAAATTCCACGGACTGAGGAGCCTGGTGGGCTAGAGTCCATGGCGTCGCAAAGAGTCGGGCATGACTGAGCGACTTCACTTTCACTTTAAAAAGAACAGCAGGCCTACAAAATGACCAAGCCTCCTCTTCCAAATACTTATCCCCCGAAAACACAAATATAGCCACAACAAACTTGTTCAAAAATATTCAATAACCACTTTAATACTCAAGGCCTATAAACAATTCAAATCTCTATCAACAGATGGATGGATAATTATTTATTGTGCCTGAAAAATTAATCAGCAGTTTAAAAAAATGACATATACCTACACAAAATTATTAGTCTGAGTGAACAAACCAGACTCCCCCTCCAAGAAAAGAACCCTGAAAGAATATAAGCTCTATGATTTCTTTTGTACAATATTCTAGAAATTTCAAAACATTCTTTAGTGGTAGAAAGCAGATCCATAACTCGGAGGGGTAGAGAGCAGGATGCATTACAAAAGAGCACAAAACATTTCTAGAATGATGGACATACTTGTTATCTTGATTTTGACCATGGTTTCTTGTGTTTATACATATGTCAAAAGTGATAAATAACATACTTTACATATGTATAATTTAGAGTATTTAAGTTATAACTCAAATTTAAAGAAGAAAAAAGAGAGAAGGTCCCTCTCTCTGGCTCCAAGTAATTTAAAAAAATCCATATCTTCCCAAATGAATAAATAAATGATAGAATCCCAGATGGCTCTGTAATGTGAAATTTGTGGTTGGAGAGGCCTTTCAAGTAATTTCATTGAGGCTTCATGAATGTCTACTGTGTCTACATACAAGGTTTCCTATATATAGTCCTGAACGTGCCAAAATTAGTTTTATAATGTCTGCAAATCACTCCATCAGGACATCTGAAAAAATGGAGCATGTTTAGAATAGAGGTGTAAATTCCAAAGAGTATTATGTGAACATCAATTATTTCAGGTATTAATTTCCAGTGATGAAAAATGCTCTAACTATTCCTTGAAGAATCACAGGGCACATTAATGTAAATTTTCTGAGAGGTACTAAAGTCAAGAAACCCAGTTTAAACTTGAACAGATATTCCCCAGACACTGAACTCGAGCATTCCTTTTAGAGCAGATCATGGAAAACATATTAGAAAGACTTAAGGTGAAATAGTTGACCTTAGCCATTTGAAATCAAGATGAAATAGAAGCCTCAAATAACCTAGGGCATATGTGTATATCCTGGAATTATAGCCCTGTTACTGTCCCTTAAGCCAAATCCCAATCTCACTGAATCTCATTTATAAACTAAGGAGAATCAATTCAATGCTTTTTAATATTCTTTCAGATTTATGAAGTTATCTTTCTTTTCAAAAGAATTCATTTTTCCTTTCTCTCTCCCAGAAATACAAAAATTCCAGAGTTTGCAATTTACAAAGTAATAGACTTCATAGCAATGAAGAAGAAAAACTGACGTATAATTAGCAACGAGAAGAAAAAAATTACAGTCACAGTGGTCCAAAAAAATGGTGGGATGAGTAACTTAAAAACCAAAGAGAAGAGAGCGGGAGAGATAAATTAGGATTTAGGGATTAATATATGTACATGGCAATCCACTCCAGTAATAATGCCTGGAAAATCCCACGGACAGAGAAGCCTGGTAGGCTACAGTCCATGGGGTTGCAAAGAGTCAGACATGACTGAGCAACTTCACTTCACTTCACTTCACATGTACATTACTATATATAAAATTGGTAAACAGCAACAACATACTGCATAGCACAGGGAACTATACTCAATATCTTACAATAACCTATAATGGAACAGAATCTGAAAAAAAAATATATATATATCCATATACACAAACACACATATATCCATACACACACACAAATATATATGCATATATAACTGAATCACTTTGCTACACACTTGAAACTNGAAAAAAGTTACAGTGCTGATTTTTTAAGAATACTCTCAGGCATAATTCCCCTTAGAATGGAAAGTATTTTAAAATCAGGGTTTCTGATACTATATAACATTTGTTCTTAAAAAGAAAGCATGCAAACATGTCATTTTACAAAATTAATACCGGCGTACTAGACTGTTATAAACCTAGTGTTAGCTCACAGAGGACATCCAAAATGAATAGGCGATATGCTATATCAAAGAGCGAAAAATCACAGTAGTCTCATTTCTTATTATCTTATTGCTATCAAATAAAATAGTCTATAAGTTACCTTTAATTTACTCTTACAAGCACATGAGCAACAATAAGTACTAAATGACCTAGCTAAAAAAGTCCATATCAGATCCTTCTAGAAAAGGTATTAAACCACTTCTGTCTCCAAAAGTACAGATACCTCCTTACTCTTCTTCTTGACAAGGAAGCACCTACACAACAGAAGGCCCTTCAGGGAGTGAGAGCCATCAACAGAAGCAAACAAGCTGGGGATGACACCAGGGCAATACTGATATGCGTCATTAGGATCACAGAGGGTATAGAACGGTTGGAAAATAATACTGGAAATTCCAGTACAGTAGAAACAAGTTTCCACTTGTAAAGGGCCACATGAGAAATAAGGGAGTCAGGCTATGGAGCTTAATACTTGAGTATACCCTCCTTTTCACTCTTCCCAGTACACAGATTTGGAAGCCTAACAAAACTTGCCATTCCCTGATGCCCCAATCCAAATCATCTCCCCTCTAAATTCTTTCATAGGGCACTCCCTTCGCTATTGTCTCTTCCATTGCTTTACCTCCTAGGGGTAACAGAAGAGCAAGATAAGAACACTAGTTCACACGGAAGGATTTGGCAACCCACTCCAGTACTCTTGCCTGGAAAATTCCACGGACTGAGGAGCCTGGTGGGCTAGAGTCCATGGCGTCGCAAAGAGTCGGGCATGACTGAGCGACTTCACTTTCACTTTAAAAAGAACAGCAGGCCTACAAAATGACCAAGCCTCCTCTTCCAAATACTTATCCCCCGAAAACACAAATATAGCCACAACAAACTTGTTCAAAAATATTCAATAACCACTTTAATACTCAAGGCCTATAAACAATTCAAATCTCTATCAACAGATGGATGGATAATTATTTATTGTGCCTGAAAAATTAATCAGCAGTTTAAAAAAATGACATATACCTACACAAAATTATTAGTCTGAGTGAACAAACCAGACTCCCCCTCCAAGAAAAGAACCCTGAAAGAATATAAGCTCTATGATTTCTTTTGTACAATATTCTAGAAATTTCAAAACATTCTTTAGTGGTAGAAAGCAGATCCATAACTCGGAGGGGTAGAGAGCAGGATGCATTACAAAAGAGCACAAAACATTTCTAGAATGATGGACATACTTGTTATCTTGATTTTGACCATGGTTTCTTGTGTTTATACATATGTCAAAAGTGATAAATAACATACTTTACATATGTATAATTTAGAGTATTTAAGTTATAACTCAAATTTAAAGAAGAAAAAAGAGAGAAGGTCCCTCTCTCTGGCTCCAAGTAATTTAAAAAAATCCATATCTTCCCAAATGAATAAATAAATGATAGAATCCCAGATGGCTCTATAATGTGAAATTTGTGGTTGGAGAGGCCTTTCAAGTAATTTCATTGAGGCTTCATGAATGTCTACTGTGTCTACATACAAGGTTTCCTATATATAGTCCTGAACGTGCCAAAATTAGTTTTATAATGTCTGCAAATCACTCCATCAGGACATCTGAAAAAATGGAGCATGTTTAGAATAGAGGTGTAAGTTCCAAAGGGTATTATTTGAACATCAATTATTTCAGGTATTAATTTCCAGTGATGAAAAATGCTCTAACTATTCCTTGAAGAATCACAGGGCACATTAATGTAAATTTTCTGAGAGGTACTAAAGTCAAGAAACCCAGTTTAAACTTGAACAGATATTCCCCAGACACTGAACTCGAGCATTCCTTTTAGAGCAGATCATGGAAAACATATTAGAAAGACTTAAGGTGAAATAGTTGACCTTAGCCATTTGAAATCAAGATGAAATAGAAGCCTCAAATAACCTAGGGCATATGTGTATATCCTGGAATTATAGCCCTGTTACTGTCCCTTAAGCCAAATCCCAATCTCACTGAATCTCATTTATAAACTAAGGAGAATCAATTCAATGCTTTTTAATATTCTTTCAGATTTATGAAGTTATCTTTCTTTTCAAAAGAATTCATTTTTCCTTTCTCTCTCCCAGAAATACAAAAATTCCAGAGTTTGCAATTTACAAAGTAATAGACTTCATAGCAATGAAGAAGAAAAACTGACGTATAATTAGCAACGAGAAGAAAAAAATTACAGTCACAGTGGTCCAAAAAAATGGTGGGATGAGTAACTTAAAAACCAAAGAGAAGAGAGCGGGAGAGATAAATTAGGATTTAGGGATTAATATATGTACATGGCAATCCACTCCAGTAATAATGCCTGGAAAATCCCATGGACAGAGAAGCCTGGTAGGCTACAGTCCATGGGGTTGCAAAGAGTCAGACATGACTCAGCAACTTCACTTCACTTCACTTCACATGTACATTACTATATATAAAATTGGTAAACAGCAACAACATACTGCATAGCACAGGGAACTATACTCAATATCTTATAATAACCTATAATGGAACAGAATCTGAAAAAAATATATATATATACATCCATATACACAAACACACATATATCCATACACACACACATATATATATGCATATATAACTGAATCACTTTGCTACACACTTGAAACTAACACAACATTGAAAATCAACTATACTTCAGTTTAAAAAAGCTAAGCTTTTCTGTTACTGCAATTAAACAGACACTGGACAATCAATTATCTGGAATTTTGCAGAAAATACCTCTGTAACAAGTAGAAGAGTTTCAAAACAGATGACTCTTCTACAAATGGCCCAGTTTTGTTCATTTTTAAGGCTGAGTAATATTCCACTGTATACATTATATACTACCTCTTCTTTATCCATTCACATGTAACATTTAGGTTACTTTCATGTGCTGGCTATTATAAACAATGTTGCAATGAACACTGGGTACATATGTCTTTTTTAATATTTATTTATTTTTAATTGATTGGTTTTTGGTTTGATTTCTGTCATACATCAACATGAGTTAATGACAGGTGCACATTCTTCCCCCAATGCATCTTTTTGAATTATGGTTTACTCAGTGTCTATACCTAGTAGTGGGCTTCCCTCATAGCTCAGTTGGTAAAGAATCTTGCCTGCAATTCAGGAGACCTGGGTTCAATTCCTAGACTGGGAAGATCCCCTGGAGAAGGAACTGGCAACCCACTCCAGTATTCTTGCCTAAAGAATCCCCACGGACAGAGGAGCCTGGCAGGCTACCATCCACGGGGTTGCAAGAGTTGGACACAATTTAGCAACTAAACCACCACCACCACCATGCCCAGTAGAGGGATTGCTGGGTCATATGATAGTTCTAGTTTTAGTTTTTAAGGAACCTCCACACTGTTCTCCATGAAAGTGTTAGTCTCTCAGTTGTTTCTGACTCTGAGACTCCATGGACTGCAGACCACCAGGCTCCTCTGTCCATGGAATTCTCCAAGCAAGAATACTGGAGTGGGTAGCCATGCCCTCCTCCAGGGGATCTTCCCAACCCAGGGATCGAACCCAGGTCACCCGCACTGCAGGCAGATTCTTTACCATCTGAGCCACCACTGTGGCTGATTTACATTCTCATCAGCAGTGCAAGAGGGTTCCCTTTTCTCCACACCCTTTCCAGAAACTAACATAACATTATAAAGCAATTATGCTCCCTTTAAAAAAGGCCAAGAAAATGACTTTTATCCATTCAGGGACTACTTTCTGGGCATCTATATTTTACTGTCAAGTGCTAGAATAAAAATAAATCATGTAAAATAAATCTCAGTCCAGTGTGGGAGACACGATAAGCAGGCAATTGCAACACAGGGTATTAAGTGCTGAAAGAGAGCCAAACACTGAGTATTTTCGAGGTACATCAAAGGGCATCCTAACCTAGCCTTGGATAACAGCTCAGCCAAGTCCCAATAAATTAGCCTCTATTAGCACACATATCCCAAGAATCAGGAAGCACAGGTTAGAAAGTATTGGGCTAGTCTGAGTTCACTGGGCAAAGTCACTTAGCAAAATGAAGTACATTGTGAACTCTCTCAGTCTTCAAGTTATAAAGCAAAATCTATACTTGTTTCCTTGGGGAAAAAAATGCTTATTACATTTACTCTTACTGTTTTTGATCTATGCATATTAGGTTAATTAGTAGCCCATAAAATGAATGACTGCACTACACTGCCATTTATAGATGAACTGAAAGATTATTTTCATCCCTACCCAGATGTAGTCAGAAATATGCCATCTTGTATTCATCATCCTGTTTTTACCAAGATAATTGGAGACATGACTGTGTTTGTTTATGAGGGTTTTTCTAATTGAAATTGTATACTGGGCATTTTACCCTCATCATACTAAGTACTACCAAATTTGGAGATATGTAGCATGCGATTTTAAGTGTTTTGAATCTATTAAATTTATTCTATAAGTTCTTAATTGGAAAGTTTTTTAACATTTATTTAGTGAGTCAAAATACCATAGAGGAGCTTTAGCATCATATTTAGGGGGACTGAGTCTGTGTCCCTGGGAAATAAATGACTCCTGATGAAAAGTATAGTATTTCTTTCATCAAATTTTATGGAACTGGGCCACCAAAGTGATACTGACATGCTGATCTGGGGCAATTCTGCTGCTTGTATTGAGAGAAAATTCACAAAATGTTTTCTCTGCATCCCCTGCGGGTAGCCCTGTTCCACTGTGAAGAAACTGATTTCAAGTGGAAAACACCATATATGTAGGTAATAAATTATTCTCCAGTATATGGAAGGAAGCCAATTATTCATAGTATTTACCATGTATCTTTAGGGTCCAAGGCAAGGAACGGATAAGCTCTGCTTAGTGGAATTACGGAGAAATCTGTGCGTAATGGGCTATGTCAACTGACACTTAAAGGATGAGTGCGAGTTGAACAGGTGAAGAAAAGAGAGTGAGAGAGGAGGCAAAGGCAGGTAGTGGTGGGGAGTCATGCGCAGGAGGATAATCAGTGCTCAGTGAAGGTAAACCAGTACTGAGAAGGTTAATAAAACACATTGCCAGGTCCCAGTTTGGTCTCTCTCTAGGGTGAAACCAGGAATTTGTGTTTTTAAGTATAATACTATCTCTACTTGGCCCAACACACTCACAGGAACTTCTGGGAAAGAACACAGGATGACGGTGTTTCATGCAGAGGGAGAGATCACCTACTTATAGGCATTAACTTTACTAAGTTTCTTAATGTAATATCTTTGTCATATGAGATCTTTTTATACTTTTATAAACTAAACTTTATAAAGCATTTCTAAGGCTTCAACTATATTCTATGCAGCAAGAGAATATTAAAACAAAGTTCTTATTTATTTATCTTAAATCGATCCATATGAACCAAAAAAAATACATTGATTCATACATAAGGGTTTAGTTTTCTGCTTTTCCTCCCTTCTGTTCTCATCCAATTCTTAAGGCTTTAATAAAAACATGTTTTCAATGTTTTCAAAGTTGTTAACTAAATTGTGTTCCTAAGGAGAAACTGTGAAATATGTACTTTGCAAATGGCAAATATCATAATCCATAGGCAGAAAATATATATTATAAATAGGTAGCTGTGACATGAGGGGGAAAACACCTGAATTATTATTATTTTTCATCATAAGACTGATTCAGAAAAGAAACAATGCATTTAACAGAGCAATGTCTCAGTTCTGTATGCAATTCTGATCCTTAATAAGGTAGTAGAGCCAAGACTTTATGACAGACCATCTTCCATCCACAATCATCACGTCTCTGAAACAGGTGCCCAAAATCCCCCCGATACAGTCTCCTTTTCATTATTATAAATGTAAGATTGAGAAAGAGAAAAAATAGTTAGAACTGTACTAACATCAGGGCCAAATTTTGAGATGTTCAAATGCACTTTAACAGATTAATAGTCTAGACTGAGATTTTATGGACAACATGTTTAAGAAGGGAAAATAAAAATGAGAACAGAGACACATTTCAAGAAAAATAACTTATTTTAGTGACTGTTTCTCCTCTTCTAAGATCAGAAAATATCCTACTAAATTACAAAATATTAAGAACTACACTGATACTCAGAGTGCTTCGTGTTTTTTTCTCCAAAACTTCAAAAACAGAAAATTCCCTCTGTATTATCTCCAATAGTACTTGTCGTAATAGCGGGTACATGGCAGGCACTCCTAAGCCACTAGTATTATGTAATTTCCATTGAAAGAATATGTGAAAGGCAAATACATTTGCTTAATTTTACTCTTGGTTTCCCTGGCCCTTTGGTTTCATTGAAACCTTATACTTGAACAGTTGTTTGACATGAACATTTCCCATGCTATATTTTGGCATATATATAAACACGGTATAGAAGCCGCAGTGATGAACAACTTACCAGTTGTGAAGAGCAGTTTTCTAGGATCCTGAAGAAAAAGGAAAAAAAAACAAAGGCTGAAAAATAAAACACTGATCAACACAAAATTCTGCAAGGAGTCTGAGCGATAAGAGCCATGTGTTAGGCATGTAGGATACTGTCCTCCCAGTGAAAATAACAGTGTTTCAATTAAGTTTCATAACGTTTTCACAATGCTAGAAGAGATTACGGTGGTGGTGCTGTTAGTTGCTCAGCCATTTCCTACTCTCTGCAACCCCATGGACTTTAGCCTGCCAGGCTCCTGTGTCCATAGAATTCTCCAGGCAAGAATACTGGAGTGAGTTGCTATTCCCTTCTCCAGGGGATCTTCCCAACCCAGGGAACGAAATCATTTATCTTAATTTACAGGGAGATTCTTTACTGTCTGAGCCACCAGAGGAGCCCAGAGGAGATTATTATACATACAAAATCCAATTCCAAGAAATTTATCCATTTGAAAAGGGAAGAATATTGGATGAGGAGTCAGAGGTCCAAGCTTTCATCTTAATGGCCAAATAGGCTAGTGGGAGTGGCCTGATGCCCACCCTTTGATCATTTTGGGATTCAATACTTTGAGGTATAATGTGGAAACATTAATATATGCCCTGTCTACCACAACTGCCAACTGCACCTAGCACGTGTCAAAACTGAGAATCAAAAGTAATAAAATATATAGAGGGGGCTATGCTGTGCAAATTCAATGCAAAGAATACTGAGAACTAAAATGCTTCAAATGCTACTGTGAAAAGTAGTGATAAAATCCAAATAAGGAAGATAGCTTCCTTCTAATTAGAGATACATTAATATTGTTACTGTAATATTTCCTTTAAACTACATCCCCATGGTATAACGGACTGAAATCAACTCCCTTCTGTCTTCTGGAAATCTTATATCAATGCCCAGTAGGATGTGGATTAACTTTTTATCCAAAGGGGCCTAATATTATACAGTTTATGAATTACTTTCTCATGCCCCCATTGAATCTATGGTTAGACCAAGCTATATACAAAGTAGGAAGCCATTTAAATAATTTCAGGGACCCTGAATAAGGACCATTTGCCCAAGAATAGCTCCTCATCAAGCATAGGTCCAATGGCTTCTAGTTAGAAACATGGCGTTAAAAACATAACTAAAGGCTAATCTAGAGTTTCAAAGTGTTAGTTGCTCAGTAGTGTTTGACTCTTTGTGACCCAATGGACTGTAGCCCACGAGGCTCCTCTGTCCATGGAATTTTCCAGGCAAGAATACTGGAGTGCATAGTCATTCCCTTCTTCAGGGGATCTTCCCAACCCAGGGATCGAATCCAGGTCTCCTGCATTACAGGCAGATTCTTGACCATCTGAACCACTAGGAAGGCCCATAATCTTGAGGAACCTAATACATAAACAACTAGGAAAAATACAAGATGGACTAGACAAAGTGGTAATACCAGAAATATGAATAATTAGCTAGGAAACCTCAGAAGATGAAAAACACTGCTAGGGAATATGGGGTATAAGAGTAAGAGACTGTTTCACAGATGATAAGATGAGGCCAACCAAGCTATTCCATCATGAATGTGCCACCCATCACAAAGTGGAGAATGGAGGGGTCACTGGGGACGTGGAGAAAACAAGAATGTAAGCACACAGCAAGAACAGCAAGGTGCCTGACACAAACCCACCCTTTCCAAAGACAAGTCACAGAAGAATACAACTGTTTATATATGTATTATCTCTTCATGTGAATGTATGTTTTCATCTTAATCTACTACATGGCCTGATACCTACTAGGTACTCAAAAATACTTATTAAAAGAAAGAAGAGGGGAGAAAGACATCATTGAAGAAGTGAAGGAAGGGAGGAAAGAAGGGGAAAAAAAGGAAAATGTAAATTAAAATGAATTACTATTTTTCATCCATCTTATCAACAGTATATTTTTTTAAAATGAGTGAGGTGTAGAAATAAGCATTGCAATAAGCATTGCAATAAGTTATTGCAATAAGTTTATTGCAATACCCATTGCAATAAACTGGTAGAATGTATCAACTGGTGAAGTTTTTTTAGAAAGTATTTTGTCCAACAAAACTAAAAATGTGTGTACCTTTGAAACCAAAATTATTTCTATAAATCTGCCTAGCAGAACTGTACAAAAAAATAAATTCATTAGCATGCAGTTTATGACAAAAACCTGGAATCAGCTCAACATTCGTGAATAAGAAAAAGACTAAAAATAAATTATGGTATATTCATATGAAGAAGAAGAGGCAGATGTATACTTTATGATACAGTAAGTCACAATACGTATATTTACAAATTGCTATTGCAAAGAATAGATATCATAAAATACCACTCAAAATAAGAAAACGTAAAGTCATTACCTATGGCTATTTTTGGAAGAGAAGCTTTCAATTTTCACTTACTTGGGAGTTCTAAAATATTTTACATTAAGCCTCTATCTCTCTTAAAGTGAAATACATTTAATACCTAGAAATCCTAAAATGACTAGAATACTGGCATCTTAAGAAAAAGTATATTAAAATAAAATGATTAAATCATTACAGTTATTGAAGACATGTGAATTATAAAGCAGAAGAGAGCAGCAAAGAAGGAAAAGATTAAAAAAGGATTTTCACGGCAGTAGTAAGATACAAGTAACCCCATATGATCAGGGCAAGTGATGGGAGATAGGGAGAGATGAGGACCTCTCTCTGGGATGAAATCATTACATGCGGAGCTTCCACTGGCATGCTAAGGAGCTGGACTTCTCCATGGTTCTTGATGTCGAATATACTCTTGCAAAGTGGGAGACCTGTGTTCGACCCCTGGGTTGGGAAGATCCCCTGAAGGAGGGTATGGCAATCCACTCCACTATACTTGCCTGGAGACTCCCCAAGGACAGAGGAGCTTGGTGGACTACAGTCCACGGAGTCACAAAGAGGTGGACTTGACTGGGGCATGGCACATACTCTATAATCACCTGGTGAACTTTTTAAAAATATTAGTTCAGTCGCTCAGTAGTGTCTGACTCTTTGAGACCCCATGGTCTGCAGCACACCAGGCTTCTCTGTCCATCACTAACTCCCAGAGCTTGCTCAAACTCATGTCCATCGAGTCGGTGATGTCATCCAACCATCTCATCCTTTGTCATCCCCTTCTCCTCCTGCCTTCAATCTTTCTCAGCATCAAGGTCTATTCCACCGAGTCAGTTCTTCACACCAGGTGGCCAAGTTATTGGAGCTTCAGCTTCAGCTTCAGCATCAGTCCTTCCAATGAACAGTCAGGACTAATTTCCTTTAGGATGGACTGGTCAGATCTCCTTGTAGTCCAAGAAACTCTCAAGAGTCTTCTCTAACACCACCGTTCAAAAGCATCAGTTCTTCGGTGCTCAGCTTTCTTTATGGTCCAACTCTCACATCCATATGTGACTACTGGAAAAATCATAGCTTTGACTGTATAGACCTTTGTCGGTAAAGTGATGTCTCTACTTTTGAATATGCTGTCTAGATTTGTCATAACTTTTCTTCCAAGGAGCACGTATCTTTTAATTTCATGGCTGCAGTCACCATCTGCAGTGATTTTGGAGCCCAAGAAAATAGAATCTCTCACTGTTTCCATTACTCCCCCATCTATTTGCCATGAAGTGATGGGACCAGATGCCATGATCTTCATTTTTTGAATGCTGAAGAGTTTTTCTAACTCTCCTCTTTCACTTTCATCCAGATGTTCTTTAGTTCCTCTTTGCTTTCTGCCACAAGGGTGGTATCACATGCACATCTGAAGTTATTGATGTTTCTCCTGACAGTCTTGATTCCAGCTTGTGCTTCAATCAGTCTGGCATTTCGCATGAGGTACTCTGCATATAAGTTAAATAAGCAAGGTGACAATATACAGCCTTGACATACTCCTTTCCCAATTTGGAACCAGTCTGTTGTTCCATGCCCGGTTCTAACTATTGCTTCTTGATCTGCGATACAGATTTCTCAGGAGTGAAACTGACATGCATACAGATTGCTCAGCAGTGAAAAATATTAGGGGCTGCCTCTAACCCAGGTCAACGAAATCACACTGGTATATTAAAAGATAGTAGCATAGTTAAGGATTAATCTAGGGCTACTTGTTATTTTAGTTTAATGATTTAATGTTTGTTTGTCATTACTTTGGCCTTTGATTTGTCTTGGGAGGGAGGTCAAGCACATGATCACAGTGGTACAAATCTAGAGAACTCTGGTGATATATAAGGGGAAGATGGAGTGAGGAGAACAATCTATTAAGTCATTACCAAACTGAGCAGAACAGGGCGGGGTTCTGATCACATGGGACCCTGAACATTTTCATGTTGATGCAGTCTTGGATTTGGGAACCAAAGGCAGCCTGAGGACACCATGAGAGTGTCAAGCAACAGAGACCTAACTAGGGGTGTGCATGTTCTGTTTCTTGGTCCAGCTGGGCTGCCTGCACATACAATTCCACTTTATGGGCAGCTCCACATGGAGAAGAGCACCTCTAAGTTAGATATTGCCCCCTACAGAATTCAGCCCAAGGTCACCTATTATAAGCATTACAAAACAAAATAAAACAAAGTAAAGCATTAAAATTCAATGATATTTTTAAGTAAAATCAACTGATTGTGTAGGATCATCAGTCAACTTTCTTTTCTGCCCTTTTTCTCCTCAAGCACAGTATGAGTTCCTGAAGGATTTTTGCCCTGTTGTGTTTTTACCCGACAGTCTCCACTGAGTGATGGGAATTAGACAAAACTGTTGGGAGGCAGAAGGCAGGCCTGAGTGGCAACCATGTGAACACCGCAGAGCGCAATAAGTAGACACTCTTCGAACTTTCAGGTTCAGCAGGAGAGACTGTGAAATAGTAATTACATATATTTTCTGTTGAAAAGGAATAAAACTCAACTTGACAAGTGCATTTTAAAAGCACTCAAAAGGAGCAGCAAGGTACAAATTTTCTGTGAAAATCTCAGACCCTCATTAGTCATCTCACGATAAGTGAAAGGAAAATGAGAAGACAGAGGCCACCCACCTCCTCTCGGTATCTTGCTGCGTTCAGTTCGACAAAATCCTCGCGGTAGTTCACTGAGAAGTTGAGGGCATTAACCAGGTGGGCGGCCACGTGCACACCTACGGAGTCACACCAGTCAGTGGGGTTTTCAGATACACTCAATAAAGGGGAGTTGGTTCCTCTTCTTGCATAAACACAGGGTCACACTTTGACAACCATATAGACAACAAAATGTTCAATTAAATGGGAAGTCTTAAAAGCACAAAGAATCTTAATTACACACAGTTTTAGCATGAGAAATAACATAAAGAAACAGAATTTTCGAAAGCTGAAATAAAATAACCCTAATAAGTCAAGAGTTAGAAATACATCAACACACACTGACACACATATGTGTTTAATAATACAGGATTTATTAATTTAAGCATCTCCTGAATACAGTAACCCCCCCTCCTTACTCACTGTTTCACTATCTGCAGCTTTAGTTACCTGTGGTCTGAAAACATTCAGTGGAAAATTCCAGAAATAAACAGTTTATAAGTTTTAAATGGCATGCTGTTCTGAGTGTGATGAAATCTCTGACTGTCCCACTCCATCCCACCTGGGACGTGAATCATCCCTCAGTCCAAAACATCCCACCCATTGGCCACTTAGTAACTGGCTTGGTTATCATACCCACAGTCTGAGATATTGCATTATTTGTGATCAAGTCGCCCATTCATTTAATAATGGCCCCAAACTATATGAGTAGTGATGCTAACAATTCAGATATGCCAAAGGAAGCTGTAAAGTGTCTCCTTTAAGTGAAGAGGTGAGAGTCCTGGACTTAATACGGAAAAGAAATATCTTATGGTGAGGTTGCTAAGATCCACAGTAAGAGTGAGTTTTCTATCCCAGAAATGGGACAGGAAAAAGAATTTTGTGCTCACTTTGCTGTCNTCTAGAGAACTCTGGTGATATATAAGGGGAAGATGGAGTGAGGAGAACAATCTATTAAGTCATTACCAAACTGAGCAGAACAGGGCGGGGTTCTGATCACATGGGACCCTGAACATTTTCATGTTGATGCAGTCTTGGATTTGGGAACCAAAGGCAGCCTGAGGACACCATGAGAGTGTCAAGCAACAGAGACCTAACTAGGGCTGTGCATGTTCTGTTTCTTGGTCCAGCTGGGCTGCCTGCACATACAATTCCACTTTATGGGCAGCTCCACATGGAGAAGAGCACCTCTAAGTTAGATATTGCCCCCTACAGAATTCAGCCCAAGGTCACCTATTATAAGCATTACAAAACAAAATAAAACAAAGTAAAGCATTAAAATTCAATGATATTTTTAAGTAAAATCAACTGATTGTGTAGGATCATCAGTCAACTTTCTTTTCTGCCCTTTTTCTCCTCAAGCACAGTATGAGTTCCTGAAGGATTTTTGCCCTGTTGTGTTTTTACCCGACAGTCTCCACTGAGTGATGGGAATTAGACAAAACTGTTGGGAGGCAGAAGGCAGGCCTGAGTGGCAACCATGTGAACACCGCAGAGCACAATAAGTAGACACTCTTCGAACTTTCAGGTTCAGCAGGAGAGACTGTGAAATAGTAATTACATATATTTTCTGTTGAAAAGGAATAAAACTCAACTTGACAAGTGCATTTTAAAAGCACTCAAAAGGAGCAGCAAGGTACAAATTTTCTGTGAAAATCTCAGACCCTCATTAGTCATCTCACGATAAGTGAAAGGAAAATGAGAAGACAGAGGCCACCCACCTCCTCTCGGTATCTTGCTGCGTTCAGTTCGACAAAATCCTCGCGGTAGTTCACTGAGAAGTTGAGGGCATTAACCAGGTGGGCGGCCACGTGCACACCTACGGAGTCACACCAGTCAGTGGGGTTTTCAGATACACTCAATAAAGGGGAGTTGGTTCCTCTTCTTGCATAAACACAGGGTCACACTTTGACAACCATATAGACAACAAAATGTTCAATTAAATGGGAAGTCTTAAAAGCACAAAGAATCTTAATTACACACAGTTTTAGCATGAGAAATAACATAAAGAAACAGAATTTTCGAAAGCTGAAATAAAATAACCCTAATAAGTCAAGAGTTAGAAATACACCAACACACACTGACACACATACACACATGTGTGTTTAATAATACAGGATTTATTAATTTAAGCATCTCCTGAATACAGTAACCCCCCCTCCTTACTCACTGTTTCATTATCTGCAGCTTTAGTTACCTGTGGTCTGAAAACATTCAGTGGAAAATTCCAGAAATAAACAGTTTATAAGTTTTAAATGGCATGCTGTTCTGAGTGTGATGAAATCTCTGACTGTCCCACTCCATCCCACCTGGGACGTGAATCATCCCTCAGTCCAAAACATCCCACCCATTGGCCACTTAGTAACTGGCTTGGTTATCATACCCACAGTCTGAGATATTGCATTATTTGTGATCAAGTCGCCCATTCATTTAATAATGGCCCCAAACTATATGAGTAGTGATGCTAACAATTCAGATATGCCAAAGGAAGCTGTAAAGTGTCTCCTTTAAGTGAAGAGGTGAGAGTCCTGGACTTAATAAGGAAAAGAAATATCTTATGGTGAGGTTGCTAAGATCCACAGTAAGAGTGAGTTTTCTATCCCAGAAATGGGACAGGAAAAAGAATTTTGTGCTCACTTTGCTGTCCCACCTCAAACTGCAGACGTGACCAGCCATAGCATATGTTTAGTTAAGATGAAAGAGGCATTAAATTGGTACAATACGATTCTTTGAGAGAGAAGAAGAATACATTCATTAAGTTTTTATTATAGCATGTTGTTACAATTGTAACATTAGCAATTATTGCTAACCTTTGTGAAGTGAAGTGGCTCAGTCATGCCTGACTCTTTGCGACGCCATGGACTGTAACCTGTACCAGGCTCCTCCATCCATGGGATTCTCTAGGCAAGAGTACTGGAGTGGGTTGCCGTTTCCTTCTCCAGGGAATCTTCTCGACCTAGGGATCGAACCCACGTCTTCTGCATTGTAGACAGACGCTTTACCNATAAGCAAGGTGACAATATACAGCCTTGACATACTCCTTTCCCAATTTGGAACCAGTCTGTTGTTCCATGCCCGGTTCTAACTATTGCTTCTTGATCTGCGATACAGATTTCTCAGGAGTGAAACTGACATGCATACAGATTGCTCAGCAGTGAAAAATATTAGGGGCTGCCTCTAACCCAGGTCAACGAAATCACACTGGTATATTAAAAGATAGTAGCATAGTTAAGGATTAATCTAGGGCTACTTGTTATTTTAGTTTAATGATTTAATGTTTGTTTGTCATTACTTTGGCCTTTGATTTGTCTTGGGAGGGAGGTCAAGCACATGATCACAGTGGTACAAATCTAGAGAACTCTGGTGATATATAAGGGGAAGATGGAGTGAGGAGAACAATCTATTAAGTCATTACCAAACTGAGCAGAACAGGGCGGGGTTCTGATCACATGGGACCCTGAACATTTTCATGTTGATGCAGTCTTGGATTTGGGAACCAAAGGCAGCCTGAGGACACCATGAGAGTGTCAAGCAACAGAGACCTAACTAGGGNATGGAGTGAGGAGAACAATCTATTAAGTCATTACCAAACTGAGCAGAACAGGGCGGGGTTCTGATCACATGGGACCCTGAACATTTTCATGTTGATGCAGTCTTGGATTTGGGAACCAAAGGCAGCCTGAGGACACCATGAGAGTGTCAAGCAACAGAGACCTAACTAGGGCTGTGCATGTTCTGTTTCTTGGTCCAGCTGGGCTGCCTGCACATACAATTCCACTTTATGGGCAGCTCCACATGAAGAAGAGCACCTCTAAGTTAGATATTGCCCCCTACAGAATTCAGCCCAAGGTCACCTATTATAAGCATTACAAAACAAAATAAAACAAAGTAAAGCATTAAAATTCAATGATATTTTTAAGTAAAATCAACTGATTGTGTAGGATCATCAGTCAACTTTCTTTTCTGCCCTTTTTCTCCTCAAGCACAGTATGAGTTCCTGAAGGATTTTTGCCCTGTTGTGTTTTTACCCGACAGTCTCCACTGAGTGATGGGAATTAGACAAAACTGTTGGGAGGCAGAAGGCAGGCCTGAGTGGCAACCATGTGAACACCGCAGAGCACAATAAGTAGACACTCTTCGAACTTTCAGGTTCAGCAGGAGAGACTGTGAAATAGTAATTACATATATTTTCTGTTGAAAAGGAATAAAACTCAACTTGACAAGTGCATTTTAAAAGCACTCAAAAGGAGCAGCAAGGTACAAATTTTCTGTGAAAATCTCAGACCCTCATTAGTCATCTCACGATAAGTGAAAGGAAAATGAGAAGACAGAGGCCACCCACCTCCTCTCGGTATCTTGCTGCGTTCAGTTCGACAAAATCCTCGCGGTAGTTCACTGAGAAGTTGAGGGCATTAACCAGGTGGGCGGCCACGTGCACACCTACGGAGTCACACCAGTCAGTGGGGTTTTCAGATACACTCAATAAAGGGGAGTTGGTTCCTCTTCTTGCATAAACACAGGGTCACACTTTGACAACCATATAGACAACAAAATGTTCAATTAAATGGGAAGTCTTAAAAGCACAAAGAATCTTAATTACACACAGTTTTAGCATGAGAAATAACATAAAGAAACAGAATTTTCGAAAGCTGAAATAAAATAACCCTAATAAGTCAAGAGTTAGAAATACATCAACACACACTGACACACATATGTGTTTAATAATACAGGATTTATTAATTTAAGCATCTCCTGAATACAGTAACCCCCCCTCCTTACTCACTGTTTCACTATCTGCAGCTTTAGTTACCTGTGGTCTGAAAACATTCAGTGGAAAATTCCAGAAATAAACAGTTTATAAGTTTTAAATGGCATGCTGTTCTGAGTGTGATGAAATCTCTGACTGTCCCACTCCATCCCACCTGGGACGTGAATCATCCCTCAGTCCAAAACATCCCACCCATTGGCCACTTAGTAACTGGCTTGGTTATCATACCCACAGTCTGAGATATTGCATTATTTGTGATCAAGTCGCCCATTCATTTAATAATGGCCCCAAACTATATGAGTAGTGATGCTAACAATTCAGATATGCCAAAGGAAGCTGTAAAGTGTCTCCTTTAAGTGAAGAGGTGAGAGTCCTGGACTTAATACGGAAAAGAAATATCTTATGGTGAGGTTGCTAAGATCCACAGTAAGAGTGAGTTTTCTATCCCAGAAATGGGACAGGAAAAAGAATTTTGTGCTCACTTTGCTGTCCCACCTCAAACTGCAGACGTGACCAGCCATAGCATATGTTTAGTTAAGATGAAAGAGGCATTAAATTGGTACAATACGATTCTTTGAGAGAGAAGAAGAATACATTCATTAAGTTTTTATTATAGCATGTTGTTAACAATTGTAACATTAGTAATTATTGCTAATCTTTGTGAAGTGAAGTGGCTCAGTTGTGCCTGACTCTTTGCGACCCCATGGACTGTAACCTGTACCAGGCTCCTCCATCCATGGGATTCTCTAGGCAAGAGTACTGGAGTGGGTTGCCGTTTCCTTCTCCAGGGAATCTTCTCGACCTAGGGATCGAACCCACGTCTTCTGCATTGTAGACAGACGCTTTACCATCTGGGAAGTCCCTGGTGGCTGGTGGCTAATCTTTAACCATGCTAATTTATAATCTTTAACTGTGCTAATTTATAATTTATAATTGCTAATCTTTAACTGTGCCTAATTTATAACTTTATCACAGGTGTGTTTGTACAGGAAAAAACAGTATATACAGGATATGTCATCATTGATTTCAAACATTCACTGGAAGTTTTGGGAAGTATTCCCCATGGATAAGGGGGAACTGCTGTGTTATATATTTTCTAATCTTTCACCTCTTCTATAGCTCCAAACCTGTTATATATTTTGTATACTTCACTGACACTCAACCTAAGATAAAAGCCCATGAAAAGGCTTTTAATCAGTTAACATTTTTCACAGTCCACAGAGTCAACACATAGTGTTTCAATCCAATAGCAAAAGTGTTGGTAACAACTTCATGGGACAAAAACTCAGGAAGATAATAATCACCATTTAATAATCTGCCTACAATGGTGTGCTAATGAGTAGTCAACTGACTCAGAGCTTATACCAAAGAGTTAGGAAATTACTAGAGAGTTGAAGAGAAATTGCTTTTGGCATGGTCAGAAAAAGAAAATTATCAAGAGGTTAGAGAAGAAAGAAGCAAATGACTTTTTACACAGCACTATAATAGCCTCCTCCCTTCTCAAGCTTTCCTTATAGATGAAATAAGGTTAAAATTAAGGGCACATTACAATGTACTGGAAAGAGCAACATTTAATTAGTTAGAAAACCTGTTTTCTTGCCCACATCACTTGCCTGCTAATGCCTCAGTTTACTCTTCTGTAAAATGGTGATGACAGAAATAAGAGATTTAATAAGGTAAATGAACCAAAATTGCTTAGGAAAACATTACAATTTATACTTTACGGAGTGTTGTGATTCAAAAAAAGACATGGCCTGGAAAGTGAAAATTCTACAGCCAATCCAACCTAGCATATGAGATGTATGTAGATGGGCCAAGTGTTCTGAATTACTCCCACAGACAAATGAAAGTGAGAGAGAAGGGATAGAACGCCAAATAATCTAGGGGTTATTTAAAGGATTCATAAACTAGTGCCAGTGCCCAGATTAAAGGAAGGAAAAGGGTCCTACAAATAAATAGACCGGAAACTGAAAGTAGGTTAACTAGCATGCAAAGACAAGGTTACAGAGAAAAAAAGGCTGTCTACTCAACTATGACACAGACACGGAACATTACTGAAGCAGAACTGTGTCCTAAGCTTCAGCATTTCTAAAATCTATAGGAAAAAAATCCCTCTATTATAAACAGAAGGCTTACACGTTCACTACATATTTTATGTCTCCAAAGTTCAAAGGCAACCTGAGAGGAAATACCATTCTTTTTAGTTCTC
The DNA here is from genome assembly GCA_006410615.1 of Neotragus moschatus. Taxonomy (NCBI): domain Eukaryota; kingdom Metazoa; phylum Chordata; class Mammalia; order Artiodactyla; family Bovidae; genus Neotragus; species Neotragus moschatus. The sequence continues at coordinate 229,010 of SJYA01003201.1, read as the reverse complement.
CCAGAAAAGGTGCCCTAGGTAACAGCTGTATGAAATATATCCTTAACAGACACATTCACCTTCCTTAAAAGGTTTCATGTGTGTGTGCTCAGTCGTTCAGTCGTATCTGACTCTGTGAACCCATGGACTGTAGCCTTGACTTGCCTCTTGAGAAACCTATATGCAGGTCAGGAAGCAAGTTAGAACTGGACATGGAACAACAGACTGGTTCCAAATAGGAAAAGGAGTACGTCAAGGCTGTATATTGTCACCCTGCTTATTTAAATTCTATGCAGAGTACATCATGAGAAACGCTGGGCTGGAAGAAGCACAAGCTGGAATCAAGACTGCCAGGAGAGAAGGCGGGGCGGTGGGTCCGGCGGCCTTCTGAAGCTGCCCGCCGCAGGGCTGGCGAGGGCCGTGGGCACGGGGCTACGACGGCCACGGATAAAAAAAAAAAAAGATTGCCAGGAGAAATATCAATAACCTCAGATATGCAGATGACGCCACTCTTATGGCAGAGAGTGACGAGGAACTAAAAAGCCTCTTCATGAGAGTGAGAGAGGAGAGTGAAAAAGTTAGCTTAAAGCTCAACATTGAGAAAACTAAGGTCATGGCATCCATTCCCATCACTTCATGNGAGCGGTAGAATGCAAACCCTCTGAATCACAAGCTCAGTCATGGCAACACTCTACACTGTCTCAGTCCTGGGGATGCTCTCCAACTGATGGAATATTTGGACAAAACTACTGTCTAGAAAAGTCAAGCTAAGAATGTGCCAGTGTTTCCTGATCACCCTCCATTTTTGACCTTTCACTCTCTAGCTTTAATCCAACTCTAATCCTTACCACAAATGGCAACCCACTCCAGTATTCTTACCTGGGAAACGCCATGGACAGAGGAGCCTGGAAGGCTATAGTTCAAGGGGTCATAAAAAGTTGAACACAACTGAATGACTAAGCAAACAAACACAATAGCACTGAGATAATTTACTCATGAGTTTGTAAATTATAATAATTATCCTAAGAACTTCACACGCATGTTTTCATTTTCTTCTTAAAACAATGAGGTAGGTGCTGCTGCCAATCCATTTTACAGTTAACAACAAAGTGAACATTAGAGAGACTATGTCACACAATAAGGCAGATGAGCAGCTGGGGAAAGACCTCCACAATCCATTGACAGAGTCCATGGGCTTCCCAGGTGGCACTAGGGTGAAAAACCTGCCTGCTAATGCAGGAGACAGGTTTGACCTTTGGATCTGGAAGAGCCCCTGGGGAAGGAAATGGCAACCCACTCTTGTATTCTTGCCTGTAGAACCCCATGGACAGTGGGGCCCGGCGAGCTACAGTCTATAGTTTCACAGAGTCAGGCATGACTGAAGTGACAGCATGCATGCATTTAATAAAAATGTTTATAACTTTCTGTTTCAAAACTTTGCTCAGGATAAACATTTCCATCAGCAGATGAATGGATAAGAAAGCTGTGGTACATATACACAATGGAGTATTACTCAGCCATTAAACAGAATACATTTGAATCAGTTCTAATGAGGTGGATCAAACTGGAGCCTACTATACAGAGTGAAGTAAGCCAGAAAGAAAAAAAACAATACAGTACACTAACACATATATATGGAATTTAGAAAGATGGTAATGATAACCCTGTATGCAAGACAGCAAAAGAAACACAGATGTATAGAACGGACTTTTGGACTCTGAAGGAGAGGGAGAGGGTGGGAAGATTTGGGAGAATGGCACTGAAACATGTATACTATCATGTGAGAAACAAATCGCCAGTCTGTGTTCGATACAGGATACAGGATGCTTAGGGCTGGTGCACAGGGATGATCCAGAGAGATGATATGGGGAGGGAGGTGGGAGGGGGGTTCAGGATTGGGAACTCATGTACACCCATGGCAGATTCATGTCAATGTATGGCAAAACCAATACAGTATTGTAAAGTAAAATAAAGTAAAAATAAAAATTAATAAATAAAATGATTCTTAAACATCAAAGATTCTCACTTTACATTTAAACTGGGAATTGAGCAGAATAAACTTCCAAAATTTTGACATTTGCTCTTCCGCCCAAGTAGTAATATCAAAGAAACATTTAACAAATATAATTTTGAAGGAATCATATTCTATGAATGCACATTTCACATTTTAATTTTCAAGAATTTAAACTTCTATCATGTCATTACTTTTAGAGGTTGAAAACTTTTAATCACCTTTTCCAATCTTTCTAAAGGAAATTATTTCCTTTTTGAAAAACAATCATTATCAGCTTAAGGACCAAACTTTGAATATATATATAAATGTACTTGACCTACCCGTTTTCTGTAATGCCACTAGATAAATTTGTTTACACACATGGAAGAGAAAATTAAGCTACATAATAAGAAAACCAAAAGCAATAAAAATGTCATCCATAAAATGTCCTAACATAATACTTAACATCTTTCGGTTTTCCTCACCTGAGAAAATACAGATAGTCACACCACAGGTTATGTGGAATGTTCTGCTTTTATCCAANGAATACATATATAAATATACTTGACCTACCCATTTTCTGTAATGCCACTAGATAAATTTGTTTACACACAAGGAAGAGAAAATTAAGCTACATAATAAGAAAACCAAAAACAATAAAAATGCCATCCATAAAATGTCCTAACATAATACTTAACATCTTTTGGTTTTCCTCACCTGAGAAAATACAGATAGTCACACCACAGGTTATGTGGAATGTTCTGCTTTTATCCAACAATCTTCTGGTTCTCCGGCTTGGAACCTAAGTTAAAAAAATTTAATATGATAAAAGTGAGGCTGCAAATCAGTTACAGGCACAAAGCTTTGGAAATACAGCAGAGGTCTATCAATTAAAACCTGATGAGATGAAGTACAATGTCTCTAGTCAGCGGAACACTCAAATGGTTAGAGAGAATGTGAAGAGGCTTAGTATTGATATGGAAAGACACGCAAGATATATTGTTAGGTAAAAATGTTACAACACATAAACTACACTATGATCCTAAATTGTTTAAAATTAATGGCACTGTATACGTTAACACACTTGCAGGCATTTTTCTCAAACTGTGGTTATCCTGGCAGAGCGACATTAGGAGGACCCTTCACTGATAACTTTGCATATTTCTGCAGCGTTTTCATTTTACAATATGTGTGATTTCCTTTTGTGGTCAAAAACTAAGATTATTTTAAAATGAAACAATTCCATCTACAGGTTTAAACGCCTGCTTGATCTTGTACAAAAATAAAACATCAAGCATCTTTGAATACTATGTTTCACACTGGGGGACAGTTCTCTAAGTCTTATTAAACGCTGAGAGACTTAGGGGGGCACTTTCCATTTCCTGCCATTTACCTTCTCTTTCTTCATACCAAGCCAATGGCCAGCCACAGGGAACTAAACCTGGCATTTCACAATAGCTGGCAACCTACAGAAAGAGTTATTTCCACAAATTACTGCATTAAGAGTAAAGAGTTTCTAAATATAATTTCATGAAAAGATTGAGAACTTTAACTGAAGTAAATCCACTTACATGAACTTCACAGAACATCAAAATGACCTCATGTTAACAACTCCTTTCGAAATATCAGTATCGATCCAGTAGTGCCTAACTATCTTAGTGAAGAAAGCAGTGAACACACATGTATATAAACATACACATACAGACAAGAGAAGGCAGAAAACAATTTCAGTTAGCCTTTTAACTTTCAAAGAGCTTTTCTCTTTTCTCAAATCCTTTCTTTCACACTTAAATATCATACACGACATCACATCATATCCAAGAACTCTATTTCAAGTCACAGACACAGCTCAAAACAGGAATGTGTTTTAAGAAACTGCCACCAATGCCAGCAGCCATCCTGTGTATTAACGAAAGTCCGTGGGGCTCTTGGGCCTCACTGGTGGTAAAGACGGTAAAGGATCTGTCTGCAATGCAGGTCCCTGAGTTGGGAAGATCCCCTGGAGGAGGAAATGGCAACCCACACGAGTACTCTTGCCTGGAAAATCCCATAGACAGAGGAGCTCGGCTTACTACAATCCATGGGGTCGCAAAGAGTCAGACACGACTGAGCGACTAAGCTCTAGTGTGCTCTAGTGTGCTCACTCGCGTTTAATTAAATGAAAGTACAAGACTTCAGTGAGGAATAGTTTAGTGGAAAGAGTTCAGAATTGGGGCTGATCTCAGCTCTACCATTCACTAGTCCTAAGGTCTTGGTCAAGTTAATTAAACTCTCTAGGCTTCAGGTTCTTTGTTTGCAATACCCTCAAATCATGCGAGGATTGGCAAGTATATATGTGAATTCTATATATGTTAGCACAGTATCTGATACTCTTTCTATTATCCACTGCCCTAACTTACTGCTGTAGAACAGTTCAGTGATCACCTTGACAGATGATGAGGTCTTTACTACATCAGGACCATCCTTGAAGAAATCACTCCAGCAGAAATTCAGACCATGAAAATTAAGTAGGACTAATGCGATACTCTTACACTTGACTGCTATGCTGGAATCAGTGACTAGAACATTTTTTTTTTTTTCTTACCTTCTGCGATCCTCGAAGGTAAGCCAGGAGCGTGCGGCACATGGGTAAGAGGATAAGGCTGCAGTTGAGGTTAAGAACAGACGCAGAGGCTCTGCTTAGACACAATCCTAGCTGAACAAATAAGACAAGAGTCAAAACACAGTCAAGGACACAGGTAAACTGAAAACATGCTGCCAACCTCTCCCTGCAGAACCATGGCAAACGCCAGCTCCTTCAAGGGTCTTGAATCACCCTCCACCCTCTCTCTTACCAAAAGGGAGCCTGGTCTCTTTCTCTTCTGCACTGCCATAAAACTTAGCCTCCTCTCATTTCTACTAGCGTTCTCATCACCGGATTACATCATTTCAGGGCAAGGTCCATTTCTTATTCCACTCCTTCTATAATGTTCTGGGTGGTAAGAGCCTTAAAGTTTCAGAATATTCTGTGCATCCACACAGGTGCAGAGTTGATTCCTTTGTTCACTGATAAGTTAACAAGAATTTAAAACAAAGGCCTTTTCAATTGTATACTCTCCAGAGCACTCTGAGCCTCCACCTAACTCCTTTCCACACTAGGATCTGCCTTTAAGCTCTCCACCTAACTGACACTACCCATCTTTCAGGCTTCCTCTTAAGTCCGCCTCCTCTAAAGTTCTTCACTGATGCTTCCCTGATACCACACAAAAAAGATGTGGTACATATATACAGTGGAATACTACTCAGCCATAAAAATGGAATAATGCCATCTGTATCAACCTGGACTGAATGGAGCTGGAGATGATCACACTAAGTGAAGTGAGTCAGAAAGAGAAAGACAAATACCCTATGACCTCACTTATATGTGGAGTCTAAAATATGATACAAATGGACTTATCTATGAAACAGCAACAGACTTGCAGATAGAGCAGACTTATGGTTGCCAAGGCACAGGGGAGTGCCGAAGGGACAGATTGGGAGTTTGGGGTTAGCGGATGCAAAGTACTATAGACAGAATGGATAAACAACAAGGTCCTACTATATAGCACAGTAAACTATATTCGATATCCTGTGATAGACATTAATGGAAAGGAATATGAAAAAGAATACTCATATATGTATAGCATATATGCATAACTGAATCACTTTGCTGTACAGAAAAAATTAACTAACATTGCAACTCAACTAACAAAATAAGCAAATACAATATATATATATATTTTTTTTTAAAAAAGGTCTTCCCTAACCCAGAACTAAGAGAGATCCCAGATCATCTGTGCTTCATACAAAGCTGATCATAATTACACTATACAACATATTTTTCAAAGACCCCTCTGGTATGATCCAATACTTTTTGGCAACTAATTTTCAATCAAATTCCTGCTCGACTGACATCCGCTGTTGTCTGATACTATCTGCATTCTTCATACAAACGGTGTGTTACATGAAAACAAGAGATGGGGTCATATCTGTGCACTTGTCTTGGAATAAACACAAAACTACTTTACATTAAGGGTATCAACTAAGAAATAGGTGTACATTGGGGTACACATGTCTCTTTCGATTCTGGTTTCCTCGGTGTGTATGCCCAGCAGTGGGATTGCTGGGTCATATGGCAGTTCTATTTCCAGTTTTTTAAGGAATCTCCACACTGTTCTCCATAGTGGCTGTACTGGTTTGCATTTCTACCAACAGTGTAAGTCCACTCCACACCCTCTCCAGCATTTATTGCTTGTAGACTTTTGGATAACAGCCATTCTGACTGCCGTGAAATGGTACTTCCTTGTGGTTTTGATTTGCAATTCTCTGATAATGAGTGATGTTGAGCATCTTTTCACGTGTTTCANCTACCAACAGTGTAAGTCCACTCCATACCCTCTCCAGCATTTATTGCTTGTAGACTTTTGGATAACAGCCATTCTGACTGCCGTGAAATGGTACTTCCTTGTGGTTTTGATTTGCAATTCTCTGATAATGAGTGATGTTGAGCATCTTTTCACGTGTTTCACTGAAACATGTAAAATATCATATGTGAAACGAACCGCCAGTCCAGGTTTGATGCATGATACAGGGTGCTCGGGGCTGGTGCACTGCGATGACCCAGAGGGAACGGACGGGAAGGGATGTGGGAGGGAGTTCAGGATGTAGAACACATGTACACTCGTGGTGGAGTCAAGTCAATGTATGGCAAAATCAATATAATACTGTAAAGTAACATAAATTAATTAGTTAATTTTAAAAAAGAAATAGGTATAAGTCAACTGCTTTACTTATCTTAAAATTGCTCATGACCCTGAAATTCCCAACTTAACTCCTGGCAAAATAGCAACTCTGTTACACAGTGTTTACTGTCAGCACATGAAATATTATTCCTGAAGGGGAGACAGGGTAAGAAGCCAGGTCAAGAAAGCCATAGTTTTCATTGAGTTATATGAAAAGTAATTAATCTTTCCAGTGAGGCTATTTCTCCACCATGAGTTTGAACACCTCAGGGATACAGTTCAATGAGTATACCAGTAAATGGACAAAGAGAAACAACCCTCTATGGACTATCTAAAAAAAAAATGGTTAAATATAATTTTCTCACATCTTCAAGCAAAATGATCATTTCAAAGGGATAAGTTTTTGTTGTTTAGGCCTCCAGAGAAACAGAATAATTGTTATCTCTTTTTAATCTGGATGTGCATATAAGAAAATTTTAGCTTGAGGGATTTTAATGATAATTTTATCTGCAGTTCCAATGTAGTAGGACAATAACTCCCTTAAATACATCAGCTAAAATCTATCATGTATGTTCAAGACTTAAGAAATACACATAAATTATTCAAATTTTCTTTGTGGTTCAGTGCTTTAAAGTAAATTCTTATATATTTTGTATTTTCTAACCATTTATTGAATATCCGGAAGTGTTTTATTGCTGTGTTTACATTAAATCACAGTAATTTAATTCAAAGTGCCTTTAAGTGTCTACTTGGGATAAATGAAGCTTATTTTAGCATTCCACTTCTTCCTTATGATGCTGCAAAATCTAACTGGAAATTTTACCAAGGACTCACTTTCTCATATATGTTTGTTCCTGAATATGGTTAGTTCTTTAAACCAAGATGCAAATTCCTTTTTATTAAGTTATCAGAGTACAAAATTCCCTCATTCAGAAGCACTGAAGACAGTAAGGAAACAGAGACANATTTTAGCTTGAGGGATTTTAATGATAATTTTATCTGCAGTTCCAATGTAGTAGGACAATAACTCCCTTAAATACATCAGCTAAAATCTATCATGTATGTTCAAGACTTAAGAAATACACATAAATTATTCAAATTTTCTTTGTGGTTCAGTGCTTTAAAGTAAATTCTTATACATTTTGTATTTTCTAACCATTTATTGAATATCTGGAAGTGTTTTACTGCTGTGTTTACATTAAATCACAGTAATTTAATTCAAAGTGCCTTTAAGTGTCTACTTGGGATAAATGAAGCTTATTTTAGCATTCCACTTCTTCCTTATGATGCTGCAAAATCTAACTGGAAATTTTACCAAGGACTCACTTTCTCATATATGTTTGTTCCTGAATATGGTTAGTTCTTTAAACCAAGATGCAAATTCCTTTTTATTAAGTTATCAGAGTACAAAATTCTCTCATTCAGAAGCACTGAAGACAGTAAGGAAACAGAGACAGATTTCAGTTAAGTGGCACAATCATAGGAAACCATCTAATCCACTTACTACATGGGTAATATTCTACAGCTAAGATTTGTTTTTATTTAGTCATTATTAATTCATGATCCTCGTTAAGAATCAGCTACTTCAAAGGTTCACGAAAAAGAAATGTCTGCCTAAGTTATGTGTCCAGTCCATTCTATGTGGAAGACATGTTCTACCATTCCTGGAGAGCTTAACCTGCTACTCTAGTTTTCGAATTTCGTTCAGGTTAGTTATCACTAGATGGCAGCATAACTTTCATGGTTCAAATCTTACCTGTGAAGATCTCAAAGAATATGAAAATGTTAGTCGCTCAGTTGTGTCTCTTTGCAACCCCATTGACTATAGTCTGTCAGGCTCTTCTGTACATGAAATGCTCCAGGCAAAAATACTGGAATAGGTAGCTATTTCCTTCTCCAGGGGAAATTCCTAACCCAGGGATCGAACCCCCCTGCATTGCAGGCAAGTCTCAAATGTAACTGAAAATTCCATGTGTAAAATTCTAAAACTAGAAATATATCTTAGATGAGTATGTATAAATAATACATAGTTTGGTCCTTCCTATGGACTAAATGTTTGTGTCCCCCAAACATATACATTGAAACCCTATCATGATGGTATTTGAAGGTGAAGCCTTTGGTAGGTAATTAGGTTTAGACAAGATCATGAGAGAAGAGCCCCGAGATGGGATGGGGTTAGTGCTCTTAATATGAAGGGGAAGAGACCAGTGCTCCCTCTCTCCTCCTTGAGGATACAGCAGGAAGGAAGCCATCTGCAAACCAGGAAAAGGGCTCTCAACAGACACCAAAGCTGCAGGCATCTTGTTCTTAGACTTCCCAGCCTTCAAAACCGAAAGAAATAAATGTTTAAGTCACCCAGTGTTTTGTTGTAGCAGCCTGAACTAAGACAGTCCTATAAGAAAATATACCATATGTAGCAAATTATAAAAGAACGTTGGTGGGGCTTCCCTGGTGGCTCAGATGATAAAGAATCTGCCTGCAGTGAAGGAGACTGGATTTGATCCCTGAGTTAGGAAGATTCCCCTGGAGAAGCAAATGGCTACCCATGCCGGTATTCTTGCTTGGAGAATTCCATGGACAGAGAAGCCTAGTGAGCTACAGTCCAAGGGGTCACAAAGAGCAGGACACAACTGAGTGACTAACACACACACACATACATAAAAGAATGATACAAGAAAGAATGTAGTATCTAAGTATAACAAGTACACGGTCATTTGCCTAAAATCTCAAGCACACATTCGTTTTGCTTTTTTTAATCTTAAACCTGTTACTTAATAACTATTCTTCTTGCTAGTTAACTGTCCTTATTTGTAAAGTTAAGAAAAATTAAATTTTCTTATCCATAGAATTAAAATAATATGATGTGATATAATAATCCCAGCTTTCACAACTTTTGTGAAAAGTAAAACTGGTCTAAAACATGCGAGCACTATATAAAATTACCTTATTGATTAGGGTCAGTATATCACATCCTTTCTCTAAATCATCTCTCCTGTACTTCCATAGTAGGTGTTACCTATTCTACTTATATTATTCACTCAGCATACATTTATTATGATACACACATATCACAAGGTACAGGGAGTTCAATAATTAACTAAAACAAAACATGCTGTCTTCCTTAAGATGTTATATTTTAGTAAGGAAAACAGATGATAATCAAACAGCTATACGATCAAATGTAAATTATAAACAATACACTGAGATCAATGCAGTGAATGAGAACTACAGAATATGAGCATATATATATATAAAACAGGGAATGTGATCTAAACAGGAAGATCAAGTAGGTTTTCTGGATTAAATTAAAGGTGAACTGAGATCTGAACGGTGAGCAGAAGTCGTGTAGGAATGAGAATATTTATGCAAAAAAAAAACAAAAACAAAAAACCCAGCATGAAAACTGATGCGCGGAAAATGGGAGCACACTGTATACATGAGAAATTAATAGTAGCCCAATAAGGTTGGATTGGAAATGGAGAATGGTATAACATAAAACTGGAGAAGCAGGTAGGGCTAGACCTTGCCGAACTTTGTAGGTCATATTAAGAATGTGCGTGTTTATCCTAAAATCAGTGCAGACCATTATGTCATGAGCAGGGAGGTGGTAAGAAGACATTAGACCCGGCAATGATAACTCTGAATGAAGTGGGCATGACTAATTGGAAAAACATAATTTGGGCAACGGCAGTACTTTGTGCAGTTCATCACAAAAGTGAAATTTTGTTTGAGACAAGAAAAACACTTTATGGAAATTATATATGAACCTTACATATAGAAAGGATTCAGTTTCACCTAAATAGTTTATTTATCAGTAAGTCTGTTTTGTTAAATAATTTCCTAAAACATATACATCTAAAATCGGAGAACTAAAATGGTCTAACCCACATGCCACCATCAACCCAGTGTCTAATCTCTCAATGGAGTCCTAACCAAAGGCAATCCACACCCTTTGTTGATTGTGTCCAGAGAGAGCAAACAGTTCTACCATCAAAAACTTTTATTTTGTTTTCTCACACTTACATGAAATATGTGTCTGTATAACTTCTACCCACAAGGCCACTCTGCATAAAAATATTCTAAAATAGACATTAAAAAACTGAAGCTAAAACTAGGATGGCTCTAGTGTTAAGACTCTGGGCTTTCAATGCAGAGATGCAGGTTCAACTCCTAACGGGCAACTAAGATCCCACATGCCACATGGCACTGCCAAAAAATGGAAAAGGAAAGTAGGATGATTTTCTAGCTCACTCTTGTTTTCTTTGGGTTAAACACAATTCTTTAGGCCTCTAAAATTCTTGCTATAATTTTAAGACTCCCCCCATGAAGAAAGTAGTGAAAAACACTAGACCATTCAGGTATGGTCTAAATCAAATCCTTTATGATTATACAGTAAAAGTGACAAACAGATTTAATGGGGAAGATCTGGTAGACAGAATTCCTGAAAAACTGTGGATAGACATTTGTAATATTGTACAGGAGGCAATGACCAAAACGATCCCAAGGAAAAGGAAATACAGGAACGCATAGTTGTCTGAGGAGGCCTTACAAACGAGTATTTGAGAAAAGAAGAGAAGGGAAAGGCAAAGGAGAAAGGGAAAGATATACCCAGCTTAACGCAGAGTTTCAGAAAATGGCAAAGAGAGACAAGAAAGGCTTCTTAAGAGAACAATGCAAACAAACAGAAGAAAACAATAGATGAGAAAGACCACAGATCTCTTCAAGAAAACTGGAGATACCAAGGGAAAATTTCAAGCAAATGTGGACACAATAAAGGACAGAAAGAGCAAGGACTGAACAAAAGCAGCTGAGACTAAAAAGAGATGGCAAGAATACACAGAAGAACTACACAAAAAAGGGATTAATGGCCCAGAAAAACAAGTTGGTGTGGTTAGTCATTTAGTGCCAGACATCCTGAAGTGTGAAGTCAAGTGGGCCTTAGGAAGCATCAATACGAACAAAGTTAGAGGAGGTGACAGAATTTTAACTGAGCTATTTCAAATCCTAAAAGATGATGCTGTGAAAGTGCTGCACTCAATATGCCAGCAAATTTGGAAAACTCAGCAGTGGCCATTGGACTGGAAAAGTTTAGTTTTCAATCCAATTCCAAAGAAAGGGATGCCAAAGAATGTTCAAACTATAAGACAATTGTGCTCATTTCATATGCTATCTAATGTTCAAGGTAATGTTCAAAATCCTTCAAGCTAGGCTTCAGCAACATGTGAACTGAGAGCTTCCAGATGTACAAGCTGGATTTAGAAAAGGCAGAAGAACTAGAGATCAAGTTGCCAAAATCTGTTGGATCATAGAGAAAGCACTGGAATTCCCCCCAAAATTCTACTTTCTGCTACATTGATTATGCTAAAGCCTTTGACTGTGTGGATCACAACAAACTGTGGAAAATTCTTAAGGAGATGGGAATACGAGACTACCCTAGCTGTCTCCTGAGAAACCTGTATGCAGGTTAAGAAGCAAGAGTTAAAATCAAACATGGAACAGACTGGTTCAACATTGGGAAAAGGGTACATTAAGCTGTATATTCTCACCCTGCTTATTCAACTTATATGCAAAGTACATCATGCAAAATGCTGGGCTGGATGAATCACAAGCTGGAATCAAGATTGCTGGGAAAAATATCAATAGCCTCAGATATGTAGATGACACCACCCTTATGGCATAAAGCAAAAAGGAACTAAACTCTTGATAAAGGTGAAAGAGGAGAATGAAAAAGCTGGGTTAAAACTCAACATTCAAAAAATAAGATCATGGTATCTGGTCCCATCACTTCATGGCAAATAGATGAAAATGGAAGTAGATTTTATTTTCTAAGGCTCCAAAGATCACTGTGGACAGTGACTGCTGCTGCTGCTCCTAAGTTGCTTCAGTCGTGTCCAACTGACTCTGTGCGACCCCATAGATGACAGCCCATCAGGCTCCCCCACCCCTGGGATTCTCCAGGCAAGAACACTGGAGTGGGTTGCCATTTCCTTCTCCAATGCATGAAAGTGAAAAGTGAAAGTGAAGTCGCTCAGTCATGTCCAACTCTTCCCGGCCCCATGGACTGCAGCCTACCAGGCTCCTCCATCCATAGGATTTTCCAGGCAAGAGTACTGAAGTGAGGTGCCATTGCCAAATAATAGATAAAAAGCTTTATTTTATCCCTGAGATTTTATCCCCAGAGTACAGCTGCTTATGCTAAGCAGAGAAAGTCAAAAAAGACAAATACAGTATGATTATCACTTACATGTGGAATGTAAAAGATACATAAATTAGTGAATATAAGAAAAATAAGCAGACTCATATATATAGAGAGCAAATTAGTGGTTACCAGTAGGGGGCAGGTGTGGACAATATACTGCTGAGGAAGAGGGAGACACAAACTGCTGTATGTAACACAGGCTCAAGGATGTAGTGTACAACATGGGGAATAAAATGAGCATTTTGTAATAACTGTAACTGGAAAGCAATCTTCAAAAGCCATATTAAAAATTAAAAATTGTTTTCCCGTAACATTTTGTTAAAAATAAAAATTAATTAAAATTAAAAGATTCTTCAGTATTCATTTCTGTCAAACCTTCAAAGCAACCAATGAATCATTATTTACTTTATTTTTCATGTCCAAACTTAACCTTTTGTTTCATCCCTAAGAATTTATCCCCAGAGTACAGCTACGTTCCTATCTCCACAAATCCATTCAGTAGGTTAAAAATGGCAGCAAGATACAAAGTAAATGCAAGCCTATTGTAATTTTTAAAAACAGCTAACTAATACACTTTCTTTATCAGCTATATATATGGTGAACTATTCACACCAATACCCTGAAAGTGAACTTGGACATAAAAGAGTAAAATTCTGGAATCCATTACATACCCACACACTTACAAATAATTTTGAAAACTTTACAATAAAGGAACATAGAGAACAACCTCATAAAATTGACATTCTGTATGAAAATTAACCAGTGATGTTTTCAAAGCTGTTGGTACCTGCTTAATACCTGGAGGGTGTATAAGAAGCACATACAACTGACGCTTCCTGAGCACATGACATATTCTGAGCTGACTCTTAAACCTAGCTGTAGCTCCCCTGCCTTATTTAATCTTCACCCAAACCAATTTATTAGTGTGTGTTGGGATTTGGAAGCTTGGTATATAAATCAGAATTCACTCTCAATTCTCCCATGGACAGAGGAGCATGGCAGGCCATGGTCCATAGGGTCTCAAAGAGTTGGACACGATTGAAATGACTTAGCATGCAATACACACATGCAATATGCCAGCAAATTTGGAAAACTCAGCATTAGCCACAGGACTGGAAAAGGTCACTTTTCATTCCAATCTCAAAGAAAGGCAATTGCAAAAAATGCTCAAACTACCACATGACTGCCGTCATCTCACAAGGTAGCAACGTAATTGCTCAAAAGTCTCCAAGCCGGGCTGCAACAACAGTATCTGAATTGTGAACTTCCAGATGTACAAGTTAGATTTTGAAAAGGCAGAGGAACCAGAGATCAAATTGCCAATATCTGCTAGATCATCGAAAAAGCAATAGAGTTCCAGGAAAACATCTGTTTCTACCTTATTGACTATGCCAAAGCCTTTGACTGTGTGGATCACAATAAACTGTGGAAAATTCTGAAAGAGATGGGAACACCAGACCACCTGATCTGCCTCCTGAGAAATCTGTATGAAAGTCAGGAAGCAACAGTTGGAACTGGACATGGAACAACAGACTGGTTCCAAATCGGAAAAGGAGTACATCAAGGCTGTATATTGTCACCCTGCTTATTTAAATTATATGCAGAGTACATCAGGAAAAATGCTGGACTGGATGAAGCACAAGCTGGAATCAAGATCACTGGGAGAAATATCAACAACCTCAGATATGCAGATGACACCACCCTTATGGCAGAAAGTGAAGAGGAACTAAAAAGCCTCTTGATGAGACTGGAAGGAGAAAGTGAAAAAGTTGGCTTAAAACTTAACATTCAGAAAACTAAGATCATGGCATCTGGTCCTATCACTTCATGGCAAATAGATGGGGAAACAGTGGAAACAGTGGCACACTTTATTTGGGGGGGCTCCAAAATCACTGCAGATGGTGACTGCAGCCATGAAATTAAAAGATGCTTGCTCCTTGGAAGAAAAGCTATGTCTGACTTTGCCAACAAAGGTCCATCTAGTCAAGGCTATGGTTTCTCCAGTGGTCATGTATGGATGTGAGAGTTGGANCGAACTTTGTAGGTCATATTAAGAATGTGCGTGTTTATCCTAAAATCAGTGCAGACCATTATGTCATGAGCAGGGAGGTGGTAAGAAGACATTAGACCCGGCAATGATAACTCTGAATGAAGTGGGCATGACTAATTGGAAAAACATAATTTGGGCAACGGCAGTACTTTGTGCAGTTCATCACAAAAGTGAAATTTTGTTTGAGACAAGAAAAACACTTTATGGAAATTATATATGAACCTTACATATAGAAAGGATTCAGTTTCACCTAAATAGTTTATTTATCAGTAAGTCTGTTTTGTTAAATAATTTCCTAAAACATATACATCTAAAATCGGAGAACTAAAATGGTCTAACCCACATGCCACCATCAACCCAGTGTCTAATCTCTCAATGGAGTCCTAACCAAAGGCAATCCACACCCTTTGTTGATTGTGTCCAGAGAGAGCAAACAGTTCTACCATCAAAAACTTTTATTTTGTTTTCTCACACTTACATGAAATATGTGTCTGTATAACTTCTACCCACAAGGCCACTCTGCATAAAAATATTCTAAAATAGACATTAAAAAACTGAAGCTAAAACTAGGATGGCTCTAGTGTTAAGACTCTGGGCTTTCAATGCAGAGATGCAGGTTCAACTCCTAACGGGCAACTAAGATCCCACATGCCACATGGCACTGCCAAAAAATGGAAAAGGAAAGTAGGATGATTTTCTAGCTCACTCTTGTTTTCTTTGGGTTAAACACAATTCTTTAGGCCTCTAAAATTCTTGCTATAATTTTAAGACTCCCCCCATGAAGAAAGTAGTGAAAAACACTAGACCATTCAGGTATGGTCTAAATCAAATCCTTTATGATTATACAGTAAAAGTGACAAACAGATTTAATGGGGAAGATCTGGTAGACAGAATTCCTGAAAAACTGTGGATAGACATTTGTAATATTGTACAGGAGGCAATGACCAAAACGATCCCAAGGAAAAGGAAATACAGGAACGCATAGTTGTCTGAGGAGGCCTTACAAACGAGTATTTGAGAAAAGAAGAGAAGGGAAAGGCAAAGGAGAAAGGGAAAGATATACCCAGCTTAACGCAGAGTTTCAGAAAATGGCAAAGAGAGACAAGAAAGGCTTCTTAAGAGAACAATGCAAACAAACAGAAGAAAACAATAGATGAGAAAGACCACAGATCTCTTCAAGAAAACTGGAGATACCAAGGGAAAATTTCAAGCAAATGTGGACACAATAAAGGACAGAAAGAGCAAGGACTGAACAAAAGCAGCTGAGACTAAAAAGAGATGGCAAGAATACACAGAAGAACTACACAAAAAAGGGATTAATGGCCCAGAAAAACAAGTTGGTGTGGTTAGTCATTTAGTGCCAGACATCCTGAAGTGTGAAGTCAAGTGGGCCTTAGGAAGCATCAATACGAACAAAGTTAGAGGAGGTGACAGAATTTTAACTGAGCTATTTCAAATCCTAAAAGATGATGCTGTGAAAGTGCTGCACTCAATATGCCAGCAAATTTGGAAAACTCAGCAGTGGCCATTGGACTGGAAAAGTTTAGTTTTCAATCCAATTCCAAAGAAAGGGATGCCAAAGAATGTTCAAACTATAAGACAATTGTGCTCATTTCATATGCTATCTAATGTTCAAGGTAATGTTCAAAATCCTTCAAGCTAGGCTTCAGCAACATGTGAACTGAGAGCTTCCAGATGTACAAGCTGGATTTAGAAAAGGCAGAAGAACTAGAGATCAAGTTGCCAAAATCTGTTGGATCATAGAGAAAGCACTGGAATTCCCCCCAAAATTCTACTTTCTGCTACATTGATTATGCTAAAGCCTTTGACTGTGTGGATCACAACAAACTGTGGAAAATTCTTAAGGAGATGGGAATACGAGACTACCCTAGCTGTCTCCTGAGAAACCTGTATGCAGGTTAAGAAGCAAGAGTTAAAATCAAACATGGAACAGACTGGTTCAACATTGGGAAAAGGGTACATTAAGCTGTATATTCTCACCCTGCTTATTCAACTTATATGCAGAGTACATCATGCAAAATGCTGGGCTGGATGAATCACAAGCTGGAATCAAGATTGCTGGGAAAAATATCAATAGCCTCAGATATGTAGATGACACCACCCTTATGGCATAAAGCAAAAAGGAACTAAACTCTTGATAAAGGTGAAAGAGGAGAATGAAAAAGCTGGGTTAAAACTCAACATTCAAAAAATAAGATCATGGTATCTGGTCCCATCACTTCATGGCAAATAGATGAAAATGGAAGTAGATTTTATTTTCTAAGGCTCCAAAGATCACTGTGGACAGTGACTGCTGCTGCTGCTCCTAAGTTGCTTCAGTCGTGTCCAACTGACTCTGTGCGACCCCATAGATGACAGCCCATCAGGCTCCCCCACCCCTGGGATTCTCCAGGCAAGAACACTGGAGTGGGTTGCCATTTCCTTCTCCAATGCATGAAAGTGAAAAGTGAAAGTGAAGTCGCTCAGTCATGTCCAACTCTTCCCGGCCCCATGGACTGCAGCCTACCAGGCTCCTCCATCCATGGGATTTTCCAGGCAAGAGTACTCGAGTGGGGTGCCATTGCCTTCTCTGGGATGGTGACTGCAACCGCAAAATTAAAAGACACTTGCTCCTTGGAAGAAAAGTTATGACCAACCTAGAGAGTGTATTATTAAAAAGCAGAAACATCACTTTGCCATCAAAAGTCCACCTAGTCAAAGCTATGATTTTTCCAGTAGTCATGTATGGATATGAGAATTGGACCATAAAGAAGGCTGAGCACTGAAGAATTGATGCTTTCAAACTGTGGTGTTGGAGAAGACTCTTAAAAATCCCTTGGACAGCAAAGAAATCAAACCAGTCAGTTGTAAAGAAAATTAACCCTAAATATTCATTGGAAGGACTGATGCTGAAGCTGAATCTCCAATACTTTGGCCACCTGATGCAAAGAGGTGACTGATTGGAAAAGACCCTGAAGCTGGGAAAGAGTGAAGGCAGGAGGAGAAGGGGATGACAGAGGATGAGATGGTTGGATGGCATCACCAACTCAATGGAGCAAATTTGCTCAAATCTGAGCAAACTCTGAAGACAGTATGAGACAGGGATGCCTGGTATGCTGCAGTCCATGGGGCTGCAAAAACTCAGACACCACTTTGTGACTGAACAACAACGATCATCTCAGTGACCTTTTCCAATTTACCAAAATTCTGTAGTTAAGATTATGCTCTCTCTCACTAAGGGAAAGTTCTGCTGATTCCAAGACTGTTATATTGTGGGGAACCATGCTGCATAATGACACATCGTGTGTTTACAATTTTCTCACATGAATTGCTATCAAGAAACAACCCCTCTATCTCGTAATGAAAAAAACAATGGGGACGGAAAACAGAAGTGTGAGACAGCAGTACATAGGATAAGAATTTATTAGTGTTAGCCCATTATATTATACTAGATGTGAATGCTCTATTTTTACTTTTTCCTTCCAATTTTGCCTTAGCTGAAAACTTTACATTCACATTTTCCTCATCTTCAACCAAGTTTTTGACAGAGCTATTAAACTGTAACAAAATTCTGCTGAAATAGTTGACTCTAGAAAGGGCTTGCAAACTACCTTTTCTGGTAAATTAACAAAATGAACATTTTTCTCTCAGCTGGCAATTTTCTCAGCAATTTTAGGGACATATAAAATGACATTCTACATGTAAATATCTATGTATAACTGGTGTTCAAAGGGATCTGAAAAGGCCAGAGTAATATTACTGCTGCTGCTGCTAAGTGGCTTCAGTCGTGTCCGACTCTGTGCAACCCCAGAGACGGCAGCCCAAAAGGCTCCCCCATCCCTGGGATTCTCCAGGCAAGAACACTGGAGTGGGTTGCCATTTCCTTCTCCAATGCGTGAAAGTGAAAAGCGAAAGTGAAGTCGCTCAGTCGTGTCCGACCCTCAGCGACTCCATGGTCTGCAGCCTACCAGGCTCCTCCGTCCATGGGATTTTCCAGGCAAGAGGACTGGAATGGGGTGCCATCACCTGTAGTCTTTAATAATTAGTCNCGACCCCATAGACGGCAGCCCAAAAGGCTCCCCCATCCCTGGGATTCTCCAGGCAAGAACACTGGAGTGGGTTGCCATTTCCTTCTCCAATGCGTGAAAGTGAAAAGCGAAAGTGAAGTCGCTCAGTCGTGTCCGACCCTCAGCGACTCCATGGTCTGCAGCCTACCAGGCTCCTCCGTCCATGGGATTTTCCAGGCAAGAGGACTGGAATGGGGTGCCATCACCTGTAGTCTTTAATAATTAGTCATTTTCCTAGTTAACTCTTGGTGAGTCAACAGTCATTTCAAGTAAAAAATAATAATTAGCATCAGTTCAGTTCAGTTGCTCAGTCATGTCCAACTCTTTGAGACCCCATGAATCGCAGCATTCCAGGCCTCCCTGTCCATCACCATCTCTCAGAGTTCACTCAAACTCACGTCCATCGAGTGGGTGATGCCACCCAACCATCTCATCTTCTGTCGTCGCCTTCCCCTCCTGCCTCCAATCCCTCCCAGCATCAGAGTCTTTTCCAATGAGTCAACTCTTCGCATGAGGTGGCCAAAGTACTAGAGTTCAGCTTTAGCATCATTCCTTCCAAAGAACATCCAGGGCTGAATTTCCTTTAGAATGGACTGGTTGGATCTCCTTGCAGTCCAAGGGACTCTCAAGAGTCTTCTCCAACACCACAGTTCAAAAGCATCAATTCTTCGGTGCTCAGCTCTCCACACAGTCCAACTCTCACATCCATACATGACCTCTGGAAAAACCATAGCCTTGACTAGACGGACCTTAGTCGGCAAAGCAATATCTCTGCTTTTGAATATGCTCTCTAGGTTGATCATAACTTTTCTTCCATAGAGTAAGCATCTTTTAATTTCATGGCTGCAATCACCATCTGCAGTGATTTTGGAGCCCCCAAAAATAAAGTCTGACATTGTTTGCACTGTTTCCCCAATTAGCATAGAGGTTTACAAAAGATTTTTTTATATTTTGATCTGGTATTTTATGTTTGTCAAAAATTATGTAAATTTGTACTCATTAACGTCAATTCTATTAACTCTTTTTCTCCAAGGAAATATTTTTAATCAAACCAAATAAAGCTTACACAACACCTAATTCTTAATTATTTGTATAATCATAGAACTTAGCTCTTTCATGAGGCCTTACATGTCATACAGGTCAACCTTTTTGCCTCTGTCTGCATTGCTAGTTAGTTCATAAAGACACAGTTCTGGAACCCAGGCCTCCCTTCATGCTCTGTTACTTCCTTAAGAACAGAACATGCTGCTCATCAGAACAGGGGTGTGAATTCAAATGCTCTCTCCAAACCAGAAAACGTCCTTATTCTCTCAGTTGTTTAGCCTTTTATTCAACCACTGGATTTTCCTGTCATTTTATATAAATCTTTATCTAGTATTTCTCTAATCACACATTAAAATTACTTGATGGATTATTTGAAAACAAATGTTATCTCTGTTGAACTTTCTGAAATTCTGATTCTTTAGATCCATAGGAGTTCCTGCAGTAGGTACAATCAGGTTTGGTGGTCATTGTTTTAGAATCACTTTGAAGACAGACAGACCTGAGTTTGAAACACTTTTACATTGATGAAAACACAATTTCAGTTTCTGCACTGTTGAAATTTGCCACTTGATAGTGGAATACATTCTTAAATAACTGTGGCTATGTTATAATCATTTTAATGCACGTTTCTTGTTTCATGCTGTTTTGCTAGTTACTTATTACTTGCTGTTTATTTTCTAGCTAGACTACGGAAATGATGTTGGACAAAAAGCAAATTCAACCAATTTTCTTAATTGAGTTTAAAATGGGTCTAAACCAAAGAGACAACTCTCATCATCAACCATGCATTTGTCCCAAGAACTGCTAATGAATTTATAGTGCAGTGGTGGTTCAAGAAGTTTTGCAATGGAGACAAGAGCCTAGAAGATAAGGAGCATAGTAGCTGCCCATCAGAAGTTGACAACAACCAGTTGAGAGCAATCACTGAAGCTGATCCTCTTACAACTCATAAGAAGTTGATAAAGAACTCAATGTCGACCATTCTATGGTCATTCAGCATTTGAATGAAATTGGAAAGTTGAAAAAGCTTGGGAACTCATGTACACCTGAGACGGATTCATGTCAATGTATGGCAAAACCAATACAGTAATGTAAAGTAAAATATAGTAAAAATAAAAATTAAAAAAAAAAAACTCAATAAGTGGGTGCCTCATGAGCTGGCCAGAAATTTAAAAAAAAAAATCGTCATTTTGAAATGTCATCTTCTTTTATTCTATGCAAAAACAATGAGCCATTTCTGGATCGTATTGTGACGTATAAACAAAGTGGATTTTAAATAACAACTAGCAATGACCAGTTCAGCGGCTGGACCGAGAAGAAGCTGCAAAACACTTCCCAAAGCCAAACTTGCACCAAAAACGGTCACAGTCACTGTTCAGTGATTCGCTGCCCATCTGATCCACTAAAGCTTCCTGAATAGGGCGAAACCATCATATCTAAGAAGTATGCTCAGCAAATCAATGAGATGCACCAAAACTTGCAACACCTGCAGCTGGTACTGGTCAACAGAAAGGGCCCAGTACTTCATGATAATGCTCGATAGCACTTCTCATCATCAATGCTTCAAAAATTGAACGAATCGGGGTACGAAGTTTTGCCTCATCCACCATAATCACCTGACGTTTTGCCAACAGACTACCACTTCTTCAAGCATCTCGACAACTGTTTTCAGGGAAAACGCTTCCACAGCCAGCAGGAGGCAGAAAATGTTTTCCAAGAATTCCTGAAGCATGGATTTTTATGCTACAGGAATAAACAAGCTTATTTCTCGTTGGCAAAAATGTGTTGATTGTAAAGATTCCAATTTTGAATAAAGACGTGTTTGAACCTTATCATAACGATTTAAAATTCAAGGTCTAAAACTGCAATTACTTTTGCATCAAACTAATAGTGGTATGGCCTTAGGTAATATTCTTACCCTTTCTGTCTCATGTTCCTCATCTATAAAATGAAAAATGAAATAATTCCCCAAAGGGTGATTATATATATATTGCACATATATTAATTATATATTAATGTATATTAATTGTGTATATATATTAAGTACAGTACCTGGCACATAAGAAGTTAACAGAAGCTATTATTATGGTCCCATCTCTGGCCATCTACAAACTAGGTCTAGTTATAGAATTTAAACGCTCTTAGGGCAGAGCTTCTTAAAAATCACTCTTTCCAAGGCTGTCTTTTCATCCTTAGCTCTGCTTATAATTGGAGCTATAGGAGATGAGCTTTATTCCACTGAAGTATATCTAAAGAAATAGAGAGTGTTCCAGGTAACTAGTAGGTATGCAATTAATGTATGGTGGATCACAAATGAGTGAGCCTCTGAGATGATCCTTTAATGCCCTCATTTTGGAAATAAAGAAAAAATCATCGAAACCAAAAGTGATTACCCAAGAGATCTATCTAGTTTACAGCTAGGATCAGAACCCAGGACCTGGTCTTTCCATCAAACCATGTTTCCCGGGACACCAGCTGTGTCTCCACTTCCCCAACACCCATCACTGTAGGCACTGGGATCTTCTGTATCGAACTGAGTAACATGTGAAGAAAACACTAAGGACCGCGGTAGCTCTCAGATGGACTGTCATCAAGTCCAGCCTTCTTGATCCAACTTATACTAGAAGCCTGTAAATAAGCCAAATTGCTGAAAGCGTAAGGGCACTCAGTTATAATGCACTTTTGCATTATATAACTCAGTTAGCTCCTGGATGCATTATCCTGACCAGCGATTGCATACTTTATTGCATATCTCGGTTCCCTATCTGCAGCTCTTGCCTCTCTTCTATTGTGATGGCATTACATCTTGTCTAACTACCTCTATGCTACCAGATGAACTCCTTATTATTCCTCAAGTCTCAGCCCAAGGCTCATTTTCTTACGGAGGCCTTCCTAAGGCCAACATCGTCAACAGTATCCTCATTTACATCTCCGAAGTTTTCTCCTTTTCCAATATCCTGAAAAATTTGAGGCACCTTTCTCAAAGTTTCCCTTTTTCCTTTCACTGTACCTGTTTTGAAACACTTGACCCGATACATTGTAATGGTTTATCTCTTTATCACATGCTTATCTTCCCCCACAAAGCTAGAAAGTGGCAGTACAGTAAGTGGAAAAGCCCAAACTGACCCTTATTCTTAGGAACCTCAAAAATGCAAGTCAATACAAAAGAAAATTATTTCAAAAAAATATTCCTTGGGGAAAATGTTCCTTTAGCAGTGAAAGCCAAAGAAAGCAGTCGTGAGATAATTACATGAGCAAGAAGAGACAACCTCATAAAGTACTCTATATGATTTCCAAGACAATGGTAGGCATTTTTTATTGCCTTTATAGTAAATAAAAGGGCTCATGGCAGAAAATCAGAACAATTTATTTTTGCTGTATCTATAAATGAAAACTGTGGCTCTAATTTAAATGTTTAGTTTATACCAATAATATATTATGATAGGGATATTAATTTAGAATATGATGAACATTCCATGTGAGCAAGATTGCACTTATGGACAAAAATATATTTCAAGGAAGAGCTACTTCAAACGTGGATTACCTATTTTCATAAGGTTTCACATGGAAACAATAATGAATACTGTGTCATGAGCAACCAGAAAGTAGTTAATAATAACTGGAGTAATTATTTCTCAATAAATCCCAATAAAAGCTACCAATTCAGGGCTCTTGGGGTATATCCAAAAGCTCATGAATGCCCCTTCATACCATAATAAAAAAACTTTAATTCATTCCAAATGACCCTAGCTGGTTTCTATCAACTTATTGCCTGGAGACTTTCAACTATGATGTAATTTTTAACTCAGGTTGACCTTTCTTCTATCTATAAACTTCCTTTTTTTAAAACACTATCTCTAAAAGAAGTTTGAAAGAAGGATGCTTGGAGGAAATGTTTTCCCATATAACTTAAGGGACTACCAAAAGTATAATGTTGATTCTGATACTTTATCCAGAAATTTTATGTTTAACTTAAATCTTTCCTTTTATATGTCATCATACTTTATTCTAGAGCTTCCCAGGTGACTCAGTCAGTTATCAGGAATCTGCCTTCCAATGCAGGAGAGGTGGGTTGGATCCTTGGGTCAGGAAGATCCCTCTGGAGAAGGAAATGGCAACCCACTCCAGTATTCTTGCCTGAGAAATGAAATGGACAGGGACACCTGGCCAATTACAGTCCATGGGGTTGCAAAGAGTGGGACATGACTTAGCGGCTAAAACAACAACATATTTCATTCTGCACTTTCTAGAAATGAACTTCCCGCCATTTTCGGTGAGAATGAGGTCTTTCCTTAGAAATCTACTATGAATCAGAAAGAAATTTAGCTACTACAGAGAGAAAAAAGCGAGACTGACGTATGATGGCTCTGTACTGATTTTCTCTACTGTCTTTCCTGCACCAAAGCCTGGACAGCAGAGGAGATTCATTTCTAGACATTGTGTCTGTCTGGAAAAACTTAATTCAATGTAAATGGTAGTCAGAACTGCACACAAACACATTCATGGGTTTTTAAAGGCAATGCTGTCTAGTGAACAGTCACCAATTAAAAGGTATGAAATTTTTACCACACCTAACACCTGTGACCTCTGCCAAGGTCATTAGTCTCTAAAACTGAGCACTGAATAGAACAGCAATAAAAATGCCCTCCACTTTGCTTCATGGAACTGTTCTAAACGGTAAACACATATCAAGAGAAAATTATTTGACCTCTTTAGCTGACAAATATTATTAAAATGGAATTTTAAAAATTCATCTATGACATTACTGTGCATACTCGCACCTGTCTCTTTGCCTCCACTCCTTTCTAAGGCCCAACAACAAGGGCCTCAAGAGTTACAGACCATTTGATTGTATGTCATTATTACATTTTCCTCCTCCGACACAAATGATCCATGCACAGGGGAAAGCACTGAGAAATGAANCTGACAAATATTATTAAAATGGAATTTTAAAAATTCATCTATGACATTACTGTGGATACTCGCACCTGTCTCTTTGCCTCCACTCCTTTCTAAGGCCCAACAACAAGGGCCTCAAGAGTTACAGACCATTTGATTGTATGTCATTATTACATTTTCCTCCTCCGACACAAATGATCCATGCACAGGGGAAAGCACTGAGAAATGAAATGTATTTTGCAGAGACTGGTTGGCTAAAAAGCCGAGGAAGACTTGTTGCTCCATTATCACAGATTCAGACCATCTGATCACAATTGCTGAATATATAGTTACCTCTAAGCTACTCTTACAATACTCCTTCTTGTATTGTTCTTCCACATCTTTACACCATTTTCAATTTATCAAAATTCCTCCTAAAATGTATAAGCCAAAACAGATATACCAATAACCTGAGCATATGGAGTAACTTCTGGAAGAAAACAATACTCACATCAATGGTACCTACTCACTTGGTTAGAATTTTAATCAGACTATGCATAACAATCGGAGAAGGTGATGGCACCCCACTCCAGTCCTCTTGTGTATTCTACACAATGATGTTTCTCACAGCATATTCTAGGTAAGTGAAGTAACAGAAGCCAATGAATGTCTAAAAATATGAGAATGCTTAAGTTAGGTGGTTCAATTGGATGTCCAAAAATATAAGAATTTTTAACTGAGGTGTGTTTTTATTCCTTCAGTAAAATATTACTGTGACATTAACTGATGTGACATTTAATGTTATATTTTTAAAAGAGAGTACAAAACTGTTTATTTGAAATGATCACATTGTTATTTTAAAAATTTTAAATTTAAAAAACACATTAACAGGGAGGCCTGGCGTGCTGCAATTCACGGGGTTGCAAAAAATAAATAAATAAATAAAAATAAAAAACACATTAAAATGTTAACCATGAGTATG
Organism: Neotragus moschatus; assembly: GCA_006410615.1. Classification (NCBI taxonomy): domain Eukaryota; kingdom Metazoa; phylum Chordata; class Mammalia; order Artiodactyla; family Bovidae; genus Neotragus; species Neotragus moschatus. The sequence continues at coordinate 203,058 of SJYA01003201.1, read as the reverse complement.
TATGGATGCTGAGATATAAATTACTTTTTTGCATTTTCCCTTATATTCTATAATAAATATGAAAAAATGTTTAATTCATATAGAAGTCAAAAGAAAAATATTTTCTAAAGAAAATAAAGGGGGAATGTCTTAAAAGTATAATTTGAGGACAAGGAATATTACCTTTGAAAATGAAAATAAGGGGGAATTTTCTTTTTTATTTTTGTGTATTTTCTATTGTTTTCCTTAATTTTACACATTTGCTTCATACTGGAAAATGCACGATAAACTTGTAAAAATTATCCTGCAGATATTTTCNAAAAATGTATACTATAATTTGCAAACTATCATCTTAAATATTGAGTTGACCAAAAAGTTCGTATGGGTTTTTCCATACCATCCTATGGAAAAACTTGAAATTTTTGGCCAACCCAATTCGTCAGAATTTATACATTTCCACAAAATTAGACATTAACTTCTCTTAGTTTACCTAGGAAACTTTTAGTTATTAAGAAACATTTATAAATACATTTCAATAGAAAAACATTCTGAACTTCAATCATTTTTCCTGAAAGAAACGAGTCTAGCATTTTCATGAATTTGTCTACTATCACTTGGCATCAGAAGGAAGGTAAGAAACATAACTCATTTCTTCCTCATCTTACTTTATGCTTATCTCAAATCAGCAATAATAATAATGATAATAATCCTATAAAAGAGAAATAAGGTTAGACTATGCAAAATTGCCATTTTTTAAGTCAAAATGTTTCAATACTGGAATTTTTATGTAGTTCAATTTAATAACATAATTCTCAGTTTAAAACTGAGGAAAGACTTTGAAGATTTCAATTAATTACTTAAAGACACCGTTACTAAGATGTAAAGTCAAGATTTCAACCTAGGTCAATTTGTCCCCAAAATTCATGTTCGCTTCACTGTATTATGTTGCTGCCATTGATAATCTGAAATTTTCACAGATATTACTATACTTGAAATTTAAGCGAATAGTTTCTCTGTGCTAAGGAAAAGGCAATAGCAGACTCTTGGCTTTAACAAGAATTAGAGTAAATGCCATATAAGACAAATTAAATTTCATGTATCTAAAATCTGTGGATTGAACAAAGTATGTTTTCTCCTTTACGCATAACACACTCAAGGTTTAAAACCAGTACAAGTCTAAGACTAGTTTTCTTCATGCAAATCAAAATTAAGGAAGCTCTGTAGATGCATTACGATCCAGGAAACTAAACTTTTCGGATTTTCATTTGACTCATTTTTCACTCTCTTATGTTTTAAAAAATGCACAAGATCAAAGCAGTTGAGTATTTCAATGATGGGTTTTACATAATCCAAGCCAAGGCCCAAATCCCAGAAAAATTTTGTTGTAAGTAATGAATGTAATATACAGAATGTGAAAGTGAAAGTTGCTCAGTCGTGTCTAACTCTTTGCATCCCCGTGGACTATACAGTCCAGGGAATTCTCCAGGCCAGAATACTGGAGTAGGTAGCCCTTCCCTTCTCCAGGGGATCTTTCCAACCCAGGAATCGAACCCAGGTCTCCTGCATTAGCAGGAGGATTCTCTACCAGCTGAGCCACAAAGTAAGCCCAAGAATACTGGAGTAGGTAGCCTGTTCCTTCTCCAGTGGATATTCCTGACCCAGGAATCAAACCGGGGTCTCCTGCATTGCAGGTAGATTCTCTACTAATTGAGCTCCCAGGGAAACCCAATATAAAGAATGCCCAACAACAAATGCCATTTCCCAAGTGGAAGAAGAACTTTCACACTGAAGCTCTACATTCTTGTGGTTTATATGAGCGATTTTTTTTTTCTTTTCTAATTTGGAATCCATTATCATACACTGCTGATATCTGCTTGGTTTTCCCTTTAGATACTGTGAGCTATGGGAAAAAAGAAAAGAAAAATGTATCTTCACCTTTGTTTGAATAACTCTAAGCACTTTACTAATGTGCTTTGGGGCCCATGCTTTTCAAACCAAGAAAATTCATACAGCTTAAAAGCCCAAAGTAACTTATCAAAAGTAACTCGGCCAAGGAAAGTCAACTAGAGATAAAAAGTACTCTAATCATCCTATCTCATCAGTATTTTCAACAAACGGTTCTTATTTTCTTGTTCCACAACTCTCTCTTTTTAGAGCATCCTTGAAATCCATATTCCTGCAAGGGGTGGGGTGACAGAGTTCACTCAGGATAAAATGCCAACTGGAAGGCACATAAGAGAGGGTATACTGCGGGGAAAGGAAGTCAACAAAGAGAGCCAAAATATAAGGAGGGGGAAAAAAGAAACTTGTTTGGATCATTACCCCTTCAGATCCTTCCAGTGAACCTGAGCTTTCTAAGATTATATTCAAGAAAATTACTTGAAATTTAAAAATCAGCTATGTGAAAATACTATCATATGAAAAATGACTATAGTCAGAAAGGCATTCACCATAGATCATTTCTTAAATGTATCTTGGTGTTCACATACCCATTTTTTTAAAATCTCAGATATATAAGATGCTTTCATTGTGTACATTACTCATCTCTTCTTGCCTTAAACTATATTAGACCTCTGGTATTCTTGATATGTGTCTGGAGACATTTAACAATGTCCAAATCAATGAAAACCATCAAAGCATGAAACTTTCGCCTATAAAATACGTGTTGAAATCGTTTATCCATAGATAGAAGTCATTGTCAAATTCAACTTTCCAATTTCTAAAACTGCAAACAAATTTGATTGGTCATGGAAATACTATCTTCTTCTTTATGTACTTTTTCTTTAACCCCATTTCCAGAACCGAAAAGAAACTACATTTGGCAAGGCTGTTTATTACATCAACTTTTATCACATCAAAAAGCTGCATTAAGACATGGATACCAGGTAATTTATTCTAAAGTCTCACTTTTAGTTCATGTGTTGGCAATTATTAGTTACAAGTTACAGCCCTTTAATACCCCACTTCATTGATAATCAACACTGTAAAGTATACTAGATGTTAAGGGTACCCTGTTGCTTTTCTGTCACGAAAATGAAATCTTCTCATTTCTTTGTCCAAACCATCCTTTACAACTCCCAAAGGAGCACTGATAAGGTACCAATCGCCGGAGCCTTAAAAGCTGTGAAGAATGAACAGCAGACAGAAGCAATATGTAATAATAACCATTATTTTTTACTTCTGTGATGCTTTCAATTCTTCAAAGTAGTTTGCTATTTGTTAAGTCATACCTAATGCTCAGTACAACACTCTTAAGACAAGTAGAATCATTTCATCATGTTTTAAGAGGAATACAGAACAGGTAAGTGGATTTCGGTATATGAATACGAAGGATGAGAGAAGAGGGAAGGAAAGCTGGCATTCTGGAACTCTTATTACATAATAGGCTTTGCGCAAGGTACTTTAATCCTTGAGCACATTATTTATAATTTCCATGCTTCAGCTTCCTCTTTTGCTTAAAGAAATGATCACGTCTGGCCCAGAAGAACAACTCGGTGAGTGTCGGCCCTAGCTATTATTGTTATTATTTCTTTTCATTTCCTTTAAGGTTCACAGTAATCTTGTGAAAGTCATTCAGTTTAGTTCAGTTCAGTCGCTCAGTTGTGTTCAACTCTTTGCAACCCCATGGACTGCAGCATGCCAGCCCTCCCTGTCCATCACCAACTCCCGGATTTTACCCAAACTCATGTCCATCAAGTCAGTGATACCATCCAACCATCTCATCCTCTGTCGTCCCCTTCTCCTCCCACCTTCAATCTCTCCCAGCATCAGGGTGTTTTCTAATGAGTTGGTTCTTTGCATCAGGTGGCCAAAGTATTGGAGCTTCAGCTTCAGCATCAGTCCTTCCAGTGAATATTCAGCGCTGATTTCCTTTAGGATGGACTGGTTGGATCTCCTTGCAGTCCAAGGGACTCTCAAGAGTCTTCTCTAACACCACAGTTCAAAAGCATCAATTCTTCGGCACTCAGATTTCTTTATAGTCCAACTCTCACAATATATGACTATTGGAAATAGGCATTACTTCCCTTGTTTTTCTGTTGAAGACTCCAAAGTTCAGTGAAGATTAATAAAAGCTTTTCTGAATAAAATGTGCTCTATCTCAAGCTGAAATTTCACCCAGCAATCATAACCAAGCTAGTGCAAATTTTGTGTCAGTCACAAATAGCAATGTGGAGACTTCCTTTGTCCAGAAGGATTAGGGGTGGGGGTCGGGTAGCCAGAGGTCAAAGGTAAGGAAAAGTCACTCTCTCCTAATGTCATCTGCCATATGTTCAGCAAATTCCTCCTATCTCATCTCTCTCTGAACTCCTTTAATATTTTTATTGATAAGCACAAATAATTTATATTACCATTTACTGCTATTAATAGTATTAATACCATTAACATAAAATAATATTACCTGATATTTACAATAATGCTATCTTTTGCTATGCACATATGCACCAAGGGTTAAACATTTCACTAACATTTTCCCATGGAATCCTCACAACCAACCTGATAGGAAGGTTAAACTTAACCTTATAGATGAGTTAGATTTAGAGAAGTAATTCACCAAAATCATAGAGGGAAATAAATGCCTGAGCCAGGATTCAAACTCATATCCTTATAGCTCCAAAGCTTCCAATCTTGTGAATACGGAATTAAGGATCATTGATTTTTCCTCCCCCAAATTACCTATGCACTTTTGAAACCAATTTTGTGTTCAACACAATGCTTAGCATGATAAACTAGAAACACTGACTAGAGTTAAAAGACCTACTGTCCATATTCAGCTTTGCACTGAATACATAAGGAAGGCCTTTCCCTGCATTAAATCTATCAAATGAGACAAATGAACTAGAACAATACCCAAGGTACTATAACATTCTGCAGTTCCACAAGCTTCATTCCCTCAGGCTGGGTGCTCTGTAGGAGAAAGTATACAGTCTTCAGAACTGTGAGGAGATGAATTTCTGTTGTTAAAGCCACCTAGTCTGTGGTCCTTTGTTATGGAAGCCTAAGCAAATTAATGCAGTAGGAATCAGCTAGGATTTCCAGGGGACTCAGTGGTAAAGAATCCGCCTGCCAATGCAGGAGACATAGGAGAAGTGGGTTCAGTCCCTGGGCTGCAAAAATCTCCTGGAGGAAGAAATGGCAACCCACTCCAGTAATCTTGCCTGAAATATCCCACGGAGAGAAGAGCCTGGTGGAGTATAGTCCATAAGGTCGCAAAGAGTCGGACCTAACTGAGCGACTGAGATAAAAAAACACAGAATAAGGCGTACAAGTCTGCTGCAGGTTTAAGAGTAATCCATAAACTATAATCTTACCTCTACTTATTAAGACAAAACACACAACCATACAAACAAACGGTCTTACCTAGAAAGATTAGAAAATTCCAGGCTCTAATCCTCTTTGTCTCAGAACCTCCCTGGAGGAGCAGCATGACAGTGTGGTCTTTAATATGAGACAAACATGGCCTCGAATTGGGCTTCTCTAACTGTTAGCTGGGTGACCACAGGGAAGTTACCTAACCACTCAGAATCTGTTTCTCAGTTCTGTAAAAAGAGATCATTCCTATCCTCCAGGGTTATTATAACGATTAAATTTAATATGGAAAGATTAAATGAGATTACAAAAGACCTAGGAACTAATCATACCTGTTGCATGAAAGTGAAAGTCACTCAGTCGTGTCCGACTCTTTGCAACCCCATGGACCCTACAGTCCAGGGAATTTTCCAGGCCTGAATACTGGAGTGGGTCGCCTTCCCCTTCTCCAGGGGATCTTCCCAACCCAGGGATCAAACCCAGGTCTCCCACATTTGTGGGTGGATTCTTTACCAGCTGAACCACAAGGGAAGCCCAAGAATACTGGAGTGGGTAGCCTATCCCTTCTCCAGTGGATCTTCCTCATCCAGGAATCAAACTGGGGTCTCCCGCATTGCAGGCAGATTCTTTACCAACTGAGCTATCTGGGGCATAAAATGCAATTAATAAATGCTTATAGTTTGTATTAGGTTGAATCACATGAAATGGCTGATTGTTGTTGTTCAGGGGCTAAGTCTTTGGCACTCCATGGATGACAGTACACCAGGTTTCCTTGTCCTTCACTATCAATTGAAGCTTGCTCAAACTCATGTCCAGTGAGTCGATGATGCCATGTAACCATCATCCTCTGTTGCTCCCTTCTCCTCCAGCCTTCAATCTTTCCCAGCTTCAGGGTCTTTTCCAATGAGTCCACTCTTCGCATAAACGTGGCCAAAGTATTAGAGTTTCAGCTTCAGCATGAGTCCTTCCAATGAATATTCAGGACTGATTTCCTTTAGGATGGACTGGTTGGATCTCTTTGCTGTCCAAGGGACTTTCAAGAGTCTTCTCCAACACCACCACTCAAAACCATCAGTTCTTCGACACTCAGCCTTCTTCATGGTCCAATTCTCACATCCATACATGACTACTGGAAAAACAATAGCTTTGACTATACAGACCTTTGTCAGCAAAGCGATGTCTCCACTTTTCAATATGCTGTCTAGGTTTGTCATAGTTTTTCTTCCAAGAAACAAGCATCTTTTCATTTTGTGGCTGCAGTCACTGTCCACAGTGATTTTGGAGAATAAAAAAATAAAATCTGCCACTGTTTCCACTTTTTCCCCATCTGTTTGTGATGAAGTGATGGGACCAGATGCTATGATCTTAGCTTTTTGAATGGTGAGTTTTAAGCCAGCTTTTTCACTCTTCTCTTTTACCCTCATCAAGAGGCTCTTTAGTTCCTCTTTGCTTTCTGCCATCAGAGTGGTATCATCTGCATATCTGAGGCTGCTGATATTTTTGTTCCATCAAAATAGCAATCCCATATGGTTCAGGCTAACGCTAACATTGACTAAAGGCAAAAGAGCCCAGCGGTTTAACAGTAGAAGTTCTAGAATCAGTATGTCTGAGCTAGAGATCTGGCTCTGTCACTCATCAGCAAGTTACAGAACTTCTCTAATTCAATGTCTTAGCTTCAAAGTTAAAAATTAAAAATATCTACTCCATAGGATGGATGAAAAGATTAAATAAATTAATCTAAGCAAAGCTCTCTGAGTAATACCTGGTGCTTAGTCCTCAATGAATTGATATTATTAATAATGAAATGAGGGAAGTAAAATTGAAAATCTTGGGAACTAATTTCAAATTTCAATTCTACACTGTTTTGGATGGTACTGATAAAAGAGAATTATACAATGGACATTTATATAACAAAGTATAACAAAGAAGTTAAGCCTTGTGCTAAAATTCTAGCAAACATCATGTAATCAGAAACAAAAATATACAAATACATCTCATAATCCTTACCAACATGTCTGAAACAAGTTTAAAACAACTGTAAGGCTGGAAATATACATTATCCTAGGTGTAAGTTAATAATTTTCCATAACTTCTTGAACTGTTCAACACCTTTAAACAGGAAAAGCTAGTCACCTACAGAGTATGGAGTTTAATGTATCTTACATATGTCTGTATATCGAGTTGTGCATTATAACAGGCTGAATATTCGAGTGAGGAACAATGAACCAGGAGAGTGACCAAGCCACCAGCTGAGTCGGTGATAATGAGCTCATTATCAACCTCATTTTTCTATTTGGGAAAATCTAAGTAAAGACATCAAAGTTCTCTTTCAAGTCTAAAATTACATGAGTCTCTATCTCTTATAAAAGAATTAAGTACATCATGACTGCCTCAATGTAATGGAACTAATTTGTCAATAAACAATAAACAAGAAGCTTAACACCTTAGCAGAATGTTAAGAATAAACACAAACAAACAAAAAATAACGTATTGAAAAGTATCCTTTGAATTGAAACCACAATATTCTGAGCAGTAAAAAGAAAGAGTTAATGATCAAGCCCTTTCTGAAATTGACAGGAGGCACATACTCCTTCTCAGCAGAATTACAGCTGCCAAGGCCAGACATAGAAGGAAATGGCAACCCATTCCAGTATTCTCGCCTGGAGAATCACAGGGATGGAGCAGCCTGGTGGGCTGCCATCTATGGGGTCACACAGACTCAGATATGACTGAAGCGACTTAGCAGCAGCAGCAGCAGGCCAGACATGGGCTTTCCTGGTGACTCAAGACGGTAAAGAAGCTGCCTGTAACGCGAGAGACCTGGGTTCAATCCCTGGGTCAGGAAGATCCCCGAAGAAGGGAATGGATATCCGCTCGAGTATTCTTGCCTAGAGAATTCCATAGACAGAGGAGCCTGGCGGGCCACAGTCAATGAGATCACAAAGAGTCAGGCATGACTGAGCGACTCACACACACACACACACACACACACACACACACACACACATCAGCTGTAAAATCAACACTGACTTAAAATCCTAGGTCCTTCATACAGAGACGCCAATCTCCAGTCTTAAGGAACTGACATGACATCAGATTTCTGTCTCTGAGAAATGTTAGTTCTGATATCACTCAAGTCTTGTCCGACTCTTTGCAACCCCATGGACTGTAGCCTATCAGGCTCCTCCGTCCAAGGGATTTTCCAGGCAAGAGTGCTGGAGTGGATTGCCATTTCCTTTTCCAGGGGATCTTCCTGACCCAGGAATCGAACCTGGGTCTCCTGCATTGCAGGCAGACGCTTTACCGTCTGAGCCACCAGGGAAAACCCTTGATACAATTCCTGCTGCTGCTGCTAAGTCGCTTCAGTTGTGTCCGACTCTGTACGACCCCATAGATGGCAGCCCACCAGGCTCCCCCATCCCCGGGATTCTCCAGGCAAGAACACTGGAGTGGGTTGCCATTGCCTTCTCCAAGGCATAAAAGTGAAAAGTGAAAGTGAAGTCCTAGAAAGGGTGAATTGTTACTGTTTCTAAATCACTTGAAGGATAATGATTGACCAAAGAAAGATCATCACTGTACAATTCGGAAAACCTCAATGCTTACAACTTTCTTCCAAATTACACAGGTATCTCAATAAGAATTTAAAAATTAGAAAAAGAAAATCTTCATATCCATTCAGCAGATCTAAAACAAAATTGTGAGATTAGGCAAAAAAATTAAATTCTCATTATGGTACTCCGAGAAAAACTAGGTTGAAACTGAAAGATCCATACACAAATGTTAGCTTTGGGGAAAGAAAATAATAAAACAAAGACACACTGAATCTGGTACCACAAAATGCATTCTCTTCTCAAATTAAAATGCTTATACCAATTAAATTATATCCTGTAATCATTAAAATGTCAGAAAGAGAACTCAGAAATAGATGACTATGATATGAAGGCTCCTGATATGAAAATATCCTGAGTTAAATTTGCCTCAACATTTCAAAAAATTCAGGAAACTCTCAGAGTCTGTCATAACACATTAGCACTTGCTATTAAAGTACTACATATATTTTCCATTCTTTGAAAAGAAATAAATCAAAAACAAATTTCATCTTAAGTAATCAATGGAGTCCTTTATTTAAAGCACCGTAGATGAAAAATTTGTTGTTTGGTTTCTTTATTTGAGTGTTTGCTTTGGTTTTCTTCAAAAGATTTTTTCCCCCTCTTAGCTAATTTTAAGATTCCAATATTCACAGCATGTCATAATTAAACATCTCCTAGGAAGTGCACAGTCTGATTAGCACATTAACTCAGGCACAAACCAGCCGTGACCATGTAGCCTCCAGGCCTAGGTCAAACCAGTCTGGGAAAAAAACAGTTCTGATGAAAATTCCTACTAAGACATATTAAGTCCCAAGATTATTTTATCTTCCATCATTTATGATCTTCTTTTCCCTAGCAGTTCTTACGTAATTTTTTAACCCTTAACTGTGGTCTGAGAACAGTCACTTTAGCCTATTAGGAATAAAAATGATAACTCTAGTTCTGAGGATTAAATAATTTTAGCATTTTTCTCAAAGGCTCCCACCTCCCGGGAAGCAGAGAAGATTAAGTCAAACATATTTTTACAGTTACACACCAATTACTAGAGCCCACAGGCTCCCATTCAAAATTAACTCCTGTTCAGGAAAGGGGGAGTCGGAGGACTACCCATATCCTGATTTCTTTTTGTGTGGCTAACTGGTGGCTAATTTCTTGCCTTAAAGCAAAATGATGAATGCATTTGGCCATGAAGGCAATAAAATCTCCCCACGGCAGCATGTGGACTGTCCAAACTGGTAGCCACTAACCACATGTGGCTACTGAGAATGTGAGATATGTCCAAGGCCACCAAGGAGCTGGATTTTTAGGTTCATTAATCTTACTAATTTAAATTGAAGAAACCGATATTCACTTGTGTTAGTGGAACACAACTATATACTTGGAACAACTTGGATATCTTACAGATGAAAGAGTGAATCCACTTTTTCATCTGTAAAAATTTTATGAAACTTAAAGACAGGCCAAGTAATTCTAGTGGCTGAGTTGTGATGTACATAAGTGGAAAATATACACTATATTTCCAAGAATAGGCAAAAATAATGTAAAATATCTCATCAATAATTTTTAAAAGTACTGACCACATGTTGAATGCTTCAATCTACTACAATACCTTCAATATATTATTTTTAATAAAATATATTAATGTCACTGGCTTCTTACTCTTTTGAAGTACTATTGGGAAATTTTAAGTTCTGTATGAGTCACATTATATATCTGTCAGGCACAGCACTGATAAAGAGCAATACTAACCAGTGACATAACTATCTGAGATGGGCCAGTGAAGTGGCTTAGAAAATCTGTGCAGTATGAAAAAAAAAAAAAAAAAAGCAAAAGTCCAGACAGCACTGCATTTAAATCCTAACTTTGACACTGACCATCCAAAAGGATTTGAGCAGCCATTCATTCAGATTCCTCAGCCTATACTTCCCCAGGTACAATGGGGAAGAATAGTTTCCTAGTTAAACACAATAATTGTAAAGTGACTAGTATACCATCAGTTTAAATAACCAGTCAAATAAATTGCTTTTCAATAGAAAGCAGAGATTTGTAGACTACTGCAAAGAATTTACTGCTTCTCAATATCTATGCCTTCCTGCAAATGAGCTATATCCTATGGACACTTTCTTCCTGTAATATCAGTCCAACTTTATTATTACCTTACATTTTACAGATGAATAATGACAACCTTAGACTAAATGCTATTTTCAAAATGTTCAACAAATGGAAGCGTTGTTTCCATAGTGTTTTAAGGTGGTAGCAATCAAGCTCATTTCCAGAAATATCATCATGATTTTTATGAACTTAAAATTTACCTAAAAGAGACTTATCAGAATATCTATGTCCTTTTCAGGATTTCTATCATGGTGGGACCATGTTCTTGTGAGTGTTTGGTAGGCTCTAAGAAAAACTGCTCTATGGCATAAAGTTCATACTATACAGGTATGGCACCCCACTCCAGTACTCTTGCCTGGAGAATCCCATGGACGGAGGAGCCTGGTGGGCTGCAGTCCATGGGGTCGCTAAGAGGTGAACATGACCGAGCGACTTCACTTTCACTTTTCACTTTCATGCACTGGAGAAGGAAATGGCAACCCACTCCAGTGTTCTTGCCTGGAGAATCCCAGGGACGGGGGAGCCTGGTGGGCTGCCGTCTATGGGGTTTCAGAGAGTCGGACACGACTGAAATGACTTAACAGTAACAATACAGTTATTAAATATGTAAAACGTGGGTACCTACAATATTTATTTTAAAAATTAATTATATCTCATTGTTCTGCTGTATTTCTTTAAAGACAAAAAAATGCTTGCAAATTATTTTACTATGAAACAGTACCATAATCATCAAAAGATTAGGAAGGATAAGCCTAAGACAAATAAAATTAAATACTCCTTCATTAAGCAAATAGTCAAACTATAGACAGAATTCCTTTTTCACTAAAATGACAGATATCTATTCCAAATGGTGTAGATAAACTAATGACTAAAAAATTCATATAGGTGGTTAATGAAAAGTAAGACATGTGCAAGTCATCTTTCTTCTTTAGTCATGATGTCAAAAAGAAAAGCTGTCTTCTTCCACAGTGACTCTTCATAAAATATGGACTCCTAACTACATGGTTAAGGCTCAGCTAACTATGATGATTCCTATGTTTCTATGAAAACTAATTTACAATGATCCTCCTCTTCTTCAATCTGCCTCTTGCACATGTTACTCACAGTCTTCCATTTAGTCCTTTTATTATTTTTTGTCTTCATTCATCTGATCAATATTTATTGAGCCCCTGCTTAGTACCAGGCCTATTATCTGCGGGTCTCACCACTGAACCTCACTAGCCCATCATCTTATTCAAACAAAACCACTAAAGTGGGATGATGTAGAAGGAGGTGAAACATATAATTCAATTAGTTGGGTTGTATATGTGTGTGTGTGTATGTATTCTTCATATTTGACTTGTCATCAAAATATATTTGACACAGCATCCAAACTAATAAAAAACTAAGTTGTTGGTTTCCAACACAATTATTTTTTAAGTAAATTATCATTTTAGTTTATACTATGTCATAAAGCTGACATTTCAAGTTCAATTATGTCTTTCCAAGTTGTCTAGGCTTAGATGTTATATTATTACATCTATGTCTTGATCAAGATTCACCATTTTCCAAAGCAAAGTTAGCCATCATAACTCTCAAGTTTTCTCCAAGTTGTTCATCAAGTAATATATAATGAATAGGTCAGATCTATGTTGCACTGCAAAACCTCCTGTTTGCTAGTTTACACCCCAGGATTTCTAGGAAAACAAAGTAACATGAGAGACCAGTAAACTTTCATGTATTTCTTAGAGAAAAAAATTTTAACTTGCTTATTGAATTACAAGTATTTATTTGTTAGAGCTTCCATTAGACTGTAAGCAACTTGAAGACACAGGGTAGAAGTAACTCTTTATGTGCCCATTTGAAAAGTGAAGGTTTCATGACAGTTTTCTGTATGGCTGAATGGAGGAGGATTGGTAGGAAGAAAGAAATGTTCAGATTTAGGAATTTAATCTTTGTGACTATTTTTATCAATCCATTTAAAACACAGATGTTGGGTGATTATGATGTGTCAATGCAGGCTCATCAAATCGTAACAAATGTACCACTCTGGTGGGTGATGTTGATCATGGGAGAGGCTATCCATGTGTGGGGATAAGAGAACATACAGGAAATCTGTGCCTTCCCTTCCATTTTACTGTGAACTCTAAATAGCTCTAAAAAATTCTTTTAAAAAGTTATTGAACTTTAAAAATACCAACTGTGTGAACAACAGATAATGAAAACAGTGTTTTATAAAATAAAATACAAATCAATTAGTTCAGCCTCAGTTTATCACAATCTTAATATGTGCCAAGCACCACTATAAAAGCTGAGGTTTAAAGAGAAATAAGATTTGTAACTATAAAAACGGGAAATGGAAGACTGGTTCCACTGAATTCATCTGAACTAATCATAACTGTAAACAGTCATTAAACCATGAAAAAGAAAACGATGCACCTCCTATTCAGAATGCATTTTCTTCTCCAATGAAAAGGAATACCAAAATCTGCTTTCTCATATGCCCTAAGAGTTTTCAATGCCTTATAGTTGTTGCTTGTTTCTTAGAAAAAGCTATCTCCTTATACAAAGTAAGATGTGCTCAGTGATACCATTTTTGCTCAGGAGACAAGTAGGAAGGGGAAGAAGAGGAAGAATGAAAACAGAAACATCATGGAATATACAAAAAAGAAAAATATTGACACACGAGACAAATCAGAGCAAAATTTTGCACAATATCGTTCTCCTATTAGACCAGAACACCGGAACAATAATCAGCCACTAACCTAGGGCAAGCATTTGAGAAATGCCCAGGAATGAATAACTGCCTTAGACACATACTGTGTGAGAACTGACAGTAAAAAGAAGCAGTGCAGAAATTCTCTGGATAAGCTGATGGGCAAGCTGAAGACTTGATTAGTGAGAATGAAAAGCCTGTCATCAGTTGGTCCCTTAAGTGAAGGAGACCCTTCAGGGCACTTTGCAGCTGGCAAGAAGTAACAACTTTTCTCAGGTATTACTAGCCTAACAGTTCTCTTTATAAGATTATCTTTGGCTCTTAAAAGAGTCAATCATTGTAACTTCCACGAGTGTAAATGATAAATCATGAAAACTTGACCACTTTAGAGACTAACAAACGCTCCTGAAGTGAACAACCCACCGAATGTTTCTTCAATAAATAGAAAAACTGCCCAAGTCTTGTAGCATCGTCTGCCCACCTTATACCCACTCCACCAGGTCACCCAAGGCCCACTTACCCCCAGCATCTGGTGGAGGTAGTGATACTCTGGCCCTTGGTTATACAGCAGGAAGGTTTTCCAGAAAAGCAGGACATTCAGGGAGAGCCAGATAAGCTAAATCATATGGAGAAAGAGAAATAAGAATTTAAAATAAGTACTACCCGATGAATGGAAACCTCAAGTACATTCGTCGGACACAATACGTTCAATGGAACCTCAATTAGTCGTTGCCAAAAGCTTTCTCAATTGACCAGCAAGCTGCAAACGACTAAGAGGAAAACGTATCTGAACTCAATCAGCCCCTGTACACCTGAGATTAAGTATTTGGGCTGCAACAGGTATCCTAAAGACCACAGATATCCCCTGGAGGACAAAACAAGATTAAGTGATGAGTGACATCACCAAGTCCCAAGCATTGTATGTTTAAGCTTTAAAAATATCCATTGAATGAATAATAGATAATAAAGAAGAGGGCTTTGCTGAATAAAATAAAATCCGACAGAAACAATCTGGGAAAAGAGAAAAGGGGGGGTGAGGGTGGTGAAGATGCTTAAGAGGTTAAAGGAAAAGCTGTGTTAACTAACAGGGGTCTCCCTTCCTCCGCATCCGCTCTCGCATCAAAGTCTAGGCAAGCTCCCAAGGGCTTGGAGGAAGGGAGGAAGGAGATGGTTATTATGTCCAGGTATTCCCGGCAGAAAGTTTGTGTTAATGGAGGATGTTTTGCACTAAAGGCAAAACTTCCAGCTTCCCACCCGCGCTCGCTCAGAGAATGAATCAAGATCGCTGCCCCAGAAACAAGACGCCGGGAGACCCTCGCCCGCCATCCTACCAGGCAGAGGTGTTTAACCCCTTCGTTGGCCAGCCAGCTCCTCCAGGACACGGCCATGCCGCCGGCCCGCGCGCCGCGCTCTCAGCCAGCCGGCCGACAAGCAGCGGCGGCCGCGGGCGCAGCGGCTCCAGCGGTGCAGCCCGCAGGGAGGGGCGGGGGGGCCGGGAGGGGACGGAGGGTCAAAGACCGAGTGGGAGCCCGGGGCCGGCGCCGCGCCAGCCCGGGCGGGGTCTGCGCCCAGAGCCGGTTCTTCCGGGCGCCTCGGCCGCGGCAGGCGCGGGGNTCCACAAAAATCATAATTTCTTTGCCTCGTGGAATGTACTTATCTCAGTACATTCTCAGTTTTGTGAATTGATTAATGACTGTAACCCTCAGTTCAAAAAACAAATCTGTATCAAATCCCAGTTATAATTCACAAAGTGCTCTATTAGTGATCTCTTTTAACCTATAACTTTACTGTTTTTATGCATGATCTAATCCTAAAAACTGCCTCAAATCTTTCTGGAGCTAAGGAGCCCGTTATCTATGAATAACAGCCAGTTTTTATCCACCATGTGATACCTGAAGGACCAGAAAAAGAGCACAGGGAGAAGCCAAGGAGTGTGACCACTGGAGGCAGGTTTAATTTCGAGACACATCGGTATTTCTCATATTTCACCCTGAAGAAGCCATCTTCCAGCCTTAATTTCAATAGACGGGAGGTGAGGAGATTCTGGCAAAATGAGCTGGTTCTTGTCATGAGTTGAGAGGAGTGAAGCAATTGAAGAACAGTAGAATAAAGCACAATTTTTATAAAAGTTTAACTACTTTCAGGAGAAAAAAAATGACAAAAATAATGGAGCCAGCTCTCACTATGTACTTACTGTGTCAGCCACTCTCCTGNGGTGAGGAGATTCTGGCAAAATGAGCTGGTTCTTGTCATGAGTTGAGAGGAGTGAAGCAATTGAAGAACAGTAGAATAAAGCACAATTTTTATAAAAGTTTAACTACTTTCAGGAGAAAAAAAATGACAAAAATAATGGAGCCAGCTCTCACTATGTACTTACTGTGTCAGCCACTCTCCTGGGTATTTCTTGTACAAAATCTCACTTCATTCTCATAGCTCTCCATGTGGATAAGAGCCGCCTCACTTCTGAGTTGAGGAAACTGAAGCTAAAGGAGATTAAGAAATTTGCCTGAGGGAGAGGGGGAAATGAGCAGACATTAGTTCCNAACAAATCTGTATCAAATCCCAGTTATAATTCACAAAGTGCTCTATTAGTGATCTCTTTTAACCTATAACGTTACTGTTTTATGCATGATCTCATCCTAAAAACTGCCTCAAATCTTTCTGGAGCTAAGGAGGCCATTATCCATGAATAACAGCCAGTTTTTATCCACCATGTGATATCTGAAGGACCAGAAAAAGAGCACAGGGAGAAGCCAAGGAGTGTGACCACTGGAGGCAGGTCTAATTCCGAGACACATCGGTATTTCTCATATTTCACCCTGAAGAAGCCATCTTCCAGCCTTAATTTCAATAGACGGGAGATGAGGAGATTCTGGCAAAATGAGCTGGTTCTTGTCATGAGTTGAGAGGAGTGAAGCAATTGAAGAAGAGTAGAATAAAGCACAATTTTTATAAAAGTTTAACTACTTTCAGGAGAAAAAAAATGACAAAAATAATAGAGCCAGCTCTCACTATGTACTTACTGTGTCAGCCACTCTCCTGGGTATTTCTTGTACAAAATCTCACCTCATTCTCATAGCTCTCCATGTGGATAAGAGCCGCCTCACTTCCGAGTTTGAAACTGAAGCTAAAGGAGATTAAGAAATTTGCCTGAGGGAGAGGGGGAAATGAGCAGACATTAGTTCCAAGGTACAAACTTCCAGTTATAAGATGGATAGTTTTTTGAGATCTAATGCACAGCCGTGGTGATGATAATTAACCCCACTATGTTACATACTTGAAAGTTGCTTAGAGAATAGATCTTGAATGTTCTCTTAATACACACAAAAAGGGTAGTTATGTGAGGTGATGGAGGTGTTAGGTAAGGCTTGAATGATAATCATTTCCCTATATATAAGTGCATCAAATCAACCTGATATATGCTTTAAACTTAGATAAAGTTACATATCAATTATATCTCAACAAAGCATCATGTTTTAACTGAAAGTAAGAACATCACAATAAAGATGAAAAAAAGAGAGAGAGACACAAGAAACCTGTATGAGATGAAAAAACAGGATTTTACTTACCGTTCCAAAAAACCCATAATCAGATATTTTGTGAAACTCTTTGGTACCATAATAGGATGCTATACAAACAATGATTATTATATTTATCACTATTATTTTATAGGAGCTCTGTAAAAGGGGATTAGGTCCTAATTGCTTACAAGGAAATAACACTGCAAGCTATCCCCAAGAAACAGAGGTAAAACCATGTGCAGGAAGGTACTTTCATAAATGAGGTTCTTTTCAATATAATTTTCTCTAGGCCATATTGTTTAGTGCAAGTAGATACTGTCTTCCCCAAGAAAGGAAGACTGTCCTTGAAAATAATGAAGAGACAATCCTATAGCTGTATCAATAGTCTAAAAATCATAATTTAAAACAATCACACTTTTACCTGGAAAAAACGTCACAGAAAGAAATATCAAATGGAAAAAAAAAAAATGACAAATACCTTTGCTCGTGGCTGAAATAATAGTAAAATAATAGTGATCATCCTACACTGATTATACACTCTGTCAGTTAGAGATGTTCTTGGTCTATTACTTATTACTTATTACTTATACAAAAGCTTTCTTTTTTGGTAGACAGCGTCCCTCAAAATATGAAATCCACTGAAAAAAACTGAGAAAAGTTTTCCCTTTTGGTCTGCTTTACTAGTCAACTCCCTCTGTCGGCTCAAAGGCACGTCTTTGCCATAAAGCTTTCCCTGGTCCACCCTGCCTCTGTGCTCACACAGATGCATCCTGCAGTCTATGGATTCTTCAGTGTGTTTATAATACTCGACATGTGTTCATTACTCCATTTTCTACAGATTATTTTAGTTGTGTGTGTGTGTGTGTGTATTTCCCTTCATCAACAGACCTCTTCAAGGGCAGAGATCTTGTTTATTTCAGGACTTTGGACAAACATTGTCATATAGCCAGAACTTCAGAATGTTTGATTAATGACTAGCATTAATAGTTAAGCATATTGTCCTTATTTTTGTGGCTCCCTCAAACTCCAGTTTCTCAAGTGTAACTTTCCAGTAATGAAAGGAAAGTTTCTGTTTATGTGCTCAGTCTTTCAGACTCTTCGTTACCTCATGGACATTAGCCCAGCAGGCTCCTGTGTCCGTGGAATTTTTCAGGCAAGGATACTGGAGCAGATTGTCAGATCCTACCACAAGGGATCTTCCCAACCCAGGGATAGAACCTGCGACTCCTATGTCTCCTATATTGGCAGGTGGATTATTTACCACTGTGCCACCTGGGAAGCCCCCATACCGATATTTGATCTTAGCTCAAAGGCCATTTCTGATTAGCTACATAATTAACATCAGAAAATAACCAGTGGGGCAGGGACTCTTCCTATGGGTGCCACCTCTACCACAATCGTAGGATATGCAGTTGGGACCAGTGGGCACCTATATTAGCTTCCTGGGGTTGTGGTAACAAACTGTCACAAGTTTAGTGGATCTGGCCAATAGAAATTTATTCTCTCACAGTTCTGGTGGTCAGAAGTCTGCAGTCAGAGAATTGGGTGAAAATCAAGGTGTAGACAGGGCCACAGTCCCTTCAGAGAGTCTTGGGGAGAATCTGCTCCTTGCCCCTTCCTGATTCTGCCGGCGTCGCTTGATTTAGGGCTGCATCACTCCACTCTCTGCCTCAACGATCACACGGCTTCTCCTCTTACAGTGTGTATATGTCATTGTAAGGGGAACCACTGACCGAAACAGCCCACCCTGGCCAGGCAAGATGAGAGTCACTTGCATGAATTGTTTTGCAACAGGAGGTCCCGGTAAGGAATGCAGAACTAACAAGCTACCACCAACCAAAAGAATTCAGGAAAGGTCAAAAGGAGAGAGGAGATGCCAATCCAAATGTCCTACCAACCTCCCAGAATCCTTCTTGCTGGAATCTATCTTGACTAAGCAATGCACACAACACAAGGAAGGACCCTGAGTCACAGTGATTGCCCAGAGACAACCCGGAAACTAATTCTGTTACCATAAAACCTGAGACTGTGAGCAGCATGACAGACCAGTTCTCCTGGGTTCCCTTACCCTGCTTCTTTCCACCCTGGCACTCCTTCTGAATAAAGTCTCTTACATTGTGAGCACATGTGTCTCCTAGGACAATTCATTCCCAAGTGTTAGATGAGACTCTTGGGCACTGGAAGAGGTCCTTCCTACAACAAAATCACCCCCTGCCTCTCTCTTATAAAGAATCCTTGGATTGTATTTAGGGCCCGATAATTCTGATTTTTCCAGTAGTCATGTATGGATGTGAGAGTTGGACCATAAAGAAAGCTGAGCACCTAAGAATCTATGCTTTTGTGTTATGGTATGGAGAAGACTCTTGAGAGTCCCTTGGACAGCAAGGAGATCCAATCAATCCATCCTGAAGGAAATCAGCGCTGAATATTCATTGGAAGGACTGATGCTGAAGAAGCTGAAACTCCAATACTTTGGCCACCTGATGTGAAGAACNTAAGAATCTATGCTTTTGTGTTATGGTATGGAGAAGACTCTTGAGAGTCCCTTGGACAGCAAGGAGATCCAATCAATCCATCCTGAAGGAAATCAGCGCTGAATATTCATTGGAAGGACTGATGCTGAAGAAGCTGAAACTCCAATACTTTGGCCACCTGATGTGAAGAACTAACTCATTGGAAAAGACCTTGATACTGGGAAAGATTGAGGGCAGGAGGAGAAGGGGATGGCAGAGGATGAAATGGTTGGATGGCATCACCGACTCAATGGACATAAGTTTGAGCAAGCTCTGGATGTTGATGATGGACAGGGAGGCCGGCATGCTGCAGTCCATGGGATTGCAAAGAGTCAGACATGACTGAGTGACTGAACTGAACTGAGATAATTCAAGATAATCTCCCCACTTCAAGATCCTTAATTATATCTGCAAAACCCTTTTCGTCTTATATAAAAAAATAATATTTACAGGATCCTGGGATTAAAGTGTGATATATCTGGGTGGTCACTATTCAGCCTACTCTAGCCCTAAAGTGGAGAAGGCAATGGCAACCCACTCCAGTGTTCTTGCCTGGAGAATCCCAGGGATTGGGGAGCCTGGTAGGCTGCTGTCTATGGGTTGCACAGAGTCGGACACGACTGAAGCGACTTAGCAGCAGCAGCAGCAGTAGCCCTAAAGTAACTTGCGTGCATGTGCTAAGTCACTTCAGTGGTGTCCAACTCTTTGTAACCCTATGAACTAGCCCGTAAGGACTGTAGCCAGCCAGGCTCCTCTGTCTATGGGATTCTCCAGGCAAGAATACTGGAATAGGTTGCCATGCCCTCCTCCAGGGGATCTACCGGACCCAGGGATTGAACCTAGGTCTCTTACCTGTCCTGCATTGGCAAGTGAGTTTTTTTACCACCTGCGCCACTTAGGAAGCCCCTAAAGTAGCTTAATTGATGCTAATTTTCTTTCCCCAGCTACATATGCCAGCCTGCGAGAAGGAATTTTGAGGAAATTCACATTAAGATATAAAAGTTGGAACTTTTACTTAACTTTTCTGTCAAGAAGTCAAAAATTATAGACGAGGAATCATGCCAGATAGAACTCAATAAACTTTCTTAACCTTTGTGACTTGACTGAGTTTACTGTTTTGGGTATCCCTATCTGATTTATGAGGAGTCATGAGTATTAAGCTCAAAAATGGAAAAGAGCCTGTGTGGTTTTTCTTACAAATAGAAAAGAAGGTAGGAAAACTCTGTCCCAGTAGGCAGTGTAACTGGTAAAGTGGGCAAAAGAATCCTAAAGGTGTGAATAACTGCCAGCCAAGTTGTCCCTGGGACCCTTGTCAAGGAAGAAGGACCCCTCAGGGAACTAGCAAGAAATGGTCCAAAGGCTTAACATTAGAAAAGCTGGCGACAAGTTCCAGACAGTGACTCATTGTCATTTTTACACAAAAACAAGTGTAGACCATCTTCTGATTCAGGCCTTTAGGAATGTCTACTGTGCACTCACACAGCTGGGTCAATGCCCTGAGAAATAACTGAAGAAGCTGGAGAGGTTCTTACGCCCTCAAGGATAAGACACTTTGTTGGAAAATAAAGCTTGCTAATGTAAAAGCAATTTAAGAATGCCAGACTGAAGAGGCTCAGTAAAATTTGTTGAATAAAAACGAATAATAATAAACTCTTATTCAGAACTGCTCTTCATAGAATACTTTCCCAAACTTCTGAATGACATAGATGGATAAAATTTCAAAAAGCAAAAATAAATGGAAATCAACACAGACTAAACAAACTTTTACTGAAAGCAAAGACAGTTTTTAACATGAAAAACAAACAAATAAATACAAGTACCATTGCCATGAGTATTAAAGAAAATTTATTTTTAACACAAAAATACCTGTAAGAAATATTGATTTCCTCTAACTTCTATAGATATTCATTACATTTCTTCCCCCTCTCCCCTTCTAGTTATTTTTTATTTCATCCTCAAATCTCTTCTGTAAGATGGGTAGGCCCATTCTTAACTTCATCCTAATTTTATATATAAGGGAATTGAATCTCAGGGGCAGTAACAAGGTCACTGAGGCATTTCCTTCCTCTACACCCTTTAGTCACTGCTGAATTAGAATTTCCATGTGTTCTGAGCCATAAAACTTTTGACCCCCAGATGGAGCCATGGTTGGCATGACTCTCTAACAATCTGAGGTCTGCAGGAAATGGCTAGTGTGCTAAGACAGTGCACATTCTCAAAAGACTGTCTTGTCTATTAGTTATCATTATTTGTCTTTTTATCATGTGGCGTTTCCTGAATGCAGCCATTAACGAAATAATTCCTGGATGTGTGAGTTATTGTATTGTTCTTTAAGTTTTAAATAGAAGTGTCCCAGGAGTGGCGCCCCCCCCCCCCGGCAAAAAAATGATCTTAGCACCTGCTTCCATGTTTCTGATTGCATTCTCAGACATCTTTGCAATGTTGAGGAAATAAGATGGGACTTCTTTCCTAGTCTTCCTTCACTTTCTAAACATATCATAAAAATCTTAAGCTACAACTATGACAATCCATGTTGAATAGTATGTTTTAAACTCTTAAAAAACATCTGAATAAGAATGACTTTGGAGATCATTCTAACTTCTACTTAATTTGTTAGAGAGGAAACTAAAATCCTTTTCTCAGCCCTTTGAGCTCACCAACCCCTGCCCCATACATACACACACATAGCACTGGGTCATTGCACAGCCTGATAGTATATATTTATATTGTTTTATGAATTTATTTGATGAATGCCTATCTCTTTCATAAAATGTGAACTCCCCAAAGGTAAGTAGATTTCTGTTTTTGCTCATTCTTATTATGCTGAGGCCAAGTATAGGACTTGAAACATGAGTAGATGCTCAGTAATGATTTTGAGTGAAAGAAATTAAAGCCCAGAGGAGAATAAATTTCCCGACTTCTCTTCCAATAATCTTTACATGCTATTTCCTTTTCTACAGCGAAATGGAACTTCAGACTATTAATTCTTTCTCTCTCCCAAATTACTCTTTTATTCTCAGAGTCTCATTCATGAGTGCATGGTGTTCTTGCTTCCTGGCACACCAGACCTGATGCTCACCTAGTCTCCAAGCTCAAGAAGAAGATGAGTATCCTTTCTTCTTAAAGTTTCACATGGATTCTTCCCAGTGAGATCAGGAAACTTTTGTGAGCCTGTAGTCCCCTGCATGTAGCCCTCTCTTAGGATAGATAGATTACTTGGACAAAGGAGTCTTTCCCACCCAGGGACCAAACCCAAGTTTCCTGCATTGCAGGTGGATTCTTTATCATCTGAGCCACCAGAGAAGCCCCCTCAGGATAGCTATCTGGCCAAATTTGATGATTTGCTTTCTAGGTTCTTTCTCCAACTAAACTCTGAGCATACTGAAGACAGGAAATTTTTCTTCATTATCTAAAGTCTGGCATATAGTAAGAGCTCAAAATATATTTAGTGAATGAGTGAATGAAACTCTAGCATGCAATAACAATGTAAGTTATTTTCCAAGTGGAAAATCAGCACTTACAGAATTTTATTCTAATTGCCCAGAGTGTAGTGTGGATGAAAAATGTTGGCTGTCTTGTCGGTACACAAGGGAGATTGCAGCCATCAAGGTAGTAGTCTCTGTGCACCCTAAAGGGATTCAGGGTGTAAAAAAGCAGAATACTGTCCCTAGATAGTTAGTTGTTGTTGTGTTAGTTGCTCAGTCGTGTCTGACTCTTTGCAATCCCATGGGTTGTAGCCCGCCAGGCTCCTCTGTCCATGGAATTCTCCAGGCAGGAATACTGGAGTGGGTGGCCATTTCCTCCTCCAGGGGATCTTCCTAACCCAGGGATCAAACCCAGACCTTCTGCACTGCAACCAGAGGGCGCTTATCAAAGCAATGATTTCAGTGAACCCAGAATCTGAATCTTCCCATACATAGAAAAGCACTATGTCATTAACTAGAGATGTCTGACTTTCTTTCATTGGCAGTAGTCTTTTCATTTTCGACTACCTGTTTTCTGTCGTTGTTGTTGTTTGAACTCTTAAGATCCTGGCTCCTTTCTTATCTCTTTTGAGCAGTCCCTCAGAGAGCTCAGCCTTTCAAGGCTGTCTTCTGGGCTTCAGTCCTCAGAAAATGCACTGAAAAAAATATAATTCCCAACATTTAGGTTGTACGTTTTTTTTCAGTCTAGAGTAAGAAAGGTTTTATGCTAGACTGGATGGAAAACAAGTTCAGGAACATGAAAGAAAATAAAAATTGACTTTTGTCTTTTCTTCCTCCTCAACAGCTTTCTGTGGAATTTAACCTTCAGACTCTTTGCCTGCTCTCCAAGAATCCAAGACTGGAAATTTCAAAAACATGACTCGCTCTTGCTTCTACTGACAGAGAAACTGAAATGTCTCTATGCCCATATGCAACTATGTATAGCCTAGCAGATTTCATATCCACTAAGTCACTTCAGTCCTGTCTGACTCTGTGCAACCCTATGGACTGCAGCCTGCCAGTCTCCTTTGTCCATGGGGATTCTCCAGGCAAGAATACTGGAGTGAGTTGCCGTGCCCTCCTCCAGGGGATCTTTCCAACCCAGGGATTCAAACTGCATCTCCTGAATCTCCTGATTGGCAAGCGGGTTCTTTACCACTAGCACCATCTGGGAATCAATTCTTTCTCTGGAACCACTTTTGAATCAGTTTCTCCCTGAAGGCAGCACCGTGCCGCCACTGATCTTTCATAGTCCTTAATTCAGATTTATACACACTCAATTATTTACATATTTTCAGTTCTGAACTGCTGTTCATTGGGTTCTCAAGGCAAGAATACTGAAGTGGTTTGCCATTCCCTGAATCAAGATTGCTGGGAAAAATATCAATAACCTCAGATATGCAGATGACAGTGCCTTTATGGCAGAAAACAAAGAAGATCTAAAGAGCCTCCCGATGAAAATGAAAGAGGTGAGTGAAAAAGTTGGCTTAAAACTCACCATTCAGAAAACTAAGATCATAGCATCTGGTCTCATCACTTAATGGCAAATAGATGGGGAAACAATGGAAATAGTGAGAGATTTTATTTTTTTGGCCCCCAAAATCACCACAGATGGTGACTGCAGACATGAAATTAAAAGACACTTGCTCCTTGGAAGAAAAGCTAAGACCAACCTAGAGAGCATATTAGAAAGCAGAGACATTAGTTTGCCAACAAAGGTCCATCTAGTTAGTCAAGGCTATGGTTTTTCCAGTAGTCATGTATGGATGTGAGAGTTGGACTATAAAGAAAGCTGAGTGCTGAAGAATTGATGCTTTTGAACTGTGGTGTTGGAGAAGATTCTTGAGAGTCCCTGGGACTGCAAGGAGATCCAACAGTCCGTCCTAAAGGAGATCAGACCTGGGTGTTCATTGGAAGGACTGATGCTGAAGCTGAAACTGCAATACTTTGGCCACCTGATGTGAAGAACTGGCTCATTGGAAAAGACCCTGGGGAAGATGCTGGGGAAGATTGAGGGAGGGAGGAGAAGGGGACAACAGAGGATGAGATGGTTGGATGGCATCAGTGACTCAATGAACATGAGTTTGAGTAGGCTCTGGGAGTGGATGTGCTGCAGTCCATGGGGTGGCAAAGAGTCAGACATGACTGAGCGACCGAACTGAACTGAATTCTGAACTATGATGCAATTATTTGTCACCCAATTATTTCTATATCAGTGGGATTTCATTGGAGTGGCTGAGTCTGCAAATCTTTCTCTATTCTTCGCTTCTTCATTTTTGCAATGAATCACCTGAGTTTCAGCTAAATCAAACATGCCCACCTAGCAATGACATGGCTTAGCCTCCCTTGCAGTTAGTAGTAGGTACTGACTATTTCTGCAAATGTGTTGTGAACAAAGGGCTATGTACCTCCCCATCACAAGTGAAACTGCTTTCACTCCATTTTCTCTTTTCCCTTTCCCCACAGGCTGGAAATACACTTCAAACATCAAGGTAGGGATAATAATTTGAATGATAACAAAGAAATAAGATACGAGGAATTCGGATTACGTAAGTCACAGTTGCCCACATGGATCGCTTTCTTCTTGATTGTTGTAGAGAAAGGAAATGAAATCCTGACACACTATATTTTAGGTTGCATTTACTTAGCCTGTACACTATTATTATAGAAATTGGCTCCCGGCAGTGGGATACCATCATCATAAAAATCAAAATATGTGACATCAGTTTAGCAAGTTGGGTAGCAGGCTGAGAGATGTTCAGGCTAGAAAGAAATGCCTTTGTTACACCACTCAAAAATACATGTTAACTTAGAAACAGACCACAAGCTTGTAGCTCTAGAGGAACAGGCTTTAAAAATGCAGATTTTTGTGCAAGTTGGCTGTTACTTGGAATTATTAGCAAAGTGCTTCAAGAGACATGCACTAAAGTTAGAGAAGAAATGGTCTATTTGCAAATAGAGATGAAAGAGACCATAGTTCTACTAATGGAAAGTCTTCCTACCCTTGACCTGCTTTTTAATGGATTAAAATGCCATTAGTTTGGGACCTTACAAGGTTGGAAAAGTCAACTGCTTCTATTTCACAAACAGCATGATATAACATTTTCATGAGATTCAGCCAGAGGGAAAACATCCATTTAAGACTATCAGCTTCCNCCTACCCTTGACCTGCTTTTTAATGGATTAAAATGCCATTAGTTTGGGACCTTACAAGGTTGGAAAAGTCAACTGCTTCTATTTCACAAACAGCATGATATAACATTTTCATGAGATTCAGCCAGAGGGAAAACATCCATTTAAGACTATCAGCTTCCCAATCATCTTGCCAAGACTTTAGTTTATATGGCATTAGGATGGCTGACATTAAGTTAAGGGAAGGAAAGCTGAGCAGAGCAAACAACACAATAGAATTCTAAAAAACTTTCTATAATCTCTATGGAAATTTGTCCAAAAGATGTCTTTTAGTGTGGCTGTTTTGCATGGAACTGTCTAGAAACAAAAAGTATACTATAGGGGACTTCCCTGATGGTCCAGTGGCTAAGGCTCCATGCTCCCATCGCAGGGGGTCAGGGGTTCGACCCCTGGTCAGGGAAGTAGATCCCATATGCTGCAACTAAGACCCAACACAGTCAAAGAAATGAATAAAAACAAATATTAAAAAAGTATACTATAGTTTTTATTGTGATTTTTCAGTTTTATTGATATATAATTGGCATATATCACTGTATAAATTTGANGTCAGGGGTTCGACCCCTGGTCAGGGAAGTAGATCCCATATGCTGCAACTAAGACCCAACACAGTCAAAGAAATGAATAAAAACAAATATTAAAAAAGTATACTATAGTTTTTATTGTGATTTTTCAGTTTTATTGATATATAATTGGCATATATCACTGTATAAATTTGAAATGTACAGCATAATGGTTTCTCTACCATATACTGGGAAACATTTACTGCAGCAAGTCTAGTTAGCATCCGTCATCTTATCATGTCCTATTTATATTCCTGGCACTTATTTATTTTATACCTGGAACTTTGTACTTTTGGATCACCTTCATCCAATGCCCAATCTTTCTTTCAATTGCTGCCCAGCTTCCCCACCTCTGGAACCACAAATCCCATCTTTTTCTGAGTTTATTTGTGTGTGTGTGTTTTGTTTANTAGGTTGCATTTACTTAGCCTGTACACTATTATTATAGAAATTGGCTCTCGGCAGTGGGATACCATCATCATAAAAATCAAAATATGTGACATCAGTTTAGCAAGTTGGGTAGCAGGCTGAGAGATGTTCAGGCTAGAAAGAAATGCCTTTGTTACACCACTCAAAAATACATGTTAACTTAGAAACAGACCACAAGCTTGTAGCTCTAGAGGAACAGGCTTTAAAAATGCAGATTTTTGTGCAAGTTGGCTGTTACTTGGAATTATTAGCAAAGTGCTTCAAGAGACATGCACTAAAGTTAGAGAAGAAATGGTCTATTTGCAAATAGAGATGAAAGAGACCATAGTTCTACTAATGGAAAGTCTTCCTACCCTTGACCTGCTTTTTAATGGATTAAAATGCCATTAGTTTGGGACCTTACAAGGTTGGAAAAGTCAACTGCTTCTATTTCACAAACAGCATGATATAACATTTTCATGAGATTCAGCCAGAGGGAAAACATCCATTTAAGACTATCAGCTTCCTAATCATCTTGCCAAGACTTTAGTTTATATGGAATTAGGATGGCTGACATTAAGTTAAGGGAAAGAAAGCTGAGCAGAGCAAACAACACAATAAAATTCTAAAAACCTTTCTATAATCTCTATGAAAATTTGTCCAAAAGATGTCTTTTAGTGTGGCTGTTCTGCATGGAACTGTCTAGAAACAAAAAGTATACTATAGGGGACTTCCCTGATGGTCCAGTGGCTAAGGCTCCATGCTCCCATCGCAGGGGGCCAGGGGTTCGACCCCTGGTCAGGGAAGTAGATCCCACATGCTGCAACTAAGACTCAACGCAGTCAAAGAAATGAATAAAAACAAATATTTAAAAAAGTATACTATAGTTTTTATTGTGATTTTTCAGTTTTATTGATATATAATTCGCATATATCACTGTATAAATTTAAAATGTACAGCATAATGGTTNGCCAGGGGTTCGACCCCTGGTCAGGGAAGTAGATCCCACATGCTGCAACTAAGACTCAACGCAGTCAAAGAAATGAATAAAAACAAATATTTAAAAAAGTATACTATAGTTTTTATTGTGATTTTTCAGTTTTATTGATATATAATTCGCATATATCACTGTATAAATTTAAAATGTACAGCATAATGGTTTCTCTACCATATACTGGGAAACAGTTACTGCAGCAAATCTAGTTAGCATCCGCCATCTCATATAGATACAGAAAAAGAAAAAGCAAAAAAAATTGTGTGTGTGATTAAAACTCTTGGACTTTTCTCTCAACTTTCATTTATAACATACAGCAGTATTAATAATATTTATCATGTCCTATTTATATTCCTGGCACTTATTTATTTTATACCTGGAACTTTGTACGTTTGGATCACCTTCATCCAATGCCCAATCTTTCTTTTAATTGCTGCCCCGCTTCCCCACCTCTGGAACCACAAATCCCATCTTTTTCTGAGTTTATTTGTGTGTGTGTGTTTTGTTTAGATTTTATGTATAAATGAAATTATTCTATATTTGTTTTTCTCTCTGATTTGCTTCTCAGCATAAGACCCTCAAGGTCCATCCATGTTGTGTCAAATGGCAAGATTTCTTTTTTTTAAAAAAAGCTGAATGATATTTCATTGTATTTGTATACTGCAACTTCTTTATTCATCCATCTGTCAGTGGTTGCTCTCATATCTTGGCTGTTGTAAATAATGCTGCTGTGAATATGGGGATTCATATATCTTTTTAAAGTTAGTGTTCTCATTTTTCTACTATGGTTTTGAAGGAATGTTTTTACCAAAGAAACCACAAGCTTGGTATACAAGAGCCTATGACCGTTAAATTTCTAACACAATACTCAGTCTCCTAAAGTTGCCTTAAGTAAAGCACACTCTTTCTTGCTGCTTTCTGATATGGATAGTGGATAGGAACCACCCCCCTTCCCCGGCCCTCCACCCCCCCACTCCTCGGCCCTGCCGCCACCGTAACACACAAAACATCAAATCAAAATTACAGGGGCCAATATACAGGGAGATACTTCAAGTCTGGCAGACTCATTAACCAAGGAACCTACTTCCCCAGCAGGAAGCTTTCACAGTTCCTGCCTAGGATAATTTAACATCTGCTCTGGACAAAAACTACTGTGAGCTTTTCATTGTTTTTTTTTTTTACATTTCCAAAAGGATGATTTTTTTAATTTTTAATTAAAAAATTATTTGTGGTAAAATATACATAACAGATGTAGTATTGTAACCATTCTTAAGTGTAGAATTAAGTGGCATTAAGTACATTCACATTGCTATGCAAATATTATCATCATCTGTCTCTAGAACTTTTTTCATTTTCCCAAACTGAAATCCTGTATCTATTAAACGATAACTCTCCATTCTCCTCTCCCCAGAATCTGCTAACAACCATTGTTTTTCCTTTCTCTATGATTTTGATTTGGCAATGGCACCCCACTCCAGCACTTTTGCCTAGAAAATCCCATGGATGGAGGAGCCCGGTGGGCTGCAGTCCATGGGGTCGCTAGGAGTGGGACACGACTGAGCGACTTCACTTTCACTTTTCACTTCCATGCATTGGAGAAGGAAATGGCAACCCACTCCAGTGTTCTTGCCTGGAGAATCCCAGGGACGGGAGAGTCTGGTGGGCTGCCGTCTCTGGGGTCACACAGAGTCGGACACGACTGAAGCGACTTAGCAGCAGTAGCAGCAGCAGCAAGTACCTCAAATAAGTGAATTCATTTAATAATTGTCCTTTCATCTCTGGTTTATGTCACTTAGCATAAGTCAGGTTTGATACTTGGTTGGGAAGATCCCCTGGAGAAGGGAACGACTACCTACTCCAATATTCTGGCCTGAAGAATTCCATGAACTGTATGTATAGCCCTTGGAGTCACAAAGAGTCGGACATGACTGAGAAACTTTCACTTCACTAGCGTAAGTCAACCTTAGCAATTGTTCATCCACATTATAGTATATGTCAGAATTTCCTTCCATTTTATGGCTGAATAATATTTCTCTGTGTGTGTTCTTGACTGCAATTTCCATAGGTGATGTTCTCAAGGTACTTTAACTGGGGAGCTTTTAATTCTACCATTGTATATTGGAGTTACAGAAGATATACAAGTTGTGTTTAGTGATAGTTTATCATAATAAAAAGAAGCCACTTCCAGAACCTGATTAAAAAAAAAGACTTTGAACCTGGGTCTACTGCATTGCAGGCAGATTCTTTATCATCTGAGCCATCAGGCAAGCCAATAATAATAATAAATAATAATAATTAGTTTCATTTGTGGTAAGTTCTACTGAGATAGGTAGACAACACTGTAAGATATAAAATAAACAAACTTTCTCTATTCAAGAGTCCTAGGGAATCTTTTCTCATTAAGAAATATTTAAACTGGTATTTGAAGGGCGATGGCCAGGCCTTGGGAAGATCCCCGGAGAAGGGAAAGGCTACCCACTCCAGTATTCTGGGCTGGAGAATNGATAGGTAGACAACACTGTAAGATATAAAATAAACAAACTTTCTCTATTCAAGAGTCCTAGGGAATCTTTTCTCATTAAGAAATATTTAAACTGGTATTTGAAGGGCGATGGCCAGGCCTTGGGAAGATCCCCGGAGAAGGGAAAGGCTACCCACTCCAGTATTCTGGGCTGGAGAATTCCGTGGACTGTATAGTCCACAAAGACCTGGAGATAACTGAGTGACTTTTACCCACTCACTCACTCGCTCACTGTGGATACAAGACCAGATCAGAGGCTATTGTAGCAGATGTGTGAGAGACAATGACAAATTTAACAACGTTTTTATAGTTTGAATAGAAATAAATGAATAGAGTTTTGGTATATTTAGAATCCAGGAACTACCAAAATTGCGATTAATTTGGACATTGATGATGAAGAAGTATGAGATTGCAAAAGTCATACTATGTTCTCAGCCTTCAGCAGCCAGCTGGTATAGATTACATTTACTAAACTAGATTGCACCATAGACATGATCACTGTGGAGAAGGGAGGAATTAGGATTTCAATTTGGAATAATGAGTCTGTGCTGCTGCCTATATGAAACGTACAGAAAATACTGAATAGCATTTGCATACAGAGGTGTAAATTTTAATAGAAGTATTTGGGATATAAAATATATACTGCCTTATGTATTACAAAGTTAGGAGTTCACATCCATATGGTATTTAAAATGATGAGAGTGGATTAAGTCATTAAGGTAGAAAGCATAACAAGAAAAGAGAGGAAAAGAGAGAAAGAGCGAAAGGGAATGGGGTCAAGCCCAGGACAGAGCACTGAGGCTATTTAACATATAACACCCATAGAAAAAAGTAAGGAAAAGAGAGAAGTGACCGAAGAGAGCAGAGGTTGGGGCGGGGTGGGGGTAGGGGGGTGCGTAGAGGTGGAACAGAAGGACTCAGTGTCAAAAGCCAAAACAAAATGGTACTTCTAGAAATAGTGTACGTTCAACTATATGAAGAGCTGCAGAAAAGTCAAACATGGTGAAGACTAAAAGTATCTTCTAATATAATCAACCCAGAGGTCATTGGAGAGCTTAGCGTACTAGTTTTGGTTGAATAATAGAAACCAAAGTGAGTGGACTGAGAAATTAATAGAAGCTAAGAAATGGAAGGGCTCCCCAGGAGATGCTAGTTGTTAAGAACCCACCTGCCAATATAGGAGACCCAAGAGGTGCAGGTTTGATCCCTGGGTTGGAAAGGTTCCCCCCTGGAGGAAGGCAAGGCAATCCACTCCAGTATTCTTGCCTGGAGAATCCTGTGGACAGAGAGGCCTGAAGGGCAACAGTCCATGGGATCGCAAAGAGTCAGACATGACTGAAGCTACTTAGCATGCAAGAAATGGAAATGGATACTTTTACAGATATTTGGCTATAAAGGGCTGAAGAGAGACTGGAGAGTAGTTGAAAGGGGTGAGAAAATTCAGGGATTTTATTTTTCTCTAGTGGTGGGAGAGGGTGTTTAATGGCAATGTAAAGTATCCAGTGGAAACCAGATAGTACAAAAATAATAGAAGAAATTAAGAAGTTAGTCAATAGGAAAAGTTCCTAAAAACAAGAGTATTAAATTCATAACCCAGGAAGAGTTTAATTGGAGGAAGAATACACCCTCTAACAGAAGGGAAGGAAGAAAAGGTGGTGAATACACAGGAAGATTTATGAAGATGGAAATGGGAAGTTGAAGTGGCCTCCCTGTGACAGCTTCCATTTTTTTCTGCAAAATAGAAAAAGTTTTACCTGCTGAAATTGCTAGAAGTGAGACAAGAGACCAAAAGTTTAGACAGAACAGAGAAGGTTTAAAATAGTAGTTGTAGAAAGTAAGAAAGACAGCTAATCAGAAAAACACAGGAATACTGCCAGTTAGAACTGGCATGAATTATAGTCATTTATTATAGTAGTAGTCATGAATTATAGAGCAATCTCTCAGCTTCATTGTGCCATTGTAGTTAAATGAATTTCAAGAACATGGAGCCATTGACCCAGGGAGAGAATTGTGCTAACTGAAGTGTGATATTTTCTGGGCAAAGGAGCAAGGAAATATAGAGATGGCAAAAGTGCCTGAAACAGGGGACCATAAGAAATGAAGAAGAGGCTAGTGGATAAGGAAAAAAGAACAATTAACTGGATACTGAAGAATTCTGGATAGTTGAAGAGGTGTAATAAAAAGAATTAAAAAGTGAATCCCCAAAACAATGGAGGTTGTGGTCAGAGGATTACAGAATTAGAGTTTTTCTACTTAAAGTAGTTTTGAGTAGTGTATATGCCCAGTTGGTGAACAGAGTATGGGTGGTAATGAAATGGAAAAGAATGGTACTAAGAGAAGGGACTTCTGTCTCTACTCCTTTTTTTTTTCCTTTTAAAATGGCTGTTTTACTTTATGTTTTACTGAAAGTAGGAAAAAAAAAAAAGAAAGAAAGAAATGTTACAAACTGAAACTGCCTAAAGTCAGATAATTGGTGATGCAAATACTTTTTTCTTTACCACTGTGATTGACTGAACGCAAGCTTTGAGATGCTTTAATAAAGCATCTAAGATATGGATCACCTTGGTGACAGTGTTCTGAAAGGGGTTTTACATCATCAGTCCTCCCAAATCTAGTGGTAGAAATAACTTCTGGTCTGTTCTTTGGAAAATTGACAGGTGAGAGGTGAAAGTGAGAAGTCTAGGACACCATGTAATCTATTTGGATTTTTTTTAAATCTTAAAAACAACTTTATATTTTATATTGGAGTGTAGCAGATTGAAAATGTTGTGATACTTTCAGGTGGACAGCACAGGAGCTCAGCCACACACATACATGAGTAATCTTAATCCCTTCCTCTCACCCCTCCTGTCACTCATGCTGTTTATTCCACTTACATACAAGCTCAGAAATACACATACATGTAAGTAGGGCTTCCCGGTTAGCTCAAATCCTAAAGAATCTGTCTGCAATGGGGGAGATCTGGGTTCAGTCCCTGGGTCAGGAAGATTCCCTGGAGGATGGCATGGCAATCCACTCCAGTATTCTTGCCTAGAGAATCCCATGAACAGAGGAGCCTGGTGGGCTACAGTCCATGGGGTCGCACAGAGTGGGACACGACTGAGNCAAAAGTGCCTGAAACAGGGGACCATAAGAAATGAAGAAGAGGCTAGTGGATAAGGAAAAAAGAACAATTAACTGGATACTGAAGAATTCTGGATAGTTGAAGAGGTGTAATAAAAAGAATTAAAAAGTGAATCCCCAAAACAATGGAGGTTGTGGTCAGAGGATTACAGAATTAGAGTTTTTCTACTTAAAGTAGTTTTGAGTAGTGTATATGCCCAGTTGGTGAACAGAGTATGGGTGGTAATGAAATGGAAAAGAATGGTACTAAGAGAAGGGACTTCTGTCTCTACTCCTTTTTTTTTTCCTTTTAAAATGGCTGTTTTACTTTATGTTTTACTGAAAGTAGGAAAAAAAAAAAAGAAAGAAAGAAATGTTACAAACTGAAACTGCCTAAAGTCAGATAATTGGTGATGCAAATACTTTTTTCTTTACCACTGTGATTGACTGAACGCAAGCTTTGAGATGCTTTAATAAAGCATCTAAGATATGGATCACCTTGGTGACAGTGTTCTGAAAGGGGTTTTACATCATCAGTCCTCCCAAATCTAGTGGTAGAAATAACTTCTGGTCTGTTCTTTGGAAAATTGACAGGTGAGAGGTGAAAGTGAGAAGTCTAGGACACCATGTAATCTATTTGGATTTTTTTTAAATCTTAAAAACAACTTTATATTTTATATTGGAGTGTAGCAGATTGAAAATGTTGTGATACTTTCAGGTGGACAGCACAGGGGCTGAGCCGTACACACACATGTATCCGTTCTCCCCCAAATTCTTCTTCCATCCAGGCTGCCACACAACACTGAGCAGAATTCCCTGTGCTATACCATAGGCCCTTGTTGATTATTCCATATGAATATAGCTGTGTGTACTTGTCCATTTCAAAGTCTCTAACTATCCCTTTCCTCCGTCTTTCTCCCCTAACAACCACACTTTCATTCTCTGTGTTATTTATAGAGTGTTGTGTGTCTGTGCTCAGTCACGCTTGACTCTTTTGCAACGCTATGGACTGTAGCCCCCTAGGCTCCTCTCTCCATGGAATTTTCCAGGCAAGAATGCCAGAGGGGGTTGCCATGCCCTCCTCCAGGGGAGATTTCCGACCCAGAGATCGAATCCGGGTCTCTAGTATCTGCTGCAGTGACAGGCGGGTCCTTTACCACTAGTGGATTCTTTACGACTGAGCCACCTGAGAATACTGTCTGTGAGTCTGTTTCTGTTTTGTAAACAAGTTCACTTGTATTGTTTCTTTTTAGATTCTGCATGTAAGGGATGTCATATGATACTTCTTCTCTGACTTATTTCACTCAGTCCATTTCTATTTTTACCCTTGTCTCACGACATGCTCATTAGCTCCTAATCTTAAGCAAAAGTTTAACAGACAATTAGAGCTTATGTTGAGATGATGCCAAATCATCCTGCCCAGGATGACCATTTGTCCTGGAACAGCACTGACCCAGGAGGGGAAAACACTAAAGTATCTGCTAGGAGGATTGACAGTTGTTCAAGGATTGTTTTCCGAAGGTGGTGATGTATAAGCTGAGTCTTTCAGGGTAAGTATTAGTTAACAAGGTAGAGGGGTTGTAAGGAAAAGTTCCAGACGGAAGCTAAGACGTGTGGGAGATAGTTAAATTTAGTATCCACTGATGACCTCTTCTTCAATTCAACGAAAGCTTTACACTAGCCACCCTGAGCAACACAAAGATGTTTCAGAACAGTGCTCAGTTGCGGAATATTTAATTCGAAACCTTGCTAGTATATCTGGACCTGACACTTCCTAGATTACAAGTTTTAAGGACTGGGATCAGGCTTATTTTAGGCTCTTCTGTTCACTTTGTACCTAGAATGATATTTGGCATCTCAAAGGTATTTGTTATATAATTGTCAAATAAATGAATGAATGAATTCAACTGCTAGTCTAAGTCCCAGCATAAATTATATTTCAGGGTACTTGTGACTAGAATATTACATTTGGAACTACTGAAAAATTAGGCTTATTTATACCTTCAAACTGTATGAAGCTCAGGAAGCAACAGTTAGACCTGGACATGGAACAACAGACTGGTTCCAAATAGGAAAAGAAGTATATCAAGGCTGTATACTGTCATCCTACTTATTTAACTTATATGCAGAGTACATCATGAGAAACGCTGGGCTGGAAGAAATACAAGCTGGAATCAAGATTGCCGGGAGAAATATCAATAACCTGATATGCAGATGACACCACCCTTATGGCAGAAAGTGAAGAGGAACTCAAAAGCCTCTTGATGAAAGTGAGAGAGGAGAGTGAAAAAGTTGGCTTAAAGCTCAACATTCAGAAAACAAAGATCATGGCATCTGGTCCCATCACTTCATGGGAAATAGATGGGGAAACAGTG
Source organism: Neotragus moschatus (assembly GCA_006410615.1). Lineage (NCBI taxonomy): Eukaryota > Metazoa > Chordata > Mammalia > Artiodactyla > Bovidae > Neotragus > Neotragus moschatus. Next base: position 166,725 of record SJYA01003201.1, on the reverse strand, counting down.
GAAACAATGTCAGAATTTTTTGGGGGGGGCTCCAAAATCACTGCAGATGGTGACTGCAGCCATGAAATTAAAAAGACACTTATTCCTTGGAAGAAAAGTTATGACCAACCTAGATAGCATATTCAAAAGCAGAGACATTACTTTGCCAACTAAGGTCTGTCTAGTCAAGGTTATGGTTTTTCCTGTGGTCATGTATGGATGTGAGATTTGGACTGTGAAGAAGGCTGAGCACCAAAGAATTGATGCTTTTGAACTGTGGTGTTAGAGAAGACTCTTGAGAGTCCCTTGGACTGCAAGGAGATCCAACCAGTCCATTCTGAAGGAGATGGGCCCTGGGATTTCTTTGGAAGGAATGATGCTAAAGCTGAAGCTCCAGTACGTTGGCCACCTCATGCGAAGAGTTGACTCATTGGAAAAGACTCTGATGCTGGGAGGGATTGGGGGCAGGAGGAGAAGGGGATGACCGAGGATGAGATGGCTGGATGGCATCACTGACTCGATGGGCGTGAGTCTGAGTGAACTCTGGAAGCTGGTGATGGACAGGGAGGCCTGGCGTGCTGCGATTCATGGGGTCGCAAAGAGTCAGACACAACTGAACGACCGAACTGAACTGAACTGAACTGATATCTTCAAACATTGATTGTACAATCTTTGAGCATCTCTAATTTCAGAGAACTTGTTATATTTTAAAAGCAACTGTTTTGGACATTTCCAGGTGTCCAAGATCTTCCTGATATTGTGTCAAAATCACATGACTTTAATTATCATCTTAATTCCCTTGTCTTATCTCTGGAAGGTGGCTATGCTCACCATTATATCAGCAATGTTGGTTCTTGTCTTATCTCTGAACTTGAAAGCAGTAGAGACTACAGTTTATTCTTCTTGAACATGGTAACAGTTCAAACTTGCATGGATACATGCTAAGTCATTTCAGTCATGTCTGACTCTTTGTGATCCTATGGACTGTAGCCTGCCAGGCTCCTCTGTCTATGGGATTCTCCATGCCAGAATATTGGAGTGGGATGCCATGCTCTCTTCCAGGGAAGATTCCCAACCCAGGGGTCAAACTTACATCTCTTCTGTCTCCTGCATTGGCAGGCAAGTTCTTTACCACTAACATCACCTGGGAAGCCCAGTTCAAACTTAAGATAGGAATATTACCTATCACCTTTCCTTCCATGCCCACCTAGCTTCCATAACAAGTGTCTTTCTCCAGGTTAAGTATAGCAATTCCTTCTTCCTTTCCTTAGTCACTCTTTACTAGCTGTTATTCATCTTTAAGTTATTTGAGATTAACTACTACTCTTTCAGAAAAACCTAACAGAGAAGTTAGGTCCCCTCATTAAAAACTTCTATATCACCTTAATTTCCTCCTACATGGTGCTTTTTAGGTTAGAAACTGTTAATGTCTGTCTTCCCTGCTAGACACAAAGTATCTTAAGAAAATTGGGCCCACTAGAGGGAAAGACAATGGCACCCCAATCCAGTACTCTTGCCTGGAAAATCCCATGGACAGAGGAGCCTGGTAGGCTGCAGTCCATGGGGTCGTGAAGAGTCGGACACAACTGAGCAAATTCACTGTCACTTTTCCCTTTCATGCATTGGAGAAGGAAATGGCAACCCACTCCAGTGTTCTTGCCTGGAGAATCCCAGGGATGGGGAAGCCTGGTGGGTTGCCTTCTGTGGGGTCGCACAGAGTCGGACATGACTGAAGCGACTTAGCAGCAGCAGCAGCAGCAGAGGGAAAGACAAAAATCACTGGCAAGAGAAAGATTAAACTCAAATGAAATATGTAATTGGTAAATGAGTACGACAAAAATAAAATTAGAAATGGCATAGATCATAATAAAAATGAAAATGCTTGATCAAGAATAATACGGGATTAATGGGAAGCAAGGGTCAGGAAAGACTTTTATAAAAACCTAATGTTTAAGCTGAGAGACCTCAGGGTTAGCATGCTAATATGACTAGGGAAGAGACAACTGAATGGGGATGTTCAGTGAAGAAAGAATGCTGTGTTATTTGATGCAAGTGTAGTGTTAGGGAAACACAGGGATCTTGAAACAATCATTTAATTTACTAGTGCAGTGAAAATTGATACCAATTCTCCAAAGTAGAGTCACAATGTATAATTAACATAAAAATATTGAAATACAAGTAATTGGACTTTTGCTTCTAGCCAAAATGGTGAAACAAGGAATAGATTTAGCTTTCCTTTTTTTTTTTTTTTTACAATTTATTTATTTTTAATTGAAAGATAGTTGCTTTATAGTACTATGTTCTTTCTGCCCTACATCAACATGACCCTACCATAGGTATACAGATGTCCCCTCCCTCTCAGACTTTCTTCCCACCTCCCATCTGAATCAACTGAAAAACCAGGCAAAATATATGAGGCAATGCTTTCAAGATATTGAACATGGGGTGAGGAAGGGTAGTGATTTCTAAGAAGGGGGAAAAATGCAAGGTCAATTCCATGATTGCCCCAGTCTTTCCCTTTAAAAAGTTTCTAGGTTGAGATGTGGGGAGTGAGGACACTGACGGAACCCAAGAGACTCCTGAATTGACAGGATGAAGCTGAGAGTCTGGGAGAGCAAGGGGTTTCACATAGAAGAGAAGATGCATCAATAGAGAGTTCCAGAAATCTTCAGTGGCTGCCCCCTGAGTATTGATCAGTGTGAGGATACCTGCCTGAGCACAGAAAAAGAACTACAGAAAGATAAAAGGGGGCAGTGCTCACTGGTCAAGCAGAGCCAGGAATAGTGCCTCTTCCCACTGCTCTGCCTGGAGAATATGTAATTCACAGGATTTTGAGTAGAGTACGTGAAAAGATCACTTGTGGCTTAGCCTTAGATTAAATGTCATTTTGATCTACAAAACAAGACAGAATCAGTCAAAAAGGATCACTCTTCCCATGTAACTTAACTGTGACCTTGGAAAAATCTCAAGAATATATTTAGAAATATAAAACTGCCCAACATCAAATAAGGTAAAATACAAAGTCTAGCATCTAATATGAAATACCCAGGTCACTCTGCACAGCAANGATGAAAAAATACATACATATATATTTGTTTATTTATCCTAGGATGTAGCTTCTATTCGCCTGGGTTGATCATAGACCAACTCAGCAGGCAAAATGTGAAGTCTACAAAATGTTCTTCCATATCCCTGAGATAGGATTTTGTCAATAAGTGTGATAGACTGAGACTACTACATCTCCTGGCAGAGGAAATGGCAACCTGCTCCAATATTCTGGCCTGGGAAATCCTGTAGATACAGTAGCGTGGGGTCTATAGTCCATGGGGTTGCAAAGAATCAGACATAACTTAGCAACTAAACACAACTACAGCCCCAGATCAATGCCTTTCAAAATTGTGCAGATTGAGAGTGCCCCAAAGTAATATTATTAATACTTGACACGACTGAGCGATTGACCTGAACTGAACTGATAAAAGAACATGAAAGATTATACTTTAATTGTTGTCAAACCATGTAATTTTCTACCAAAGCAGATATTGTTTTATACTAGAGTTTAGTGTTAATATATAATGGCAGATGGCAATGGTTTAAGAAAAATGAAGAGAAAAGGAAAAGATAAGAATGTCCCACAAACCTAGAATGTTTGATAACATTTTTCTGAAAAATAAAAAATCATTTTTCCATCTTAGCAGAAAGATGCATCTACTTTATATTCTATGTATGTATATTATTTGAGTAACACTGCTTGGACCTAGGAAGTGCTTGACTTGTAAAAATCCTCCTCCAGGATTTCAACTTTGTTCACTCCTAAAAGAAATCTGTTAATGATAGCCTCTCTGAGTTTGCAGTCCACTCACTCTCTTCAATATCTCAGGGTAGATAAAGTCTCTTCTAATTTTTTCCCGAATGTTTTATTTATTTATTTATTTTAGCTGTCCTGGCTCTTTGTTGTTGCTCAGGCTTTTTCTCTAGCTGTGGCGAGTGAGGGTTACTCTCTCTCTGCAGCGCTTGGGCTTCTCGTTGTGGCTTCTCTTGTTGCAGAGCACAGGCTCTAGAGCACACGGGCTTCAGTAGTTGTGGCATCTGGGCTCACTAGTTGTGGCTCCCGGGTTCTAGAGTGCAGGCTCAATATTCGTAGTACATCAGCTTAGTCGCTCCGTGGCATGTGCGATCCTCCTGGATCAAGGAACTAACCTGTGTCTCCTGCATTGGCAGCTGGATTCTTTACCACGAAACCACCAGGGAAGCCCACTTCTAATTTTAACACAGTTCTGCTGCTGCTGCTTCATTGATCCTAGATAAACATCTCTGGATTGTTTGATATCGCAACATTTTTTTTCTAGAAATAATTACTTGTGTTATGTTAGTATGCAGCACTGTGACATGTCTCTTTTGGAGTCCACGTCACCTTTTAGTGGAGAGTTTGGAGAAGGATTTTCTGGTAGAAACTTCATAAGTAAGGGTTATTGTTCGAGCCTAGTCTTTTTCTAGCTAACTGCAAACATGATGACAAAGACAGAATCCTGTTTACAAATACCTGTGTATCCAAAGACAGTTTAAGTCCTTTCTCAAAGAACACTGAATCTCACCAGCTTTGAAGCTTGGAGCACATTTAAGAATTTAAAAACATTGAAAGTATTCTCTAGGATTCATGTTCTCCGAGGCTTGCATTTATTGGGGAAAAGTAAAGTTTTCCAAAGAGGAGAACCGCTCTCCAGATTTTCCGTGAGCTCCACACATACCTCACACTTGTTTCCAAATAGACCCTACTTCCTTTATCATCATTACAGTTTAGTGAACTCATAAACATATGAAAGGAGCACCTTCTCACTAGGGCCACCAATCTTCTTACAAGTAGATTATAAATATCATTAGTAGGTGCTGGTGCTGCTGAGCTTGACTCTGAGCTCTACCAGGCACTTTTCTAAAAAAACATTTTACTGGATATGTTGTAGGATTTCATGACATATTGCATTATTTCCCAGTGATTGAACCAATCAATGTGTGCTAAGTTGCTTCAGTCATGTTAGACTCTTTGTGATCCTGTGGACTATAGCCCACCAGGCTCCTCTGTCCATGAAATTTTCCAGGCAAGAATACTGGCATGGGTTGCCATGCCCTCCTCCAGGGGATCTTCCCAACCCAGGGATAGAATTTGTGTCTCGTATGTCTCCTGCATTGGGTTCTTTACCACCAGCGCCACCTGAGAGGCCCTGATTAAACCAATATTTTCATTTTAATCTCAAATCAAACACCCCTTGACCAGTGAATCCTTACCTAACCTACCATGTGCTTCTAAATCTATTCTGTGACTTTCTCCCACTAATCACAGTAGCAGTTGCTGGTCTGTATATAAACATCACAGACATGCAAGTACCATCAGATTCCTTTCTCTTACAGGTTATTGTAAAATATCGAGTATAGTTCCCTGTGCTATATACAGCAGGTCTCAAGTATTGTTAGAATAGGGCTCTGTACTGAGCTACACACCACTTCATGACCAGGATCTAGTAGAGTGCCCAGAACATATTTGACATCGAAAACATGTTGAATAAATGATTTTTCTGAAATCTTTGAAGAAGTATTTGTCAAACTCTTTGTTACCATATTTCCACATTCATGAAAGGAATTCCAAAAGAGCTTTGCTTAACTCATTGTGTCCCCTAGAAAATGAAAGTGAAAGTGAAGTTGCTCAGTCATGTTGGACTCTTTGCAATCCCAAGGCCTGTAGTCCACCAGGCTCCTCCATTCAGGGGATTCTCCAGGCAAGAATACTGGAGTGAGTTGTCATTCCCTTCTCCTAGGGATCTTCCCAACTCAGGGATTGAACCCGGGTCTCCCACACTGTAAAACCTGGTTTTAAATCTCATTTGAAAAAAAACACAAAACAGATGAATTGGATAAAAGATATGTAGTATGTATATACAATGAAATATTAGTCATAAAAAGAAGGAAATAATGCCATGTGCAGCAACATAGTTGAACTTAGAGACTGTCATACTAAGTGAAGTAAGTCAGAGAGAAGAAGACAAATATCACATGATATCACTTATATCTAGAATCTAAAGAATGATACAAATGAACTTGTGTACAAAATAGACTTAGAAAAAAACTTATGGTTCAGTTCAGATCAGTTCAGTTCAGTCACTCAGTCATGTCTGACTCTTTGCGACCCCATGAATCGCAGCACTCCAGGCCTCCCTGTCCATCACCAACTCCCAGAGTTNAATGATACAAATGAACTTGTGTACAAAATAGACTTAGAAAAAAACTTATGGTTCAGTTCAGATCAGTTCAGTTCAGTCACTCAGTCATGTCTGACTCTTTGCGACCCCATGAATCGCAGCACTCCAGGCCTCCCTGTCCATCACCAACTCCCAGAGTTCACTCAGACTCATGTCCACTGAGTCAGTGATGCCATCCAGCCATCTCATCCTCTGTCGTCCCCTTCTCCTCCTGCCCCCAATTCCTCCCAGCATCAGAGTCTTTTTCCAATGAGTCAACTCTTCTCATGAGGTGGCCACAGTACTGAAGTTTCAGCCTTAGCATCAGTCCTTCCAATGAACACCCAGGACTGGTCTCCTTTAGGATACCAGAGGGGAAAGGAGGGAAGGATAGATTAAGAGGTTGATATTAACATATACACACTCATATATATAAAGTAGATGGCCAACAAGGACCTACTGAAGAACACAGGGAACTATATTCAATACTCTGTAGCAACCTATATGGGAGAAAAGAATCTGCGAAGGAATAGATATATATGTGAAAGAATGTTAGTTACTTAGTCAGGTCCTACTCTTTGGAATCCAGATTGCAGGGAGAAATATCAATAACCTCAGATATGCAGATGACACCACCTTTAGGGCAGAAAGTGAAGAAGAACTAAAGAGCCTCATGATGAAAGTGAAAGAGGGGAGTGAAAAAATTGGCTTAAAGCTCAACATTCAGAAAACTAAGATCATGGCATCTGGTCCCATCACTTCACGGCAAATAAGTGGGAAAACAATGGAAACAGTGACAGACTTTATTTTCTTGGGCTCCAAAATCACTGCAGATGGTGACTGCAGCCATGAAATCAAAAGACTCTTGTTCCTTGGAAGAAAAGCTATAACCAAACTAGACAGCATATTAAAAAGCAGAGGCATTACTTTGCCAACAAAGGTCTATCCAGTCAAAGGTATGGTTTTTCCAGTAATCATGTATGGATGTGAGAGTTGGACTATAAAGAAAGCTGAGTGCTGAAGAATTGATGCTTTTGAACTGTGGTGTTGGAGAAGACTCTTGAGAGTCCCTTGGATTGCAAGGAGATCCAACCAGTCAATCCTAAAGGAAACCAGTCTTGAATATTCATTGGAAGGACTGATACTGAAGCTGAAGTTCCAATCTTTGGCCACCTGATGTGAAGAACTGAATCACTGGAGAAGATCCTGATGACAGGAAAGATTGAAGGCGAGAGAAGAGGACAACAGAGGGTGAGATGGCTAGATGGCACCACTGATTTGATGAACATAGTCTGAATAAACTCCAGGAGTTGGTGATGGACAGGGAAGCCTGGCTTGCTGCAGTCCATGGGGTCATAAAGAGTCAGACACGACTGAGCAACTGAACTGAATTGAACTTGCACTGCTATAAAAATTTTATGATCAGCTTGTTAATTTCTGCAAAAAAAGCCAGCTGAGATTTTGATTCAGATCACATTAATTCTATAAATCAATTTGCAGAATATTGTCATCTTAAAAATATTGTCTTCTGATTCAAGAGCATGGAATATATTTTCATTTATTTAGGTTTTGTTTAATTGCTTTTTAATTTGTATGCCTTCCATTTTATGTCTTTTCTCTTTGGTTGGAAACTGTAGTACCAGTTCAGTTCACTTGCTTAGTCGTGTCTGACACTTTGTGACCCCATGGACCTCAGGCTTCCCTGTTCATCACCAGCTCACAGAGTTTGCTCAAACTCATGTCCATCGAGTGGGTGATGCTATCCAGCTACCTCTGTCGTTCCCTTCTCCTCCTTCCTTGACTGTATTCCTTTCCCAATTTTCATTTCTTTTTATTGTTTTTATTCCATGGTATGGGGATAACATCATGGCATCTGGTCCCATCACTTCATGGGAAATAGGTGGGAAAACAATGGAAACAGTGACAAATTTTATTTTTTGTGGCTCCAAAATCACTGCAGATGGTGACTACAGCCATGAAATCAAAAGACGCTTACTCCTTGGAAGGAAAGTTATGACCAACCTAGACACAGTGTTGGACTGTGAAGAAAGCTGAACACTGAAGAACCGATGCTTTTGAACTGTGGTGTTGGAGAAGTCTCTGGAGAGTCCCTTGAAGTGCAAGGAGATCCAACCAGTCCATTCTAAAGGAGGTCAGTCCTGGGCATTCTTTGGAAGGACTGATGCTCAAGTTGAAACTCCAAACTTTGGCGACCTCGTGCGAAGAGTTGACTCATTGGAAGAGACTCTGATGCTGGGAGGAATTGGGGGCAGGAGGAGAAGGGGGTGACAGAGGATGAGATGGCTGGATGACATCACCGACTCGATGGGCATGTGTTTAGGTGAACTCTGGGAGTTGATGATGGACAGGGAGACCTGGAGTGCTGCGATTCATGGGGTTGCAAAGAGTCGGACACAACTGAGCAACTGAACTGAACTAAAATGAATCGGGATTACATACCATTTTTTTTATCCATTACCTGTTAATNGACATCACCGACTCGATGGGCATGTGTTTGGGTGAACTCTGGGAGTTGATGATGGACAGGGAGACCTGGAGTGCTGCGATTCATGGGGTTGCAAAGAGTCAGACACAACTGAGCAACTGAACTGAACTAAAATGAATCGGGATTACATACCATTTTTTTTATCCATTACCTGTTAATGGACATTTGAATTGCTTCTAAATTTTGTTTGGAATGAAAAAACTCTTGTGAGTATTTGTGTACAAGTTGGGGAGTGCTCTGTGCCAGCAAGCTTGCGTTTCTTGCCCTTTCAACTCCAACTTTCCTAGAGTAACCTCTATTGGCTTTTGTTTTCTGTAATGTCTTCTGAGATTTTAAATTGTTTTTAATATTTGACCCAGTTTATACAATTCATATATTTTCTAACTACAGCTCCAGTTGTTCATCAAGTTTTCAACTTATCTGGTTGACTACATCAATATATATCTGGATAAAGGTTACTTGACCAGGTAAACCTTCTATTGCTTCTTTTATGTGATTTGAAAACACTTAAATGCTTTTCAGTGCTTATCTCCCTTATTGCCTCAACATATATATAGTTTTCATGAGGCTACATGCACCAAAGAATTAGCATTATGTTCGTTTTGTCCACCACCCAGCACAGTGCCTACAACATAGTAGGTGCTGAATACATTTTGATTCAATGAATAAAATTAAATCACTGGAAGACTACTTATAAAACTCAAAGTTAAACTTATCTGGAGTCTCAAATGAAGTAATTACAGCAAATGTCAGAGGCGTAGAAACTTTTGACTTTACATCACATTGGGTTTAAAATCCCAAATAACAAAGATTAAATGAACTGGCAGAATAGAGCTAAGATTATTTTTTAACATTAAAAGAAAATCAACATGGAAGTAGAGACAGACTTAAAAAAATTTTAAGTGAAGAATAAAGAACGGAAATGAGAAGAAGAAATAAAATAAGCTTTTTTGGAAAGAGACAAATGTTTAACAAGAGGAAACTATTTGTGTTTTTCATAGGAACAGATCATAATTCTTACCAGTAAAATTCAGATGTTTTCTGCACAGGTAAAGAAAATAATCCCAAGAATTCAATTATCAAATTTCTTATACTGATTATAAAAAATCAGTGGGATGAGAGTTGGAGGCAAAAATGTTACTTGTTGGTAAGGAAAGCAGTAAAATCAGAGGAAAACAAAGTTAGAACTAGTAGTTACCCTAACAAAAATAGTATCATTATTTTGGAATTCTATATTAGTTATATTCATATATATACACATATATATATTTAGAGATACTCAGTAGCAAATTTGGTGTCCCTTGCAAGAGTATATCAAAAGCATTTTGCTCTGGGTTTGCTCTGTCTCTTTGACACTCTAGTAACTGAGGAGTGAGTCCACACCAGCATTCACTCCACTAAGAAACAAACATCTGAAATCCTTTCCCAGCATTTTTGCCAAATTGGATAATCCAATACTAAATGAAAAGCTGTATGGTTTGACAAAAGGAAAAATGGAAGAGGAGATGAGAAAATCTGCCCTTCATGAACTGGGTGACATGAGTATTTCCACTAAACTGCAGGGCTTCCGTGCTCCAACTTGCTAAGCAAGAAGGCTCAACGAGATGATACCTAATATATATTTTGTTTTTTACAATTTCCTAATTTGTCATTCAAATAGTTTTCCACTTAAAAGTCCACCTGTGATTATGATCTGAAATTTTACCGAAAAGATATGGATTGAAATAAATTTTTTAAACTGTAAGTTGGTAAAGAATATCTTGTAGTCATTACACTGGATTGCAATGCATTGCATTTATTCATATTAATACTTACTAAGTGTCTGTTACATTCCTAGTCACTGAGTGAGGCTGTTGGCATGAAATGGTAATCAGTACATTTCAAGTCTTTAACTAAATTATAGAAAAATAAGGGAGACAGGCCAACAGAAAATTTTTGAACCCTATAAGATGTGCTATGATTTGAGTAAGTGTGAGGTATGGTGGAAGCATAAAAGATAGCCACTTCATTTGGTTTGCAGGATGTTAGGGGAAGGTTTTCAAGATAGATGATATCTTCTATATGAAATTGTACTATGTTCTAGGGAGAGATTTGCAGACGCAACAAAACAAAAAGAAAGAAACTCAGATTTCAAGGTGATTATGGTTTTGAACTGAAGATAAATGTAGCACTGGATAAAAAGTTAGAAGTGCCGTAAATTGTGACCTATACAAGTTTTCATCATTTTAAAGGTGAAAATTTCCACCAATGAAGAAAATCAAGGACATCTTTAAAGAAGCTCTGGCATATCAAGACAAGGGGAACTATTCCAGAAAGAAGAGATTTATTAAGCCAAAATTTCAGGAGCTAAGCAGTGGCAAACAATGGGTTTAGTTCCTCGGTCATGTCCGGCTCTTTGTGACACTTTGGACTGTAGCCTGCTGGACTCTTCTGTCCATGGGATTTTTCAATCAAGAATCCTGGAGTATGTAGCCATTTTCCTCCTCCAGGCGATCTTTCCAACCTAAGGAGTGAACCCTGAACCCGCATCTCTATGTCCCCTGCATTGCAGGCAGATTCTTTACCTGCTGAGCTATGACCAAATGCTAAAGTAAGGAACAGGATTACTACAGACGGTGCATTGTGACAGATGGTCTCTTCAGAACTCAGCAATGTTGAAGGAAGGGTAGCTTTCTAGTGGTAGAACAATTCTGAGTAGACAAAAAGACTTAGACCATACAGTTGTTGCCTGGAGGATTTGAGAAAAAAATTTTTTGGCAAAAAGTCTTCTTTTCCCCCTTGCTACATGTCAAAGTACATACTGTTACGTCAGTGCTTGATAAATATTTACTGACTTAAAAAGAAACATATTAAATACTCCCCCAAATGTCTAGCTCCATTACATAACCCCACCAAGAGAAAATATTTAGGAATTATATTCCAAAATATATATCTCTCACCCATCAGCAAACACAAACACACATTCCAGATGCGAGAGAACAGTTTGAATTCTCTAAATAAAGTTGGGGGGGGGGAATGTTTGAAAAAATACTGAAAAGACATGAAAATTATTAGAGTTTTTGAATGAGAACTACTATTGATTGAAGAATTTTTAAAAGTAAACTCCTAATTTTCTTGAATGTAACAATAATATCTACTGACGAAAGTAGAGTCAATCCATACTAGTTTATCCACAATTTATTGTAGGGTCCTTCTTGAAAACCAGTTATCCAGAGAGTAGGAAAAAGCAGTCTTCCAAGCAATTAAACTAAATATCCCTGGAACTTGTGCTCTTGGGTAACAAGAGTGAGCTCAGAGTTTCATGTCTTTATACCAGCATCTCTTATAATGAGTTTAACTAATTATGTGTATAGATTGCCTGGAAATAAAAGATTAGACCCAATATGAGAAACTAAAGTACTCTCAAGTGGCAAGCATAATGATAACAACAAAGAAGGACAAAAGACAACCCCTGATAAGAGAAAAGACATAGTGAGAATATAAAAAGGCAAGGTATGGAGGCAAATAGAGATTAACATATTAGGTGAAGTAAATCAGAAACGGAAAGAAAAATGCTATATATCAATTATGTATAGAATCTAAAATATGACACAAATGAACCTGCCTATGAAACAGAAACCAAACCACGGACACAGAGAATAGACTTGTGGCTGTCAAGGAGGAGAACAGTGAGGGAGATGGACTGGGAATTTGGGATTAGCAGAGGCAAACTTACATAGATATTCATATATAGGGTGGATAAACAATAAGTCCTATTGCATAGCACAGGGGACTATAGTCAATATCCAGTGATAAACAATAATGGAAAAGGATGTAAAAAAGAATGTATATACATATGTATATGCATAACTGAACCAACTATACTCCAAAAAATATTAATTTAAGAATATATGGCATTTTTATAATTAGATTTTCAATCTAATTATTCACAATAGTGAATATTGTTCAATTTGATGGAAATTATACTTCAATTTAAAAAAAGAGAAAAAGTGGAAAAAAAATCCAAAAATTATACCTGAAAATTGTTTAACCTTAAACACAGAGCAGAGCACTACTTAATACCTAGTTACTACAAAGGTCAAGTAGATCCAAGTTCTTAGTGTTTTTTCCCGAACAATATTTGAGGGGATACTTACTAAAGGAAAGAAACATAATTACTTAAAAGAAACTAAGAGGAAAGAAAGGGCTGATTAGCTATTAAATATAAACATTTTACTTATGCTGTACCATTTATTTCAATGTAATATGTAGAATTTAATCTATATTGTAAGTGAAAAAACCCCAAGACTCAAAAAGTTTATCTAATATTCTCTGACGTTTTGATCGTTGCAGAATATGGCCTCATATTCCCATATGATTTACTTACTTTACATATTCAAGTGTACATTATAGTGTGTGTGTGTGTGTGTGTAGTGAGTCAGTCGCTCATTCATGTCTGACTCCTTACAACCCCATGGAATGTAGCCCACCAAGCTCCTCTGTCTAAGAATTCTCCAGGCAAGAATACTGGAATGGGTTGCCATGCCCTCCACTTGGGGATCTTCCCAACCTAGGGATCAAACCCAGGTATCCCATGTTGCAGGCAGTTTATTTATAATCTGATCCATCAGGGAAGCCCAAGAATACTGAAGTGGTCGAGTGNCCAGGCAAGAATACTGGAATGGGTTGCCATGCCCTCCACTTGGGGATCTTCCCAACCTAGGGATCAAACCCAGGTATCCCATGTTGCAGGCAGTTTATTTATAATCTGATCCATCAGGGAAGCCCAAGAATACTGAAGTGGTCGAGTGGGTAGCCTATCCTTTCTCCAGGGGATCTTCCTGACCCAGGAATCGAACAGAGGTCTCCTGCATTGCAGGTGGATTCTTTACCAGCTGAGCTACAAGGGAAGCCCAGTAAACACTTAAGAATACTCAATTCAGAGAAATGCAAGTTAGGACCAAAATGAAATACCTTGGATATAGCTGCTAGAATAACTTTAAAAGATTTTTTTAAATAATAATACTAAATATTAGCAGGATATCGGGTAACTAAAGCTTTTATTCACAGCTGGTGCAAACGTAAAATGGTATAACTACATTGCAAAACCATTTGGTTTATGAAGTTTCTTATAAAGTTAAATATACATCTATAATATNAATAACTTTAAAAGATTTTTTTAAATAATAATACTAAATATTAGCAGGATATCGGGTAACTAAAGCTTTTATTCACAGCTGGTGCAAACGTAAAATGGTATAACTACATTGCAAAACCATTTGGTTTATGAAGTTTCTTATAAAGTTAAATATACATCTATAATATTACTCAGCTATTCCACAGGTAGACATTTATCCAATAAAATAAAAGATATGCACACATAGGGATTTGTACACAGATATTCATAAAGTTTGTAATAGTTCCAAACTGGAAGCTAAGATTAAACATCAATCAATAGGTGCTCATATTAAAAATGCAGTATATCCACATGATAGAATGCTACTCAGTAATCAAAAGGGATACAATTTTTATACAGATAGCAGTATGTATTAATCATGAAATGATTATGCTGAATTAAAGAGACAAATGCAAAAGAATGTGAATCAATTTGGAGAAAATTGACATTTTAAATAATGCTATAGAAATTTTATTTTTAGCTTTAAAATTTTCTGTTTAAAAATTTTAAATATACTTTAAATAAATTAGCATACAATATGCTAATTTTGGGTATGCTGCATAATTATTTAATATTTGCATATGTCATGAAGTAATCACCACAATGAATCTAGCAACCATATGTCCCCATACAATGCAATTATGATACTCTTGGTTATATTCGTTATTCTATAAATTACATACCCATGGCTTTTTTATTTTATAACTGACATTTGTACCCNTACTCTAAAAGGAAACAATAGCAGAATAACTGAGAGAGAGGAACAGATAAGTAAGCTGTAGGATAGAATGGCAGAAATAACAGATGAAGAGCAGAATAAAGGGAAAGGAAAGAAAAGAATTGAAGAAAGCCTCAGAGACCTTTGGGACAATATTAAAGGCACCAACATTTGAGTTATAGGGGCCCCAGAGGTCCTGGAGGAAGAAGAAAAAAAGAAAGGCACTGAGAAAATTTTTGAAGAAATTATAGTTGAAAACTTCCCCAACAGGGGAAAGGAAATAGTCAAGTCCAAGAAGCTCAGAGAGTCCCCTCCCTAAGGAGAAACACATCGAGACACATTAATCAAGGTAACAGAGATTAAGCACAAAGAAAAAATATTAAAGGCAGCAAGTNCACTGAGAAAATTTTTGAAGAAATTATAGTTGAAAACTTCCCCAACAGGGGAAAGGAAATAGTCAAGTCCAAGAAGCTCAGAGAGTCCCCTCCCTAAGGAGAAACACATCGAGACACATTAATCAAGGTAACAGAGATTAAGCACAAAGAAAAAATATTAAAGGCAGCAAGTGAAAAGCAACAAGTAACAAATAAGGGAAAATCCACACAATTAACAGCGGATCTTTCAGATGAAAGTCTACAGGCCACAGAAGGGAATGGCAGGATATACTTAAAGTATTGAAAGAGAAAAACCTACAACCATGATTACTATACCCTGCAAAGATCTCATTCTAAATTGACTGACAAATCGAAAGCTTTACGGACAAGTAGAAGTTAACAGAATTCAGCACCACCAAACCAGCCTTGCAGCAAATACTAAAGGAACTTACATAGCCAGTAAAAACAAGAGAAATGAAAGACCTGCAAAAACAAACCCAAATCAATCAAGAAAATGTCAATAGGAACATATGTATCAATAATTACCTTTAACGTAAATGGATTAAACGTACCAACCAGAACCGACCACATCTTGGGCCACAAATCAAGCCTCAGTAAACTTAAGAAAACTGAAATTGTGTATCAAATATCTTCTCTGATCACAATGCTATGAGACTAGATATCAATTACAAGAAAAAAAACCAGCAAGAAACACTCATGGAGATTAAACAATACATTACTAAATAACAAAGAGATTACTGAAGAAATAAGAAAAGAAATAAAAAGATTCCTAGAAACAAATGACAATGAAAACGTGACAACCCAAAACCTATGGGACTCAGCAAAAGTAGTTTAAGAAGGAAGTTTATAGTGATAGTCATACCTCAAGAAGCAAGAGAAGCATTGGATAGACAGCTTAACTTTACATCTAAAGCAGTAGGAAAAAGAACAAAAAAACCCCGAAGTCAGCACAGGGAAGGAGATCATAAAAATCAGAGAAGAGAAAAGTTAAAAAAAAAAAAAAAATGAAGGAAACAGTAGCAAAGATTAATAAAACTAAATGCTGGTTCTTTGAGAAGATAAACAAAATTAACAAACCACTAGTCAGACTCATCAAATCAATAAAATCAGAAATGAAAAAGGAGAGGTTTCAACAGACAACACAGAAATACAAAGGATCATAAGAGAATATTATGAGCAACTGATGGGCGCAAGTCTGAGTGAACTCTGGGAGTTGGTGATGGACAAGGAGGCCTGGCATGCTGTGGTTAATGGGGTCGCAAAGAGTTAGACACAACTGAGTGACTGAATTGATATGCACCGCAGAATTGATGCTTTTGAAATGTTGTGTTGGAGAAGACTCTTGAGAGTCCCTTGGACTGCAAGGAGATCCAACCAGTCCATTCTGAAGGAGATCAATCTTGGGATTTCTTTGGAAGGAATGATGCTAAAGCTGAAACTCCAGTACTTTGGCCACCTCATGTGAAAAGTTGACTCATTGGAAAAGACTTTGATGCTGGGAGGGATTGGGGGCAGGAGGAGAAGGGGACAACAGAGAATGAGATGGCTGGATGACATCACCGACTCAATGGACGTGAGTTTGAGTGAACTCCGGGAGTTGATGATGGACGGAGAGGCCTGGTGTACTGCAATTCATGAGGTCACAAAGAGTCAGACAAGACTGAGCAACTGAACTGAACTGAACTGAATACGCTAATAAAATGGAAAACCTAGAGGAAATGGACAGATACTTTAAAAAGATCGATTTCTCAAGACTGAACCAGCAAGAAACAGAAATTATGAACATCTCAATTACAAACACTGAAATTGAGACAGTGATCAAAAATCTCCCCAAAAACAAAAACCCAGGGCCAGATGGCTTCACAGGGAAATACTATCAAACATTTAGAGAAGAGCTAATGCCTATTTTTCTGAAACTCTTCTGTAAAATTGCAGAGGAAAAACCATTTCCAAGCTCATTCTATGAGGCCCAATCACCCTGATTCCAAAATCAGGAAAAGGCAACATGAAAATATAAAATTACAGGCCAATATCACTGATGAACACAGGTGCAAAAGTCCTCAACAAAATTCTAGCAAACAGAATCCAACAACACATTAAAAAACTCATCCACCATGATCAAGTTGGGTTTATTCCAGGGATGCAAGGATTCTTCAACATATGCAAATCAATCAACATGATACACCATATCAATAAATTGAAAGATTAAAACCATATGATCATCTCAATAGATGCAGAAAAAACCTTCAACAAAATCCAGCATCCATTTATGATAAAAATGCTTCAAAAACTAGGCATAGAAGGAATCTACCTCAACATAGTAAAGGCCATATATTAAAAGCCCACAGCAAACATTATTCTCAATGGTGAAAAACTAAAAGCTTTCCCTCTAAGATCAGGAAAAAGACAAGGGTGTCCACTTTCATCACTATTATTCAACATAGTTTTGGAAGTCCTACCTATGGCAATTAGAGAAGAAAAAGAAATAAAAAGAACCCAGATTGGAAAAGAAGAGGTAAAATTCTCACTGTTTGCAGATGGCAAGATACTATACATAGAAAACCCAAAAGAAACTATCAGAAAATTACTAGGACTAATCAGAGAATTCAGCAAAGTCATGGGATACAAGGTCAATAAACAGAAATCATTCACACTCCTATATACTAACAATGAAAAATCAGAAAGACAAATTAAGGAATCAATACCATTCACTACTGCAACAATAACAACAAAAAATATCTAGGAATAAACCTACCTTAGGAAACAAAAGACCTGTATATGGAAAACTATAAGATACTGATGAAAGTAATGAAAGATGTCATAAAGAGATGGAGAGATTTTCCATGTTCCTGGGTAGGAAGAATCAATATTGTGAAAATGACTATACTACCAAATGCAATCTACAGATTCAATGCAATCCCTATCAAATTACCAATCGTTTTTTCCCACAGAATTAGAATAAAAAATTTCACAATTCATATGGAAACGCAAAAGACCCCGAATAGCCAATGTAGTCTTTAGAAAGAAGAATGGAACTGGAGAAATCAACCTTCCTGACTTCAGACTATTCTACAAAGCTAAATCATCAAGACAATATGATACTGGCACAAAAACAAATATAGACCAATGGAACAAGATAGAGAACCCAGAGATAAACCCACACACCTATGGGTACCTTGTTTTTGTCAAAGGAGGCAAAAATATACAATGGAGTAAAGACAGCCTCTTCAATAAATGGTCCTGGGAACACTGGACAGCTACATGCAAAAGAAATAAATTAGATCACTGCCTAACACTATACACAAAGCTAAACTCAAAATGGATAAAAGACATAAATGTAAGACCAGAAACTATTAAACTCTTAGAGGAGAACATAGGCAGAACACTTGATGACATAAATCAAAACAAGACTTTCTATGACCCAACTCCTAGAGTAATGGAAATAAAAACAAAAATAAACAAGTGGGATCTAATTAAACTTAAAACTTTTTCTAAGTAAACTACAAAGGTGAAAAGACAACCCTCAGAATGGGAAAAAATAATAGCAAGGGAAACAACTGATAAGGAATTAATTTCCAAAATAATCAAGCAGCTTATACAATTCAATAACAGAAAAACAAACAACCCCATCAAAAAGTGGGAAAGAGACCTGAAGAAACATTTCTCCAAAGACATACAGATGGTTCACAAGCACATGAAAAGATGCCCAACATCANTTCAGAATGGACTGGTTGGATCTCCTTGCAGTTCAAGGGACTCTCAAGAGTCTTCTCCAACACCACAATTAGCTACACCCAAATTTGCAGTAAAGGCAATGTGTGGCTGAGAGTGTTTCAGTAGTTTGCCTTAGGTCATATAGCCAGAAAGGTTTAGATCTAAAGCCATCTTGACAAACTCCCTTTGAAAGTATTTTATGATGCTTTGAAATTTGCCGAAAAGGAAAATATACACACCTTATGGCCCTACCTAATTGCTGAGTTAATTTAAATACCCAGAGCTTGGTAGCAGTATCACCCATTCCAAATAAGTAGCGTGTTCAAACAGGATGTTTATTTAGCAAAGTCTCATAAACTTTTACATTTAGGTTTGTGCTCTTGACATTGTAGTCTGCAAGCTGGATAGAAGAGAAAACCAAAATAACTTTCATTTGTGTCCTACTTCTGTTTGTGCCTAACATGACAGTTATTGTAAAACAAATACTGCTCCAAATGACTTTTCAGCAAAAGGTCACCGTTTCAGATGCTATGCATTTAATTCTGCATACCTCTTCCTACTTGGACTACCATTGTGGAAATGAGGTTGATTCTGTCCAGTTTAGAAACCTTTGCAAAATTGTGTTCAGAGTCTGAATTTGTCAATCTGCCTGTTAAAGCACTAAAAATGATTTTCCTTGCTTTAAATTTATAGACCTCTTGTCTGTTCTGACTCTTACAAAAAAATCACTGGCAAATATGATTTCAGAGACTTCAAAAGTAAGAATCTCGGCTATCAGCCAATTATAAAAATAATAATCATTATAAAAATTTTAAATACACAAAGTATGTAAATAATGTTCCAGTAGCTTTTAAAATAGACCTATTTTCAGTCTTAATAGCCTTCAATATCAGCAATAAAATTGCACAATAGGGAAATTTACAAATGACAAAAGTCACCAGATCTACATGTTTTTGTTGTTGTTCAGCAATTAAGTCATGTCTGACTCTTTGTGACCTCATGGACTACAGCAGGCCAGGCTTCTCTGCCCTTCACTATCTCTTGGTGTTTGCTTAGATTCATGTTAAAACTCAATTATAAATATGGTTGAAACATTGCAGGTCTTGCACCAGAAGTAATTTAATCAATACTTGGATTTAGATCATTAAAGTCCTGTTTTAAAAGAGCTAGTATCATTAGTATTTAATTTCTTCCCTGCAACATTATTCTAGTACCATGATGAGAAATCAGAGGCTCTGATTTAACCAATGCCTCCTCCTGCCAAAAAAAGACTCAAAACGAAGCTTCTACTTGAGAGTCAAGCTTCGCACCACATAACTTGATTTGGACCCCACCTGCCTGATGTTAAGGTCAAAGCTGCCTGCATGGAATCATTTAAGAAGCACACATGGAGTCCTGTTAGAGAGGGAAATGGCAACCCAACCCAAATTTCTTGTCTGAGAAATCCCACGGACCTTGTGGGCTGCAGTTCATTGGGTGGCAAAGAGTCAGACACGACTTACTGACAGGCTTTCTTTTTTTTCCTAGCCTGCTATACCCCCATTATTTTCTTTTTGATCTCCCAGGGTTATATAGCCATCATTACAGTGGATTAAAAATATGAGAATAATCCTCTGAATTTCTAACGTTTCTGTTGTTAAAAGTAACATGAATTTACTTGCCTGGCAGAAATTTATTCAACTGGATGCTTAATCCATTCCATTCCTAATCTCACTTGTCACTCCCTTAGTTTAGGGATTTATAATTTCTCTTTTACATAATTATAATAGGAGTCATTTATTTCCTCAACAAATATCCTACTATATCCCAGGCACTGTGTTGCTGCTGCTAAGTCGCTTCAGTTGTGTCTAACCCCATAGACGGCAGCCCACTAGGCTCCCCCATCCCTGGGATTCTCCAGGCAAGAACACTGGAGTGGGTTGCCATTTCCTTCTCCAATGCACGAAAGTGAAAAGTGAAGTCGCTCAGTCATATCCGACTCTTAGAGACCCCATGGACTGAACCCTACCAGGCCCTCCATCCGTGGGATTTTCCAGGCAAGAGTACTGGAGAAGGGTGCCATTGCCTTCTCCACAGGCACTGTGTTAAGTACTTCTGGTGCTTTACTCGCTAAGTCGTGTCCAACTTGCGAGACCATGGACGGTAACCTGCCAGGCTCCTCTGCCCATGGATTCTCCAGGCAAGAATACTGAAGTGGGTTTCCATTTTCTTCTCCAGGAGATCTTCCCGACCCAGGAATCAAACCCCGGTCTCCTGCATTGCAAGTGCCTCTAATCAAAGAAAAATAAGACCCGTTCTCAGCTCTCAAATATCACTGATAAACTGATCAGATTGTAGTAACTCTGAAGAGGAAACCTAATCTGTATTTAAGTCTCCATTTTTACCTTCTTTAATCTATCCTACATTCTGTTTGGATCATNTATCCGACTCTTAGAGACCCCATGGACTGAACCCTACCAGGCCCTCCATCCGTGGGATTTTCCAGGCAAGAGTACTGGAGAAGGGTGCCATTGCCTTCTCCACAGGCACTGTGTTAAGTACTTCTGGTGCTTTACTCGCTAAGTCGTGTCCAACTTGCGAGACCATGGACGGTAACCTGCCAGGCTCCTCTGCCCATGGATTCTCCAGGCAAGAATACTGAAGTGGGTTTCCATTTTCTTCTCCAGGAGATCTTCCCGACCCAGGAATCAAACCCCGGTCTCCTGCATTGCAAGTGCCTCTAATCAAAGAAAAATAAGACCCGTTCTCAGCTCTCAAATATCACTGATAAACTGATCAGATTGTAGTAACTCTGAAGAGGAAACCTAATCTGTATTTAAGTCTCCATTTTTACCTTCTTTAATCTATCCTACATTCTGTTTGGATCATCCTTGTGAAATGACAAAAGTCGTCATCTTTTTTTCTGTGTTGAAAACTCATCTTTGACTCTCCATTCAAGCTAATCACATGGATTTGAGCATGAACTCAAGAGAGAAGCAGAGACTTGGCTCTATCACATATTGGCTATAGGATCTGAGTCAGGTTACATTAATGTTTTCAGCTTCTGATGGTTTCTAAGGCATTTCATAAATTTCTTCACTATTTGCCTCTTGTGGAGTTTCTGTGAGGATTAAATGAAATAATCTATATAAAGCATGGAGCAAAGTGGCTGACCCAGTCAGTGTGTAACTGATGCTCAGCTCTGCTGTTGTTCAATGAGCCGGCCATCCTCTTTGCAGCCTCGTGTCTCACCCCTTCATTAAATGCCCCCTGTATTCCAGCCATACCAACCCCCTTGTGGAACTCTTCAGGCTTCCTCTCTCTTTGCTCTTTACCTTTGCACCTGTTCTTTCATTCTGTCTTCTTGCTTCACTATCTGACTAACCGTAATATATCTTTATGTATTTACAGCCTCTAAGGAATTGCCTCCTCCAAGGGTCCCCTTTGGTCTACTCCAGGGGTGATGCCCCTCTATAAAATTATAATGAGAAATTAAGAAAATATTAGAAACTTAGAAAAACCAAAGGCTTCATTGAGATCACTCAGCAGAACTGAGGCTAGAATCCACTTTCCCAAGTCCTAATCTAGGACTCTTTCTACTAGATCGATTCTTTGTAGAACCCACACAAAGCATTCCTAATGCCCTGTGTGATTTCACAGAGCCACAGGGAGGCAATAGGTAGGTAGGCTTAGTCACCAAGTTGTATTTGACTCTTGTGACCTCGTGGACTGTAGCCCACTGAGCTCCTCTGTCCATGGGATTTCACAGGCAAGAAGACTGCAGTGAGTTGCCATTTCCGTCTCCAGGGGATTTTCTGACCCAGGGATCGAACCTGGGTCTTCTGCGTTGCAGGCAGACTCTTTACCAACTGAGCCACCAGGGAAGCCCAATAAACATCATTATTTTAGTTAACTGAACTTAGTTATTTGGATGACCCATAGTCAGCAGGACTGGTGAGATGAAGTTGATTTTCTGACATGTTGAAATGCTGTTTCTTTTCTAGCATTTATTTTTCAGTATCTAAAACCGGGACATTCTCCAGTAATAATAATAACTTTTCCTGCTTAGAGCTTTAGTAGGGAAGAATATATTCAGAAGACAATTAACTGGTGAGATATAATTAGTTTTATAATTAGTGCCTCCTATTTACAGTGTGGTTCTTGGCCCAACAGTATCAACGTCTCTTGGAGGCTCCTTAGAAATGTGTAACCTCAGGTACTGCTCCAGAACTACTGAATCAGGATCTGTACTTTGACATGATCTGCAGGTGATTCACATGCATATTAAAGGCGGAGAAGCACTGTCTAGGACAATGCAAATTATTGAGTTTAGTTGCATATTAGAGTGACCTGAGCAGCTGAGAAACAAAATAAGCAGACAAACAAAATGGCATTTTTTTTAAGTTTCGTAGGCAATTCTAATACATAGCCATGATTGACAGTCACAGCTGGGAGAGAACAACTGTATTATGTAGGATAATCTCCATTATTTCTCTTCACCACTTCATGAATGAGACAAGAATATACCCGGCTTTCTAGTCACTATATCCCCACATGACAGAGGTGGGGGACTTATGAACGAAGAGGTATGATTACCCATCTGTAGAGCTAAAGTGACCAAGCAGAGCCTCTCTGGGCTTCCCAGGTGGCGCTAGTGGTAAAGAATCCTCCTGCAAGGCAGGAGACAAAGGCAGATGCAGATTGCACCCCCAGCTTGGGAAGATCCCTTGGAGGAGGGCACAACAACCCGCTCCAGTATTCTTGCCTGGAGAATCCCATGGACAGAGGAGCCTTGCGGGCTACAATCCTTGGGGTCACAAGAGTTGGACATGACTTAGTGACTAAACCACCACCACCATACATGTATATATATACATGTATATATATGCTGTGCTGTGCTTAGTCACTCAGTAGTGTCCGACTCTTTTTTTTTTAAATTTTTTAATTGAAGGATAATTGCTTTACAGAATTTTGTGGTTTTCTGTCACACACACATAGGTACACCCATGTTCCCTCCCTCCCAACCTTCCCTCCCATCTCCCTCCCCTCCTCATCCTTCTGGCTGTTGCAGAGCCCCTGTTTGAGTTCCCCGAGTCATACAGCAAGTTTCACTGGCCATCTGTCTTACACATGGTAAATTTCTATGTTACTCTCTCCATACAGCTCTCCTCGCACCTTGTCCATAGGTCTGCTCTCTATATCTGTTTCTCCATTGCTGCCCTGAAAATAAATTATCAGTGCTGTCTCTTCAGATTCCGTATATATGTGTCAGTACATGATATTTATATTTCTCTTTCTGACTTACTCCACTCTGTATAATGGGCTCTAGTTTTGTCCACCTCATTAGAACAGATTCANCTTGACTAGACGGACTTTTGTTGGCAAAACAATGTCTCTGCTATTGAATATGCTGTCTAGGTTGGTCTTAACTTTCCTTCCAAGGAGTAAGTGTCTTTTAATTTCATGGCTGCAATCACCATCTGCAGTGATTTTGGAGCCCCCCAAAATAGTCTGACACTGTTTCCACAGTTTCTCCATCTATTTGCTATGAAGTGATGGGACTGGATGCCATAATCTTAGTTTTCTGAATGTTGAGCTTTAAATCAACTTTTTCACTCTCCTCTTTCACTTTCACCAAGATGCTCTTTAGTTCTTCACTTTCTGCCATAAGAGTGGTGTCATCTGCATATCTGAGGTTATTGATCTTTCTCCTTGCAATCTTGATTCCAGCTTGTGCTTCTTCCAGCCCAGCATTTCTCATGAAGTACTCTGCATATAAGTTAAATAAGCAGAGTGATGCACTCCTTATAGGCTTGATGCACTCCTTTCCCAATTTGGAACCAGTCTGTAGTTCCATGTCTGGTTCTTATTGTTGCTTATTGACCTGCATAAGTTGCTCAGGAGACAGATAAGGTGGTCTGGCATTTCCATCTCTTCCAAAAGTTTTCACAGTTTGTCATGATCCACACACTCAAAGGTTTTAGCGTAGTCAATGAAGCAGAAGTAGATGATTTTCTGGAATTCCCTTACTTTCTCTATGATCCAACAGATTTTGGCANGGGTACATATATCTTTTTGAATTAGTATTTTTGCTTTCTTCAGATAAATAACTAGGAGTGGAATTGTTGGACCATATGTTAGTTCTATTTTAGACTTTTTGAGGAATCACCATATTGTTTTCTATGGTGACTGCACCAATTTACATTCCCACTAATAGTGCACCAGGACTCCCTTTGGTCCACATCCTTGACATCCTTTGGTGCCTTTGTGATAACTGCCATTCTGACTCACTGTGGTTTTGATTTGCATTTCCGTGATATTAGTGATGTTCAGCAACTTACTACATGCCAGTCGACTATCTGTATGTCTTCTTTGGTAAAATGTCTATTCAGTATCTCTGAACATTTTATTATTATCAGATTTTTTTAAATGTTGAGGTGTATTAGTTCTTTTGTACATTTTGCACCTTATCAGATATGTAACATGCAAATATTTTCTGGTATACAGTAAATTGCTTTTTGATTGTGATGATATTTCCTTCATTGTGCAAATGTCTTTTTAATTTGATGTATACCATTTGTTTGTTTTTGCCTATGTTTCCCCTGCCTGGGAAGACATATACAAAAAATATTACTAAAACCAATGCCAAAGGGCATAATGCCTATATTTTCTTCTAGAAGGCTTGTGGTTTTGCATTTTACATTTAAGATTTTCATACATTTTGAATTTATTTTTGTGCATGGTCTGAGGAAGTAGTCCAGTTTGATTCTTTTGCACATAGCTGTCGAGTTATCTCAACACTATTTATTGAAGAAGCTGTTTTTCTTCCCATTGTATATTGTTGCCTCCTTTTTCATAGATTAATTGCACATATAAGAGTTGGATTATTTCTGGGCTCTCTGTTATGTTCCATGGATCTATGTGTTTGTTTCACTGTGCTATTACCATACTCTTTTGAAGACTGTAACTTTGCAGTATAGTTTGAAATCAGAGAGTGTCAGTCCCGCAACTTTGTTCTTCTTCCTCAACATCATTTTGTCTAAACAGTAGAAACTTATATCTCATAGCTCTGGACATTGGAAGTCCAAGATCAAGATGCCAACATGGTCAAGTGGGGCCCCTCTTCTGGATCTTAGACTTGTGGTTTTATTCTTACATGATGAAAAAGCCTGGGGATCTCTGTGGGATCTCTTTTATGAGAGAACTAATTCATTCATGAGGACTCCATCTTTAAGACCTAATCACCTCCTAAATGCATCACCTTATAATGCCATCACATAAGGCATTAAGATTTCAACATGAATTTTGAGGGAACACAGACCTTCACACCACAGCCTAGACCAAATATGGCTTATCTTCACTTTTAAATCTTCTAACACTGTTTTAGAAATAATTTTTGTATATGGTGTGGGATAAGCCCAAGATTGGAGAAGCAATGGCAACCCACTCCAGTACTCTTGCTTGGAAAATCCCATGGACGGAGGAACCTGGTAGGCTGCGGTCCATGGGGTCACTGAGTCAGACACAACTGAATGACTTCACTTTCACGCTTTGGAGAAGGAAATGGCAACCCACTCAAGTGTCATTGCATGGAGAATCCCAGGGACGAGGGAGCCCAGTGGGCTGCCCTCTGTGGGGTTGCACAGAGTCTGACATGACTGAAGCGACTTAGCAGCAGCAGCAGCATGCCCAAGATAAATATATTTTATCCAAATGGCTATCCAATTGATCTAGCACCATTTATTTTAAAGACCATCTTTTCTCACTACAAGGAAGTCATTACTTTCTCAGAAATTATGAATGTTATATTTCTGGACTTTCTCTTCTCTTGCACTTTCAGTTTGTTCTTATATTGAAACATAGAAAGAGTACTTAATTATTGATTGGATTGCTTTAATAAATATAAGACCATGAGAATTTTTCTCACTTTTTCCCTTGCATCAGTTTGGAATGATGTATCTTTTAAAATAATTTACCAATTTCATCCAAAATTAAAATATTTATCATAAAATTGTTCAAGAATGTTCCCTTTTCTTTTTAGATCTGAAGAATAGTATTAATGATCACTTTTCATCCCTGATTTATATTATTGGTGCTTTTTCTTTTTTCCTTCATCAGTCTCATTTAGAGTTTACCAATTTATTAGTATTTGTAACTATCTTTTAGATTTGTTTTACTGTATATTTTTCTATTTCACTAATTTCTGCTCTTATCTTTATTATTGTATACCTCTTAAAATATTTTGGTTACTTTTCTAATTTGTTGAGGAAGAATGATTAGCTCATTGTTCTATTAACTTTTCTATTTTTAAAAATATATGCTCAAAACTACAAATTTTCTGCAGACACTGCTTTAGCTATATGCCATGGTGCAATGTATAGTAATTTCTTTATAATGCCATTCAAAACATTTCTTTGCTTCTATTTTGATTTGTTTTTAGTCCGTAAGTTACTTGGGAGTGTTTTGCACTCCAAGTATATACTTTCTGTATATAAGGGATTTTTTAAAATTTTGAAGGTGAGCTAGGCTTCAAGAGTATGTGAACCAAGAGCTACTACATATTCAAGCTGGATTTAGAAAAGGCAGAGGAACAAGAGATCAAATTGCCAACATCAGTTGGATCATAGGAAAAACAAGCGAATTCCAGAAAAAGATTTATTTCTGCCTCATTGACTACGCTAAACCTTTTGACTGTGGATCACAATAAACTGTGGAAAAATCTTAAAGAGGTGGGAATACCAAACCACCTTATTTACTTCCTGAGAAATCTGTATGCAGGTCAAGAAGCAACACTTACAACTGGATGGAACAAAGGACTGGTTCCGAATAGGAAAAGGAGTACATCAAGGCTGTATATTGTCACCCTGCTTATTTAACTCATATGCAGAGTACATCAAGTGAAATGTTAGGCTGGATGAAGCACAAGCTGGAATCAGGATGGACGGGGAAATATTAATAACCTCAGATATGCAGATGACACCACCCTAATTGCAGAAAGTGAAGAGGAACTGAAGAGCCTCTTGATGAAGGTGAAAGAAGAGAATGAAAAAGCTGGCTTAAAACTCAACTTTCAAAAAAAGATCATGGCATCTGGTCCAATCACTTCATAGGAAATAGATGGGGAAACAATGGAAACAGTGACAGACTTTATTTTCTTGAGCTCCAAAATCACTTCAGACAGTGACTACAAGCCACAAAATTCAAAGTTGCTTGCTCCTTGGAAGAAAAGCTATGACAAATCTAGACAGCTTATTAAAAAGCAGAGACATCTCTTTTCTGACAAAGGTCTGTATAGTCATGGTTTTTCCAGTAGTCGTGCATGGATGTTAGAGATGGACCATAAAGAAGACTGAGCACCAAATAATTGATGCTTCTGAACTGTGGTGTTGGAGAAGACTCTTGCGAGTTTCTTGGACTGCAAGAAGATCAAACCAGTTAACCAAATGAAATCAATCTTAAATATTCATTGGAAGAGCTGCTGAAGCTCCAATACTTTGACCACGTGATTCGAAGAACTGACTCATTAGGAAAAGACCCTGATACTGGGAAAGATTGAAAGAAGGAGGGGAAGGCGCTGACAGTCAATGAGATGGTTGGATAGCATCATTGACTCAATGGACATGAGTTTGAGCAAGCTCCAGGAGACGGTGAAGCACAGGGAAGCCTAGCGTGCAGCAGTCCATTGGATCACAAAAAGAGTCGGACTCGACTGAGCGACTGAACCACAAAAGTTTTTAAAAATTTTGTCTTAATTGCTCATTTTTACTTGTTTTTGCTCTAAATCTCTAGATTATATGAGTTGTGGCCAATATCCTATATGATTTTAATGCTTTGAATTTGATGAGTATGCTTTATTGCCAATAGATGGTTAATTACTGTTAAATGCTCCTTGTAGGAATAAAAATAATGTGCCTTCTTCAGAATTACATTCTATAAGTGTTATTCTATTATGGTCTACATATGCCAATGAAATCAAGCCTTTTCATATCTTTTTCCTATCTTTTTCCATTCAATGTATGTATTCAATATACTTTTTACATGTATCTCTTTTAAGCAGTATAAAATTAAATTTTGTTTTTAATCCAAGCAGATAACATTTGTCTCTTCGACACATGATTGATTTACATTCTTTTTTAATATTTGAGTTTAAATCTATAACCTTGCTCTGCATTTTCTATTTGTCCTATCTAGTCTTACACTTTTTTTCTGCGTCTTTGACTTCTTTTGAATTAAGATTATTCTCTATTATCCCTTAAAAATAATTCTATTTATTCCTCTTTTACTATACTTCAGTAGTTTTACTGATGTTGTAATATTTACTTGAGTTAATTGATAGTTACCCCCTTCCCAGACAATGCAAGCACCTCAGAACACCTTGTTTGGCTTATAAGTATTTTTTCATTTGTTTTAATTATGTGTGTATTCTGATCCCATGAGACAATATATTGTTGTTTTATACGTTCAATAGTTACTTAGATTTACCTGCACATTTTACCACTGGTGTTGCTTTAACCCAGTTTCAGGAACTGAAATTTCCTTGACGACTCAAATGACTTACACCAGCTGTTTTAGTTGTGATGCCTCCTTAGACCTGGGGTATCTCCTGTCTAGTTCCAACCTCAGTAGCAGGGAACGTATCAGGGCTACTTTATTTGGTAACACTGGCTTCCAACTTAATTTGCTACAGGCCCAGACATCTTCCAAAAGCACTGCTCAACCTGTCAGACACCTATTTTGGGTTGGCAAACTCCAACAGAGTAGAAGCAATTCAAAAAACCAAGTTTCTCTTGGTATTTCTGCTTTCTTCCAGAGATTGCTGCTATAATTATTACTTTCTTAGCTGTTTGATGATTTTAAGAATATGTCACTTTTTTTTCAACTTTTTTGTTACGTTATGCCAGAAGTTTGTTTCAAAACGTTTGGTATACCACTACAAAATGTCAATAATTACCTTTTATGAGCCTTTCCTCCCTCAATTAGACTAGTTCCCTCAGAGTTATATTACTTTTCTTTGCACTTTTAAGTGCCTACTTTGAACTTAGTAGGCAAAATAGTTGATTTTATTAAATAAATCATTCATCATACTCAAATAGCTCCAAGGAAAAATACATAAATAGTGCTATCTCAAAGGTTCATATGTTTAGTGGTAAACCTTGGTGAAGGCAGACATAGTGTCTCTATGGCAGTGCTCCAGTAATTCAAGTAATTACCTGCTCTACCAAGGAGTCACTAAAGATATTAGCAATAACTGAAATTTACATTTCTAATGAAGCTAAATGCATATTAAGGAATTGAAGTGTATTGTATTAATAATAAGTGTCAAATTTTTTAGAGACTTCCCAAACTGGGCATAAGCAAATGACTTGTTCCTTTTTTTGATGGTTTAAGAGTTTGGTTCAACTAAGAGCTAGTTTCATGGGCAGCTCCCTACAGAGGTGTACTAATGTAAAAGAGAAGAGTGAAAATTTAAAATGGAGAAGCACACTACTGCAAAACTGAGGGAAAAATGAATACAGTCATCATGATTTAAGTTAACTGGGAGCATTTGTTGATTCTACCTCTTATGCATACCACACAAGGCATTGTTCACTGCCTCTAAGTGCAGCTAGCTATAAAGGACAAACAGGGTGTTCTTCCCAACTCCCAGCCACGTGGAATAGAACCTCTTCTCCTACTCGGTCCACCAGTGTGGTTACCGCTGCTCTTTCCTTTCCTTTCTTTTCCTTTCTCCCTCTTTCAACCTTCCTTCTTTTCCCCCTCTTCCATATCCTCTCCTGTCCTTTTCCTTCTTTCCCCTTTCCATCTTCACGTACTTGTATGGTCTGTTTAATACCTTTAAGTATCAGAAAACCCCTTCACTTTTTTGGTGGGAGTTACGCACTGCGTAGCTTGTGGGATCTTAGTTTCTGACTAGGGATTGAACACGAGTCCTTGGCAGTGAAAGCACGGAGTCCTAACTGCTGAACCACCAGAGAATTCCCAACCACTGGATCCTTATTCCAAACTGGGTTTTGTCACTTGGGCAAGTCTCCAAACATTCGCTGTCACAGTTGACTAACCTGGAAAATAAAGTCATTATCAAGGTAATATTTAAAGTCTCAGTTTCAACAGTCTATAAGTCTATTAATTTTCCATGTTCACACACATCTCTATTCTTGACCATAGTTGTTGGTCTGGTTTGGGGCACATGATCTAAATTGACCAAATTATTCTTTTCTCTAAAATGTTTTTACTTAGAACCAGATACAGCAGTAGTTCTTTCTAGGGATCAAATCATAAGATGTACAGCTTAGCAATTACTTTCAGTCAGCTTTGCTGCCAAGGAGAGAAAATTTGCCTGAAGGGAAAGATAAATTTAAATCATAAAAGCAATTCCATAGCTTTGACAATCTATTCTTATTTATTTAATTCCAAGTGCTGCCATATAAGATAGATTTAGATTCATAAGATTAAGTCACAAGATATACAAAAAAAATCAGATTCTTAAAAAATGTGTCGCATAAGCTGATTTTCTCAAGTCACTTACATATCTTACTGAAAAAGAATTCTGGAAAAGGCTCCTATAAAGGATTTAGATTAAAGGATCCAAACAAAAATTACTATTTGAACATCATTTATTATGAATCAGGAACTTAGAAGATATTACTTGCCATTCATGAGATAAGCCAGAAAGATAAGAATTATTATCTCAATTTTATGTAGTAAGAAATTGAGACACAGAAAGATTGAATCAATTGCCAAATTTATACAGCTAGTAAATCACTGAGCTGAAAGCCAACTCCCCCACTATGATCAGAGAGACAAATTTTTTTCATTCTATAATATAGGATTTCCTTTCAATTTGATTATAATATGTTTAAAAAGTATAGAAATCAAATAATTCATGAATGAAATTCACATAATTAATAAAATGTTTCCCTAGAGGGTGAGATGGCTAGATAGATAGCATCACTGACTTAATGGGCATGAATTTGAGCAAATTCTGGGAGATAATGAAACAGAGGAGCCTGGTGTGCTGCAGTCCATGGGGTCACAAGAACCGGACATGACTTAGTGACTGAACAACAATTAAAATACTCAAAAACAAATCTAGAAGAATTTATTTTCCTAAGAACTATATAGTATCTGAGGAGTACTTATGATTTGATAATCTGTAAATTTCACATTTCTGATGGAAACTAAGTTTGAGATCATGTATTAAGGTCAACTGTTTGTTGGAATTTGCACTGTGACACTTGAATGTCTTAATTACATAGTACTGTATGAATTCTGGGGGCTCTGGAAGATAAGATTTTGTGGCCCACACCGATTTTCACAGTTGGATGTCCCAAGCTTGGGACAAACATGCCAGGAATTTTATATGTTCAAGTTGTCACTTAAATTATTGTTAATAACTATAGCTGCCATTTACACCACTGATTCTCAACAACCCTAAAATGTAAGTACTGCTACTGGCATTTTACATTTATGTAAACTGAAAAACAGGAAAGTTTTCTTACACACATCATAAGGCTTGTAAATGGTACAATCAGCTAACAAGCCCAAAGCTGTCTGATTCTAAGGTAAGGACACAACAGCTTCAGACAACCTCAATNGATTCTCAACAACCCTAAAATGTAAGTACTGCTACTGGCATTTTACATTTATGTAAACTGAAAAACAGGAAAGTTTTCTTACACACATCATAAGGCTTGTAAATGGTACAATCAGCTAACAAGCCCAAAGCTGTCTGATTCTAAGGTAAGGACACAACAGCTTCAGACAACCTCAATCAATACTGGCTCCATAGACTTAATGAAGTTAAGGGGGAATACTTTTAAAGATGTAAACACATTAAATCAAATTCAGTGATTATTCCTGAAATTATGATCTCAAAATTGTATACATTACTTGCTGATATATGCAAAGCTTCCTTTAAAAACAATACAGTGAGAACTTCTATCCATACAAACAAAATGCACACAAATGTTTATAGCTGCTTTATTCATAATTGCTGAAAATTGGAAGCAACCAAGATGCCCTTCAACTGGTAAATAAAAAACTCATACTTATATACAATGGAATATCACTTAACAGTAAAAAGAAATGAGCTATGAAGCCATGAAAAGGCACAGAACTTTAAACTGCATATTGCTAAATGAAATAAGCCAATCTGAAATGACTACATACTCTATGATTCCACTTATATGACATTCTGGAAATGACAAAACTATGGAGACAAGGAAAAAGGTCAGTGGTTACCAGGGGCTCAGGGGCAGGGTGGTAGACAGAAGGGATGAATAGCAGAAGCAGAAGCATTTTTTAGGACAAGGGAACTATTCTGAATGATACTACAGTTAGAGACACATGTCATTACACATTTGTCAAACACTCATAGACTATATAATACAAGAATGAAGCCACATGTGAACTGTGAGCTCCAACTAGTAATAATGCATTGATGTTGGCTCATTAAGCTGCAACAAAACTACCACACTGATGCCAGATGTTAAATAGTAGAAAAAACTGGAGGGAGTGAGCGTGATTATGGGAACTATGCACTTTTTGTTCAATTTTTTTGTAAATGTAAAACTACTCAAACATTAGTCTATTAATTTAAAACACATCAGTTCAGTTCAGTCGCTCAGTCATGTCTGACACTTTGTGGCCCCATGAATCACAGCACTCCAGGACTCCCTGTCCATCACCAACTCCCAGAGTTCACTCAAATTCATGCCCATCAAGTCGGTGATACCATCCAGCCATCTCATCCTCTGTTGTCCCCTTCTCCTCCTGACCACAATCCCTCCAAGCATCAGGGTCGTTTCCAATGAGGTAACTCTTCACATGAGGTGGCCAAAATATTGGAGTTTCAGCTTTAGCATCAGTCCTTCCAATCAACACCCAGAAATGATCTCCTTTGGAATGGACTGGTTGGATCTCCTTGCAGTCTAAGGGACTCTCAAGAGTCTTCTCCAACACNGGACAACGGAGGATGAGATGGCTGGATGGCATCACTGACTTGATGGGCAGGAGTCTGAGTGAACTCCGGGAGTTGGTGATGGACAGGGAGGCCTGGCGTGCTGCGATTCATGGGGTCACAAAGAGTCGGACACGACTGAGCGACTGAACTGAACTGAACTGAACTGAGGCAAATGGATTTTACTCTTTGAAATAAAATTCCCAGAGACAATAGGTTCACATATTAAAAAAAAAAAACTCCTAGATTTCAGTGAAGTTGATGTATTCTGGAAAACAATGATTATTACGAATGTAAAAGATGAAGATTCCATGATGGACTCATGTAAGATGGACTCAAATAAAAGTCTGAGTAAATTTTTTCATATAACGTGGGAAAGAAAAATTGTACTATTTCTTAATTATTATATTGTTTGATAAGATATGTAATTGAAATGGGTAAGATGACAACTAAAGCAAAACAGCTAGCTATCAGTTCAGTTCAGATGCTCAGTTGTGTCCGACTCTTTNACTCATGTAAGATGGACTCAAATAAAAGTCTGAGTAAATTTTTTCATATAACGTGGGAAAGAAAAATTGTACTATTTCTTAATTATTATATTGTTTGATAAGATATGTAATTGAAATGGGTAAGATGACAACTAAAGCAAAACAGCTAGCTATCAGTTCAGTTCAGATGCTCAGTTGTGTCCGACTCTTTGCGACTCCATGGACTGCAGCCCACCAGGCCTCCCTGTCCATCACCAACTCCCGGAGTTTACTTAAACTCATGTTCATTGAGTCAGTGTTGCCTTTTCATATTGTTCATGGGTTTCTCAAGGCAAGAATACTGAAGTGATTTGCCATTCCCTTCTCTAGGGGACCAAGTTTTGTCAGAACTCTCCACCATGACCCATCCATCTTGGGTGGCCCTACACGGTATGGCTCATAGTTTCATCTCATGTATGATAAGTAAATTTATATTTGTCTTGGGCAAAACTCTCTTATTTGTAAAATTCCCATTGGGAATATGGAAGCTTACCCTATTGGAAGATTACATTATATTTAGGAATTATGGGTTTTTTTTTTTTTTGAGTATTTGTATTACATTGGGTTAGACACAGTAAGGCAGATACAAAATAATCAAGGCACCATGATACAGTTCCTGCTCTGAGTCCTTAAATATGGTCCAGTGATGAGAGTGGAATGAAGATGAAATTCAAGTGTTACTCTAGCTACTGTTTCATGTTTATAAGCAGTAAGTGGAAAACATGGACTGTATTATGCTAATCTGAATTAATGAGAAATTGCCTCTGTCTAGAAAATTCAGAATGCCTCTGTGGAGAAGGCAATATTTTTGATGAACTTAAGTTGAAAAGATGAAGAAGGAAAAAGTAGAAATTGAAAGAGAAAAGAATTTTCTCACAGATGGAGATGCAGAAAAGAGTAAGTCACGTCCAAGGGTTAGCAGTTGACTCAGTTGGTGGCTCAGATGGTAAAGAATCTGCCTGCAATGCAGAAGGTCTGGGTTTGATCTCTGGGTCAGGAAGATCCCCTGGAGAAGGAAATGGCAACCCACTCCAGTAGTCTTGCCTGGAGAATCCCATGCACAGAGGAGCCTGGTGGGCGACAGTCTACACAAAGAGTCAGACATGACTGATAACTAGCACTTTCACTTTCTGTTTGATTAGATCACAAAGATCTGAATACAGAGTGGAAAGGAGAGGTTTTATGGAAATAATGGAAGAGGTTTAGTTCTGTGGTGCTGTTACCAAGTCCAAGCTCCCACTGCTTGCTCACTGTGCAACAGGCCAATAAATCAAGAGAAACATTGCTGGGGCAAGAAACGGTGACTTTATTTGGAAAGCCAGCAGACATAAAAGATGGTGGGCTTGTGCCTCCAAGAACCATCTTCCCTTAGTTGGAATTCAGGCATCTTTTATACTAAAAAGGCAAGGAGTAAATTAAAACATTTCCTGGTTTGGTTCAGCCTCTGGAGGGGATATGTTAGTTTTTTCCTTCCTGAAATCATTCCCAGGTGAGTCTGCTCAGGATGTTTCCTGTGAGGGGTGTGTGTGTGTGTGTGTTAGTTACTCAGCTCTGTCCAACACTTTGTAACCCTATGGACTGTAGCCTACTAGGCTCCTCTCTCCATGGACTTCTCCAGACAAGAATACTGCAGTGGGTAGCCATTCCCTTCTCCAGAGGATCGTCCCAACCTAGGGATTGAATCCAGGTCTCCTANTCCTTCCTGAAATTATTCCCAGGTGAGTCTGCTCAGGATGTTTCCTGTGAGGGGTGTGTGTGTGTGTGTGTGTTAGTTACTCAGCTCTGTCCAACACTTTGTAACCCTATGGACTGTAGCCTGCTAGGCTCCTCTCTCCATGGACTTCTCCAGACAAGAATAGTGCAGTGGGTAGCCATTCCCTTCTCCGGAGGATCGTCCCAACCTAGGGATTGAATCCAGGTCTCCTGCATTGCAGACAGATTCTTTATTGTCTGACTCACCGGGGAAGCCCTTATGTGAGCTAAACAAAGATATTTTAGCTTAATTCTCATTTTCTGGGAGGCAGGATTCTCAGAGATGGGCCATTATGTGTAATTTTAGCTTATAGGCAACATCTCTTTAGTATTAACTTGTAATAGAATATAGTTTCTTATTACAGGGCTCTGACATAGAATGTTAGTACTTTTCTGTGAGAAATTTGATGGGAGGGATATGGAAGATATTGTTAGTTTCTGAACAAGAAGTTACACTTCAGAAAAATGAGTGTTATTCGCTTGTTTTGTGATAATGGAATTTATGTTACTGCATTATACATTTCAGGTTTATTTGCCATTTAGACCATAAGATCCTCAAAGGCAGATGTCATATTACTTCTCTTGTTATTTTCAGCACTTAATATGTAACTGGAGAAGGCAATGACACCCCTTCAGGACCCTTGCCTGGAAAATCCCATGGACGGAGAAGCCTGGTGGGCTGCAGTCCATGGGGTTGCTAAGAGTCAGACAAGATGGAGCGACTTCACTTTCACTTTTCATTTTCATGCATTGGAGAAGGAAATGGCAATCCACTCCAGTGTTCTTGCCTGGAGAATCCCAGGGACGGGGGAGCCTGGTGGGCTGCCGTCTATGGGGTCGCACAGAGTCGGACACGAGTGAAGTGACAGCAGCAGCAGCAATATGTAACTGGTACATAGTCCATCCTAAAAGAAATCAGTCCTGAATATTCATTGGAAGGACTGATGCTGAAGCTGAAACCCCAGTACTTTGGCCACCTGATGCAAAGAGCCGAGTCATTTGAAAAGACTCTGATGCTGGGAAAGATTGAAGGCGGGAGGAGAAGGGGACAACAAGAGGATGAGATGGTTGGAAGGCATCACCAACTCATGGACATGAATATGAGTAAACTCCAGAAGTTGGTGATGGACAGGGAGGCCTGGGATGCTGCAGTCCATAGGGCTGGAAATAGTCAGACACGACTGAACAACTGAACTGAACACAGTATAAACTCTGTAAATGTTTACCAATGAATAATTGAATGGTGCTTCGCTTAATCATTTAAAATAATTTTAAAACCCCTAGAACTATTGGTTTTAAACAGTCAAATCTGAATTGATCCAAATGGCCATTGATTTTCTATTGAGTTAATCAAAAAGTTCCTTTGATTTTTTTAAGTAAAAATGAAAGACACATTTTTCACTTTCACCAAGAACTTTATTGAACAACGCATTCACCTCCTTATTCTACCATTTTTCAGGCAAATTTATAATTCCATCTTCTCAAAACTTTTTATCTTTTTGAGCAAAGAGCTATTTAAAGCACCTTTTATTTATTTATTAGTTTAAATTTATTTATTTTAACTGGAGGCTAGTTACTTTACAATATTATATTGGTCTGGCCATACATCAACATGAATCCACCACGGGTGTACACGTGTTCCCAATCCTGAAATCCCCTCCTACCTCCCTCCTCGTACCATCCCTCTGGGTCATCCCAGTGCACCAGCCCCAAGCATCCTGTATCCTGCATCGAACCTGGACTGGTGATTCGTTTCTTATATGATATTATACATGTTTCAATGTAAGGAGCCTTTTTAAATCTTCCAGGAAATTGAAATTTTTTCCATCAAGAGAAGTTCTTAAAAATAAAACTAAATGGACATCTGACAGCACAATGTTTGGTGAATATGGTAGATGAATCAGAACTTCTGAGCAAAGCTGTAACAATTTTTGTCTGGTCATCAAAGGAACATATGGTCTTGAGGTATCCTGATGGAAGTTTATGTGTTTCCTGTTGACAAATGCCAGACACTTCCATCACTTCTGTTGGTCTAATTTGGAGCAGTACTTGTTGGAATTAATCATTTGGTTTTCCAGAAGGAGCTCATAAAGGAGGATTCCCTTCCAATCCCAACATATACACAACATTGCCTTCTTTGTATGAAGCCCAGCATTTGATGTGATTGCTGGTGGTTCATTTCACTTGCCCCATGATCTCTTCCATTTCACATTATCGTGTAGTACCCAATGGACAGGGAGGCCTGGTGTGCTGCGATTCATGGGGTCGCAAAGAGTCGGACACGACTGAGCGACTGAACTGAACTGAGCTGAACCTAATTCTCATCATCCATTGCAATTTGTCTTAAAAATGAAACATTTTGTTACACTTAGTGAACTGGATGCAAAAATACACTTGAGAAGGTTTTTTTCAGTTACCTTATGTGGAACCCAGGTAGCACAGAAAGAATCCACTTGCTAATACAGGAGATGCAAGAGATCTGGTTTCAGTCCCTGGTTTGGGAGGATCCCCTGGAGAAGGGAATAGCTATCCACTCCACTAATCTTGCCTAGAGAATTCCATGGAGGAAGGAGCCTGGCATGATACAGTCCATGGGGTCCCAAAGAGTTGGACACGACTGAGCAACTGAGTACTATGTGGAACCCAAACATCAAAGTGATGGACATAACCAAGCTGGTGCAAATGATTTTCAACACTAATCTGGATATTTCTAGTATGTCCGCTGTCTCCCGCATGGTATAACACTGGTTGTTCTCAATTAATATCTTGATTTGATTGCTATTAGCTTCAACTGATCTACCCTGACCGTGGAGCATTGTCCAGTGAGAAATCTCCAGCACAAAACTTCACAAAACACTTTTGACATATTCATCCAGTCACAGCACCTTCTCCATACCCCGCACAAATATGTTTTTTGCATTTCAGTTGCATTTTTAACTGTCTTAGAATAATAAAGCATGATATGTTGAAAATGTTACCTTTTTTCTTCAATCTTGAATATTTAAATGGCCACACGAAAATTTACCAGTTTTGATAATTTTTAAAAATCATGCCGACATGATACCTGTCACAATACAGTCCAACAAAATTGTTTCTAATAAGGTTAAAGACAACTAAGTGTTACTAGAGCCATCTTACAGAAAAAAAACAAATGAATGTTTTGGCCAATCCAATAACTCTATTTGGGCTCTTCCTCTAACCTTCTTTGTAGGACAGCTGGAGTTGATAGGAAAGAGGCTACAGAAGACATGAAAAGGTCATGGTTTGAGAGGGGATTAACTCCCTAATAAACCAACAACTGCTTTTTTGTTTTCTTTTTTAAACCCAGTATCCTTTCAATATTCTGTACCCGGTAATTGCACCCTTGGATTGTTCCTTGTGCCTGAAAAGTTACTGCCGTGTGTCTCAGACCCCAGCTTCTCCAAGACTGTGGCCTGTGTTTCTCTTCCAAGACCCCTCTGGAAGTTCGGGTTCAACCCTGAAACTCAAGCCAGTGCCTGGAATCCAGCGAGCTACCTGCTGGCGGGTGTTCTTCAGAAGAGTCTCCTGGAAATTTAGCCATTGCTGCTTGAAGATTTTGCCTCTGTGCTCTCCCCACCTGCCTCCCAGCGCCCTTCTCTGAATCCTATGCTCTGTCGGCTCAGGCGCCCTGCCCTCAGCACCTCTTGGTCTCCAGCCTCAGTGTCTCTGCTCCTCTGGAAGAAGATTTGGTTCTTGGTTTGGTCCTAGACAGACTGCTATCAAAGACTGAGCCATACCCAAGCAGCTCCCAAGATTTCACTAAATATAACATTAAAGTAACCTTCATTTTTAAANCCCCACCTGCCTCCCAGCGCCCTTCTCTGAATCCTATGCTCTGTCGGCTCAGGCGCCCTGCCCTCAGCACCTCTTGGTCTCCAGCCTCAGTGTCTCTGCTCCTCTGGAAGAAGATTTGGTTCTTGGTTTGGTCCTAGACAGACTGCTATCAAAGACTGAGCCATACCCAAGCAGCTCCCAAGATTTCACTAAATATAACATTAAAGTAACCTTCATTTTTAAATTTAAAAACACACTGAGCAAACTAATCTCACTAAATTTTAAAATATTTAAGCAAAATAGCACTTCTTTTTTTCTGTTTTATCAAACTAGCACAACAATATTACATGACAAGTCAACTGACTTAAACATGGTCAGAAGATGTGTACTTAAAGGTAGGTACTTTTAAAAACAGGGCAATAGGTCTTAGAAGATCAGAGGTGGTTCTGATATAACATTCTAATGTTTGAGAAAGATGATCTTCAGCATGGCACAAACGCAGGTGAAACTTAACACTGTTTATTTTTAACACTTCCAGTGGCTGTTAACTGATAGGCCATCGGGTTGGCGGAGACTTCAGAGGTCAGCGACAATTTCCTTTCTGAAAGGAGTAAGTGCAATAAACTTATGACCCTTTAGAAATAAGACTAATTAGCTAAACTAATGCCATTTTCCACAATTAGGTGCTAGACAATCTGATGAAAACCGTTATTGCTTCTATTTTGCTGCAACAAACAGAAATTTTCTTTTGCTATCTTTATCTTTTAATACCAAAACTTTATTCTGAAAGGAACATCTCATATTTTCTAACTGAAATAGCACTGTAATGAATTTGCAGTAATAAGTTACCTTCTCCGTAGTGAAGACTTGGCCCTGAGCAATGCTGATGACTCTTGTACCACCACCAGCCCTGTCCCCTGTTGTGGCGTTATCTCAGGAATTGCTTTGGCCCCTCAGTTGTCTGTTCCTCGAACTCAGCGATCGTTCTAAGGGTTTCATCTTTGTTTAACCAGAACCTACTACTGTGCTTTACACACAGCAGGGTTTCAATAAATGCTGCTTTAAAAATAAAATAAAGGAATACGTGGAGAAAAGATGAATAAACATCTGTTTGTATCAACACTCAACTGAATGTACACTTGGAATTGAATCAGAGCTCAAAATCAGCACTGCCTTTGAAAAATAACCTGACTTTCACATTCTTCCTATTCTTTCGGGATCTTTATTGCAGAGGTAATGTAAGTCAAACACTGCATCTTCTTTTGAGTAGTGAATTCTTACTCATTCT
Organism: Neotragus moschatus; assembly: GCA_006410615.1. Taxonomy (NCBI): domain Eukaryota; kingdom Metazoa; phylum Chordata; class Mammalia; order Artiodactyla; family Bovidae; genus Neotragus; species Neotragus moschatus. The sequence continues at coordinate 125,731 of SJYA01003201.1, read as the reverse complement.
TCTTTGCACAAAAAAAGTGACATTTATGCGAAGGCTTTCTCTTTCGTTCCCTTGGGCAGGACTTTATTTCTATTTCTATCATGCCACAGTGTACTGTCATTTTCTCTTCTAGCATAAGCCAGGCCCTAAGTGAATATTAAATATGAACCTTTAGGCCTCATTCCAAGTTGATTCACTGTGTCTTTCTAACTTTGTATGTAGTTTTACTGCCCTTGACACATTATTTATGTTCATAAATACAAAACATATTTGCTTTTNGTACTGTCATTTTCTCTTCTAGCATAAGCCAGGCCCTAAGTGAATATTAAATATGAACCTTTAGGCCTCATTCCAAGTTGATTCACTGTGTCTTTCTAACTTTGTATGTAGTTTTACTGCCCTTGACACATTATTTATGTTCATAAATACAAAACATATTTGCTTTTATTATTATCAGTTTCACAGCACAGGTAATTAATCTTTTAAATGGGCTTATATTACTTTTTACTCTACCGCATCAGCAAATATTACTACAATGTAGTAATGGCAGTATGAAAACCGTGATAAATAAATTGAACACCAGTAATGAATATACTGGTGAGTTTTGATCCTTTAATTCACATGCAGTTCAATGGTGTGCATATCAATGAACAATAAACATTTTTAAGCTAACCAAGGTAACTATATATAGGGAAGCAATGTGTATTTTATATTATGAATAGAACAGTCTTATTTTTGTAAGTCGCAATGTGTAGTTCAACAAATGCAGCAGTTAAAATGTCCAAAATGAAATTCTCTTCCTAAAAATAGACAGATAGATAGACATATAGACAGACAGGTAATGTATACACATAAATGGATATATAATTCTATTTGTCTCATTCATCTACTGATCAATCACTCTATCTCCAGAAATGAAATGAAAGCTTATTCAGATGCAGTGAGTCTTTTGTTTGTGATGGGACATGCAGGGCCTTGTGGTCTATGGTTTTAAGTTCTTTCTGGGAGCATCAACTCTGTCCATCCTTTCACTTCTCTGGGCTTATGATCCTAACCAGAGCTTCACCATTATTCACCTGCCAAATATTGCACCAGCAAGCTTCTGGTATTATCTGAGACTTTAGTCAATACTGACTTTGATTTCCCTGACAATCATTTGCTATCCAGATTTCAAAATGCAAGAATTTAGCAGGAATCCACCTGCATTGCAGGACACCTGGGTTCATTCCCTGGGTTGGGAAGATCTCCCAGAGAAGGAAATGGCAACCCACTCCAGTATTCTTGCCTGGAAAATCCCATGGGCAGAGGAGCCTAGTGGACTAATTCCATGGCGTCACAGAAGTCTGACACAACTTAGCGACTAACCCATTACCACCAATATCACGATATTTAATTCCTTGTGTATTTTCTTTCTGATCACCTTACTTGTAATCCATTTCCTTTGCCCTTTCTTATGATTGCATCTTGGATCTTTTCATCACAATGAAATGCTCTACAGCAGAAAGCAGAACTATGACATTCTGCTCTCTAAAACTCCCTTTTCCTTCAGTTCTCTCCTTCTTTTATTACCACCAGAACCTTCATTCAGTCTGGTTAAGCTTCCATCCTCTTATCCCTCAATTTTGTCCCAGATTATTATATTTCATTGGTCTCTACTTCCTCTCCTACTCAACTTAAGCCCCATAATGGTTGCAGAAATCATTTACTGAGTACTTATTAAGTGCCAGACACTGTGTTAAGGTGTTCTCATGCATTATTTAATGTCAGTTCTCACAACAATTCTGTGAGATAAGTACCATTATCATCACATAAAGAAAATGTGATGGTGAAAAATAAATAATCAAAAGTCACTCTAAGTGTCAGAATGAGATTTGAATACAGCTTTGTCAAACATCAAAACACATTATACGAGAGAACTCACCTAACTTAAGATAATTTTAATCAGAGATTACTATACACCAGGGCTTATTTTGGCCCTAGGAAGACAAAGATTGATAAGAAACAAACAGTTTCCTTAAAAAAAAAAAAACTGAAGCTAATTGGTGGTAGAATCCTACAGGCAATCAAATAAATGCAAGCAACACAATGAAATAATAAAGGAATATGTAAGATAGTAATGGTAGCGTTAGTCGTTCAGTCATGTATGGCTCTTTGTGACCCCATGGACTCTAGCCCACCAGGCTCCTCTGTCCATGGAATTTCCAGGCAAGACTACTGGAGTGGGTAGCCATTCCCTTCTCCAGGGGAGCTTCCTAACTCAGAGATGGAACCTGTGTCTCCTGCATTGCAAACAGGTTCTTTACCGCCTGAGTCATCAGGGAAGCCCAATACACAAGGTAACATAACAGCAAATGAGAGAGAATTATTAACTTTTTAAAAAGGAATCCTCACAGATAAATCAACAATTCAACTGAATCTTAAGTACTGATTTGAAATTGACTAGATGAAAGATAAGTTTATGGGACATTTTAGGAAGAAGACACATCATGTGCAAAGGTCTGGAAATACACCTTAACCAGCATGGTCTTCTACTGCCAGAGAACACAGAACCGGGAGACAAAACTACCATTTAGACAGAGGGAACATCTTCACGAGTCTTGAATGACTTCCACGGAATGTGGATAGTTTTCTGTAGGAAATGGAGATACTTTATAGCATTTTATGGCTTGGTTGTATGTTTTAGAAGGTGGAAGCTCTCAAGACACTGGAAATGGCAAAGTTTGGGAGCAGGGGGACAAATAAATCATTGAAAAAGTTGAAGAAAGAGACTGAACAAATGTCTGAAACCACATGATGTTGGCAAAAAAAAAAAAAAAACTTATAAAAAAAAATCACTGGAGGCTGAATTACGAGAGTTTAGAAATCTATTGCCTGAAGGAGCGTGGAAAGGAGAGGAACACAGGCATCTTGAGACTCGTATCTCCACCAGAGAAGACTGTTAAAATGGTGATGCTATTATAGGGGTACGTGAATCAATGAGATAAAAACACTTTGGGGAGAAGATAATGTGTTCAATTTTGAAATTATGGCTTCCAAATATTAAAGAGAGGATTTCCAGAGACAGAGATTCTGACAGTCAGGAGTTGAAAGAGGCTTAGTGATGAAAATAGGTCATGGGAAGACAGACCCCCCCCCCTAGAATTCAAGTTGGAGAGGAAAAGGATCTAGCATCTAGAAAAGGAAATTGTAAAGGATTTAGATGAAGGAAATCAAAAAGTGAGAAAATAACCCAGTCACAGAGGTCTCTTCTAAGCCAAGGGAGAACCAGAGAGGTGGGAAAGAAACAGAAGTTTCAAATAGAGCAAGAACCTATAGAGCCACTGAATTTGTGTCCTAGGGACAGCTGCGTTGGAATTTTGGAGACACATCAAGTATTAGCTGAGTAGTCAAAAAGTTAAACAAAACAAAACAAAAAAAGTGGTGGAGGGGGGTTCCCTGGTGGCTCAGCAGTAAAGTATCCAACTGCAATGTGGAAGATGTGAGTTCCATCCCTGAGTTGGTAAAATCCCCTGGAGAAGAAAACGACAACCCACTCCTGTAGTCTTGCCTGGGAAATCCCATGAGTAGGAGAGCCTGGTGGGCTACAGTCCATAGAGTAACAAGAATCGGACATGACTTTGCAACCACACCATTACCACCTAAAGAGTTATAACTAGTTTTCAGGTGTCCATTATTATATGTGTCCATTATTATTTGCTTAGCAAATAGTATAATACAGGGGTCTCCAACTTCCAGGATCCAATGCCTGATGGTCTGAGGTGGAGTTGATACAATAATACTAGAATTAAAGTGCATAAAAAAATCTAATGCCCTTGAATCATCCTGAAACCATCTTTCCCCCATTCTTGTTCCACGGGAAAACTCTTCCATGAAAGCAGTTCCTGGTGCCAAAAAGATTGGGGACTGCTGGATTTATATTGATTTTTAGCAAAATATCCTTATAAATGTATATCAATATAAATAGCTATCCTGTTAGATATTTTTTTGAATGCACATTATTTTTAGATGTTGAAGACACTGAAGAACAGATATATATATATATATATATTTTAAATATGCTTTATGATTTAAAATATAATCATCAATATTTTTCTCATTGCAACACTTAACCTTAGATTTATGAAAAAGCATAACAAATACTTTCCTTGTTATTTCTTGTATCTACTCTCATGCTTCCATTCTTATCATGATTCCACATGATTATAACTATTTCCTCAGGACTGAATAAGCAATCATTTGCTTTTACTCTGCCAAACAATATACTACATTTAACAAAAAATTTCCATTTTTACAATCATGGTAAGATGAAAAGAATTACTTGTTTAATTTAAACTTTTGTTTCTCGACCTTTTCTGATTCAAATAAACTTATGTTTATAGTAAAACATATCAAAAGTTAATTGAGTGGTAAACACTACTTAAGTGTCAATATTAGGGAAGAGTAAGGAAATGGCAACCCACTCCAGTATTCTTGCCTGGAGAATCCCATGGACGGAAGGGCCTGGTGGACTACGGTCCATGGGGTCGCAAAGAGTCGGACATGACTGAGCGTCTGTCTGTGTATAATCATTTTAGACTAAAAGTAGTCAAATGTTTTATTTTTAATGTGGCTTTTTAAAATGTTAAAAAGGAATAGAAGTATTTAGAAATGCATTCCAGAAATCACACATATTACACTAAAATTGTTTCCTATTCTGAAATGACAGGAACATTGATGATTTTGCCCATTCTAAATCTCAACAGGTCATGAAGTTCCTTTCCAACCATGAAATAATGCATTACTAATTAATAATAAGAACTTGCTTCTTCAGCAAGTGCTTGCCTGTCCCTAAGATAGGTCACTGTGGAATAAAAGTTTCTCTTCTAAGGTTTAGGCTGCAGATGCCTGCACTGAGAATACTAACTAAAAGGCTTTTGCTTAAAATAACTGGACATTGATATTTGTGAAATAAAATGGTTGGCTGATTTAATTCTATTTCTTTTTGCTTAGGAGTTCATCTGAAGGTAGGAGGAAGATCTCTCTTCAGCAGCCAACAGTCTGTATCAGTTGAATCTGTGACCAAGTCAACTTCATTTACTGAGTGTGAAGAATGAACACAGTGCTGTGAAAATAGGTGCAGTGCTCCTACCCACACAGAGTAGAAGTATCATATCAATGGCTGAATATATATACATGTGAAATTAACTAAAAACTTCTGGCTGCAGAGAGGTCCTACTTCCATTATTATAACAATTCACTTGTAGTTGATTAAAAGTGCCCCCCCAAATCCCTAGCCATTCATATTTTTTAAGAGGTAGAACTTATTTCTCTCCTTAGTTTAGGCTGATCAAATAACTATTTAACCAATAGAATCTTGCAGTAAATATCAATATTGTATAAATATAAAGACTGTGTAAATATCAAGACTGAATCTAAAGAGATCTACAGCTTATACTTTTGAGCATTTGGATGCTCCCTCTTGGAATCCAGCTGCTATCCTGTGAAAAGTCCAAGCCATGTGGAAAGGCTGTGCAAAAGAGAATGATAGTCTGGTCAGCAGCCCCAACTTCACCTGAGATCCAAGACAAGAGATAGCATCAGATGCAGCCGTTTGAGTGAACTGTCTTGGACATTCTAGCCCAAGAGTGCCTGCAGATGCCTGCAAAGTCAGCTGACATCTGGTGCAATATGGCAGAAGAACCATCCAGCTGAGCCCAGTTAACACAGAATAATGAAAAGTAACTAAAAGTTGTCATTTTCAGCCACTAAGTATTGGGTGGCATGTTACACAGGAGTATGCTGCTGCTGCTGCTGCTAAGTCGCTTCAGTCGTGTCTGACTCTGTGCGACCCCATAGATGGCAGCCCACCAGGTTCCCCCTTCCCTGGGATTCTCCAGGCAAGAACACTAGAGTGGGTTGCCATTTCCTTCTCCAATGCATGAAAGTGAAAACTAAAAGTGAAGTCACTCAGTCTTGTCCGAATCTTAACGACGTCCTGGACTGCAGCCTACCAGGCTCCTCCATCCATGGGATTTTCCAGGCAAGAGTACTGGAGTGGGGTGCCAGTGCCTTCTCCAACACAGGAGTATATGCAATGCTAACTAAATTGTTATCTGAATATTTTGCTTATTAAATATCCTAAGGATACTTGCTCACTAAAATTTTGACTTTTTGTTTATTGGGGCATTTAGTAAGGTACCATCTTGAGGCTTGTCTTTTGTTCTCATGTTATTATGTAACTTCCCTGACTATCATTATTTATTCAGCCAGATTGAAAGCTTCTTAAGAGGAAAGTTCAACACTTACCAAATGTGTGATATTGAGCCATTTACTTAACCTCTTAAAATCTGGGAAATGGAGATTATAAATCCATTCTCTTCACGGTACTTAAATTTAATGAGATAAAATACATGTAAAATACATGGTTTAGCATGTAACTATGTTCACTTTCACTTTTCACTTTTCTGCACTGGTGAAGGAAATGGCAACCCATTCCAATGTTCTTGCCTGGAGAATCCCAGGGACGGGGGATCCTGGTGGACTGCTGTCTATGGGGTCGCACAGAATCAGACACAACTGAAGCGACTTAGCAGCAGCAGCAGCAGCAGCAGCATGTTCATTATAAGCCAGTTAATTTTATGTGCAGTTCTTGAATATGATGGCTGACAAATGCCTCCTGGGGAATAGATTGAAGGCTATAATGTTTGATGCTGTCTTTGATGTGCTCATCATGTAAAGCAGAAAATACTGTTGCACAGGGCTGACCTGATGCAGATGAAAAATAGACCACTGCTATAGAGATGATACTGGAATACCAACATCCGCTCCCTGGTCCAGTGGTTGTTTCTTTTGGGAATGTCATGGTAAAATAAATTATACATTAGAGTTATAACTTTAAACTATTGAAAACTTCATTCTGATTGTTTTAGTTTCAACTACAGGAAATAAAATCACGTGAACAAGAATGATGTTTGGCTCTTGGATACAGGCCTAAAATAAAGGTCTGGGTCAAATGAGGACAATGAGGAAACTCTAGGAACATCAGTGAACAGCGATGAATAGCAGCAAACAACCAGTGTGAAGAGAGTGCGGGAGAAAGATGGGCTGAATAATCATTATAGTCAAAGTTTCCCTACTTTGCAATTTGTATGACCTCAAGTGGACTTGAGTTGTGAAAGGACCTAGCAAACATGTGGGCTTCCTAGGTGGAGCAGCTGCAAAGATTCTGCCTGTCAGTGCAGGAGACCCAAGAGATGTGGGTTCAGTCCCTAAGTCGGAAGGATCCCCTGGAGTAGGCAATGGCAACTCACTCCAGTATTCTTGCCTGGAAAATTCTATGGATGGAGGAGCCTGGCAGGGTATAGTCACGAAGAGATGGACATGACTGAGCACATCTATATAAAAAACATGTAGCCCAACCCCGCAAGTCATGATGGAGGTGCATATTATTTATATTGAAAAAGGATAATTATTCACAGCAAGGAGATTTTATGTGCTGATCAAAGCAAGTTGCAAACTGCTTGCATTGCTATTCTGGGCCCTCTCTGTATAGTCTGCTTATTTCTCTTTTGTTCCGACCTTGGGAACATGGTCTAAGAAAAAACAACAACAGAGGTTACTGCTTGCATGTTCAGAGCACACAAGTACATCATTGCCTTTTGTGGCTCTGTTTTATAATTTCTGTAGAACCAGGGTCATTACCTAAAAGGATTGGCTATCACTTGGTTTTGATTCACTTCAATCAAAGAATATGGCTTTTGAACAAGAATAACTCCCTGGTCTTCATCTCTTCTCAGATGCCTTTCCATTAACTAATAGGAAGGGATTAAATATTATATCCTTTGTTACAAGGATTTAAATTCTGAGCACAGTGTGGGTGTCATGATGGAGGATAAGGGAAATAATGACACTGTATGAATGATCCGAGCCCCCATATAAGGAGCGCCAGGGGTACTGACTGATGACACAAAGCTTAATTTATTAAACTTGCTGAGCATCAGCGTTAGCAAGAGTATCTGTAGTTCTCAAAAGGGAAAATTTAGAGAAAGGTACTTAAATGATTTGGTGGCTTCCCTGGTGGCTCAGAGGTAAAGAATCCACCTGCCAGTGCAGGGGATGCAGGTTCGATCCCTGGGTTGGAAACCTTCCTGTAGAAGGAAATAGAAACCCACTCCAGTATTCTTGCCTGGGAAATCCAATGGACTGAGGAGCCTTGTGGGCTACAGTCCAGGGGTCAAAAAGAGTTGGGCACAACTTAGAAACTAAACAAACAAGTAACAGCAGTGTATAGTATTCAGGAGAGAAGGAGATGGATGTAGTGGTTTTAGAGCAGAAGTTAGTTAGCCTGGTTTGGACAAGGATCAGTCAGAATTTATAAACAAGAAAAATTAGTGACCATCAGTGGTCTTTTTGGAATATATGAATTCAGAGATAGGATAAACCATTCATCTGTTGAATAATTAGAACATGTGGGTCTGACTATGGCAATTTTAAATCAATCACGGCTTATGTGTGTTGCAAACTACAATTTAGTAGATTGGATTCCCTGGTGGCTCAGAGGTTAAAAGCATCTGCCTGCAATGCGGGAGACCTGGGTTTGATCCCTGGGTCATGAAGATCTCCTGGAGAAGGAAATGGCGACTCACTCCAGTATTCTTGCCTGCAGAATCCCATGGACGGTGGAGCCTGGTGGGCTACAGTCCATGGGGTTGCAGAGTCGAGTTGGACACGACTGAGCGACTTTGCCTTGCTTTTGCTATGCAAATCATCAGTTTATTTTGCAAATTGTCATTTCTATTTTGACCTCTCAGAGCACATTTTATAAGCCCTAAAAGAAACTTTCAGCCTCACTGTTATGGTAGATTTCTAATAAGGGAGAATGAGAAAAAATACTTTTATGTTTGAGGGAAAATTCCAAACTTTTGTGTGAAAAAACGTTATTGCTTTACTCTTTCCATCCAAGTAGATTACTGAGGAAATACCTGGTTAAAAAAATACATCAGATACTAAAAAACTGTAGGTAATTTACATTTCTGGAGTATATCAGATATATACTCCTATAAAAAATTTTGCCAGGAACATTAGGCACTGTGAATGATTAGTTTATAATCATTAATAATGATAGTTTATCAGCCTGTTTCCTAACAATGTCATCAGGATGACTGGAAAAGCTGGCGCATTTGCCTTTGAGTCTCAAGAACGTATTGTGAGCATTCCAGAATATGATATCCCATTTGAGGAGCAAAATAAATAGTTCGCCCCCCCCCAATGCACCAGTAAGGAGTCTGAAGTATTTGAGAGAGGAATAAGATAGCACATGGATATAGCACATACACTACCCTACCAGGGAATTCCCTAATTTACTCACAAAGAAATAAGCAGAAAACACAGGGATTCAGTTTGCAATCAAATCATTAAAAATATCTCTGAGGAAGCTCAGCTGTGAAAACATATTTCCAGCTTTATTATCACAATTGTACTAAAGAAAAATAATGCCCTAGTCTGTAAAAAAAAATTGTTTGAGTAGAAAAAAATTTTTTCCTAGTAATTAAATATATTTGGCCATAAGCACTGAATAAACATAATCCTCGCTGGTTTCATTTACTAGTAAAACAAACAAACCGTGTTTAGAACTAAGCCCAACACAGAAACAGTTGAAATTTCTTATGATTCCAAATCACAGCATATGCAAAAATCTATCACTGTGTTCATTTCATGAAGAATCCTAGTTAGTGAGAAAAATTGTTTTAAAAATGTTTTTTTCTCCATGGCCAAAAGAACCATGTAGTGTTAAATGTATAATTATGACTCAGGTACTCTTTAGAGTTTACAATTCATTCTTATATTATTTTAAAAGTTTATCCTCACAATAACCTTGAAAGCAGATAGAATTACCTCTGTATTAATACAGAATATTTTAATTTCAGGAAACACAACTCAAACTACTGCAAGAGAAAAGGGGAAGTTAATTGGTTCGTAAAACTGAAAATTGTAGCTGCTTCAAGCATGGCTGGAGTCAGGGACTTATAGGGATATAACTCTCCTCCCTCCGACTCTGCGCTTTGTGCTTTGGCTTCTGGTTCACTCTCCACTTGTTAAAATATATGGCCACTGCAGCAGCCCATAGTCTATAGTACAGCTTTCCTGAAAAAGCTTCCCTTTTCTCTGACATGCACATATGAAGTTTCGCAGTCTCTGAGCGGCCTTGCTTCAGTCAGGTTCTCATCTCTGAATCAGTCACTATGTCCAAAAGCGTGAGGCCCTTTAGCTTTCTTGTGGTTATGTCTGTGGCTGGGAAGAGAGGGGCTGCACAAGGAAGGGTTAATTTTTCAAGGAAAGAAATACTAGAGAAACATATAATGTATGTCTAATATAACCTCCAAAGTTCAAGAGGGCAAACTTAGGCCCAAAGCAATTAAAGAAACTAGGGATCCTAATTAAATTAGGGCTTTCCTGGTGGTTCTGATAGTAAGGAATCTGCCTTCAGAGCGGGAGACCCAGATTCGATCCCTGGGTCAAGAAGATTCCCCCAGAGAAGGGAATGGCAACCCACTCCAGTATTATTGCTGGGAAATCCTGTGGACAGAGGAGCCTGGTAGGACTACAGTCCATAGGGTTGCAAAAAAGTTGGACACAACTTAGAGACTTTAGCTCAGCTGGTAAAAATCTGCCTACAATGCAGAAGACCTGGGTTCAAGCCTTGCGTTAGGAAGATCCCTCAGAGAAGGGAAAGGCTACCCACTCCAGTATTCTGGCCTGGAGAATTCCACGGACAGAGGAGCCTGGCAGGGGTAGCAAAGAGTTGGACACAATTGAGTGACAAAANTGATGCTTTCTAAGGCCTACTTGACTTCACATTCCAGGATATCTGGCTCTAGGTGAGTGATCACACCATCGTGATTATTATGTTTTCTTGCTTTTTGAACAGGGGCTCCCACATTTTCATTTTGTACTGGGCCCTACAAATTATGCAGTCTTGCCTGCTCAGTACCTTGAAGGCTAAATTTCAGTAAAGCCCATAGACATATAAACTCTACATTTTAAGAGTTTCTCCACACTCCAGGTCAGAGGATTTCAACCAAGATCTATTTTGTCCCTCCTTCAGGGGACATGTGGCAGTATCTGTAGACATTTTTTTATCATCACAACTGGGGCACTGTGGGCTTCCCAGGTGGTGCTAGTGATAAAGAATCCACCTGCCAGTGCAGGAGACGTGGGTTCAATCCCTGGGTCGGGAAGATCCCCTGGAGAAGGGCATGGCAACCCACTCCAGTATTCTTGCCTGGAGAAACCCATGGACAGAGGGGCCTGGCAGGCTACAATCCATAAGGTCACAAACAGTTGGGCATGACTGAGGCAACTTAGCACAGAACACTAGGGGACTGGTATCAGCATCTAGTGAGTCTAGGTCAAGGATGCTGCAATATCCTACAATATTCAGGACAGCTCCCTGCACCAAAGAATTATCTGGTCCACAATACCAATAGTGGGGCAGTTGAGAAACTCCTATCTTGGATCTCCAAGTGTGATTATGGACCAGCAGAACAGCATCCCTAGTGGGTTTGAAATGTAAACTCTCAGGCTCCACCCCAGATCTGCTAAGTCAGGATCTGCACCTTTAACAAGATAGCCAGGTGATTCGTGTGCACAGAAAAGTTTGAGAAGCACTGAGCTAGGGGATGTGAATGGTGTATTTTAGACATGTGAGAGGAGCTGAGAAGCTGTCTCTGACCCCTTCAGTCATGCCAGGTTAGACTAGCCCTGCAAGGACTCCAAGGACCATGCTGTTCCTGCCACTTTATTCTCTCTTCTTGTTCATCTCCTGAGCCCCAGTCCCCAGACATGTGATAGATAATCCCAGGTGCAAGGACACTGTGGTCAGTGGCTGACAGCACCTCAGCCCTGGCACTCACACTGATTTTGAACGATCTCAAGTCAAGCGAGTATGCAGAGAAAGACAGCAGGCTGATCTCAGACCTGGGAACTTCCACGTGCTGGCCTGGCTTCCAACTGGTCCCAGGCCACCCTCTGTTGCAGTGGCCCAAGGACTCTGCCACAGGCCTCTGTGTCCTAGTGACTGGTCCTCAGGCATGCCCCTGCTTCAGACCATAGCCGCTAAACATACCGTTTCCTTCTCCAGTGAAATGTCCTTTCTCTCTCTCTCTCTCTCTTTTTTTTTTCTTCCCTAACTTTTATAGTTATTTATTTATTTTTGGCTGTGCTGGGTCTTCATTGCCGCATGTGGGCTTTCTCTAGCTGCAGCGAGTAGGGGCCACTCCGCGTTGCAGTGTGCAAGCTTCTCATTGTGGTGGCTTCTCTAGTTTGTGGAGCACAGGCTTTATGCTCAAGGGTTTCAGTAACTGTGGTGCATGGGCTTAGCTGCTTCGTGGCATGTGGGATCTTCCCAGACCAGGAATAGAACCTGGGTCCTCCTGCATTGGCAGGCAGATTCTTAGCCACTGGACAGCCAGGGAAATCCCTGTCCTTTTCCTCTTTGCCTCCCAACAAGCATCCAAGGTGGCTTCCCAGGTGGCTCAATGGTAAAGAATCTGCCTGCCAATGCAGGAGATGCAGGAGACGTGGGTTCGATCCCCAGGTCTGAAAGATCCCCTGGAGAAGGAAATGGTAACCCACTCCAGTATTCTTGCCTGGATAATTCCATGGAGAAAGGAGCCTGGCAGGCTATAGTCCGTGGAGTTGCAAAGAGTCAGACATGACTAAGCATGCCTGCAACGAGCATTCAAGACTCACTGACCTGCTTATCCTGGAGAGTTTTCATTTTCCTTGGGGTTCCCATAGCTACCAGCAGACAGATCTGACAGTGGCCCCAAGCTCCAGGGTCCTCGAGACAGAGAAAGTAAATGAAGGCCAGGTGGAGACTGGCACATGCAGAGCTCTCAACCAGACACACAAATGCAGGCCCGGTGTGCACAAAGCTTTGGATTTTAAAAGAGAAGCAGAAAGTCTGGCTTTTTATGTGAAATCTCCTTTTCAAGTATTAGTAACTAAATTAAAAAATTAAAACAAACCAAAGGCTGACCACACTTCTGTACAGGAGGCTAGCATCGCTGATAGGCAATTTTCGAGTCTATGCGAACACTTGCTATCTAGTGTTGTCACTATCTGCGGACATCTTTGTCTTCCCACTCAGCCTGGTAGCAGCCTGAGGGTGAGGCCTGAAACAAGTTGTCCTTAACATAGGGTTGGTGAGTAAACGAATGAATGAATGAAAGCTGCTGCTACTTCTTGTAAGCCGTGGTCATCTGGTGGGTTTAAAACCATTGTTCATTATGGGCAGTGTCACCTCCTAGGAGTTGTTTGGACAACTGTGAGAGTATTTTTGGTTGTTATAAGGATTAACAGTACCACTGGCATTTAATGGGTGGGGGTAGTCAGAATGATATGGATGGATGTATGGATGAGAGAACTGAACCATAAAGAAAGCTGAGGGCCAAAGAATTGATGCTTTCAAACTGTGGTGCTGGAGAAGACTCTTGAGAGTCCCTTGGACTACAAGGAGTTCAAATCAGTCCATCCTAAAGGAAATCAGTCCTGAATACTCATTGGAAGGACTGATGCTGAAGCTGAAACTCCAATACTTTGGCCACCTGATGCGAAGAACTGACTCATTGGAAAAGACCCTGATGCTGGGAAAGATAGAAGGCAGGAGGAGAAGGGGGCAACAGAGGATGAGATGGTTGGATAGTATCACCAACTCAATAGACACGAGTTTAAGCAAGCTCCGGGAGATGGTGAAGGACAGGGAAGCCTGGTGTACTGCAGTCCATGGGGTTTCAAAGAGTCAGATATGACTGAGGGACTGAACAGCAAGTCAGAATGATGAAAGTAATATTAAGCACTTATTTTGTGTTCACNTAGTATCACCAACTCAATAGACACGAGTTTAAGCAAGCTCCGGGAGATGGTGAAGGACAGGGAAGCCTGGTGTACTGCAGTCCATGGGGTTTCAAAGAGTCAGATATGACTGAGGGACTGAACAGCAAGTCAGAATGATGAAAGTAATATTAAGCACTTATTTTGTGTTCACTGTGTGCCAGACTCTCTTCCAGGCATTTTACTGAAAGGAACTTATTTAATCTTTACAACAGTCTTACAAGGTAGATACTGTTGTCATACCCATTTCACAGCTGGCAAGGTGGGTGAGGGCATGCTAGTAGGTCGGCAACGGGCAAAGTAGCCTTGCATTGTAAGGAACTGCAGTTTCCTGTATGCTCCGTTGGATGCTTATGCAGAAAAAAAGGCTCTGTTTATAACCATCAGAAATACAACGATCACATAAATGAAGGAAGAGTTTTATTTTTACTAACTGCTGAAAAGAGCTCACCATTTCATAAAAATCAACAGGCAGTAACCTTGCTCAAGGCATTTGGGTCTCTAAACCCATATACCTATATCCATCTGTGTTTATAGTTACCAAAGTTATGACGATTCTAGATGCAAGCATTGGATTGATTGATTTTCTTCTATTAGTAAACTTTGTTTTGAATAACTAGGAACTTCAAAGAAGTGAATGAATCATAAGTATATACCTTATGAGCTTTTGCAAAATGAACACTTGTGTAACCAGGACTCAGATCAAGAAACAGAACATTCTTAGCACCTCGTAAGTCCCTTCTAGTCACAATGCACCCTAAAGGTAACTAGCTACCATCCTGACTTCTAACACCTTACATTCATTTTGCCTATATATCTTTGAACTTTATATAAATGAAATCATGTAGTATATGCTTCTTTAGTGTCCGGCTTCTTTTAAAATTGTGAGATTAAGCCACATGGCTGTGTGAACTGAAAGTCTGTTCATTCTTGTCATTCTGTAGTATTCCATTGATGGACATAGCACACGAATCTATCCCTTCTGCTGTAGGTGGACTTTTGAGTTGTTTCCAGTTTTGAGCTATTGCAAATAATGATGCTGTGAATATTGATAGCTGTCTTTTGGTAACATATGTACGCATTTAATTTCTGCAAGTATGTGTGGAGGCAGTTTATGGTATCTGTGATTTTCATCTCATAGTAGGAAGTTGTTGTTGTTCACTCATTAAGTCTTGTCTGACTCTTTGCGACACCATGGACTGCAGTACGACAGGCTTCCCTGCCCTTCACTGTCTCCCGGAGTTTGCTCAAACTCATGTCCATTGTGTTGGTAATGCCATCCAGCCATCTCATCCTCTGTCACCCCTTTTTCCTGCCTTCAGTCTTTCCCAGCATCAGGGTCTTTTCCAGTGAGTTGGCTCTTTGCATCAGGTGGCCAAAGTATTAGCAGTAAGAGGGGTTACAAAATACTATCCAAAGGAGGTATAGGTTTGAGGGAACAGTTGAGACTCTGGTTTGAAGCAGAGGCTCTGTCCATGGTCCATTTTCTGTCCCACAGAGACTGTCCCTGCTGTCGTGTGCTTCCTGCTAGGGAGTGCTGTGGCTGAGCTCTGAAGAGGGAGTTTTGAGAATCTTGCCGTAAGACTAAAGGGCCGGGACTTCCCTGGCAGTCCAGTGGTTAGGGGGCATGGGTTTGATCCCTTCTGGGGAAACAAGATGCTGCATGCTACTGCTGCTGCTGCTGCTAAGTTGCTTCAGTCGTGTCCGACTCTGTGCGACCCCATAGACGGCAGCCCACCAGGCTCCCCCATCCCTGGACTGTCCAGGCAAGAACACTAGAGTGGGTTGCCATTTCCTTCTCCAATGCATGAAAGTGAAAAGTGAAAGTGAAGTCGCTCAGTCGTGTCCGACTCTTCGCAACCCCATGGATTGCAGCCTACCAGGCTCCTCCATTCATGGGATTTTCCAGGCAAGAGCACTCCCCACCAAAATTAAATCAATAATAAATAAATAAAAGACTGAAGGGCGGAGACCTGCATTCTCTCTTCCACCACTAGAGGTCAGGCATTCACAAGGGACGGAGACTGGACACCCCTCTTCCATTTAACCTTCCTTTCAGGTTCCTGTCCCTTCCTTCCTTGGTAACTGGAGATCCAACTCTGCCAGGGGAATTTAAACAAAATCTTCCTAGTGCACCTCAGAGGAGGCAATGGAACCAACACACTCTTGGGGCATCAAATCTTTTTCACCCAACCTTCCCTGTAAAATGGAGACTCTCTAGGGTCTGGGTGTCTCTTAGGGGTAACCCATGTTCTCTGTCCTCATTCACTCATGGGCTTTAATGGGGAGTGTACCCAACCTTGGGCCATCTCTGCTGCATTCACTGTTCCTACATGGTGACTTCTATAGACACACACATGCTGGTAATTCTGGGAGTTGGCGGGGGGGGGGGGTGTAATTTGCAATGTTTACTAATTTCTGTGATGTAAATACGTTCACTGTGTCTGATTTCAGTTACTAATGAGGTGTCACTGAACCTGGAATGGGGAAGAGATGCTGAAGAGCAGAGTCGTCACCATGCATATGTGCTCAGTTGTGTCTGACTCTTCGCGACCCTGTGGACTCTAGCCCACCAGGCTCCTCTGTCCACGGGATTCTCCAGGCAAGAGTACTGGAGTAGGTTGCCATTTCCTCCTCCAGGGGATCTTACTGACCCAGAGGTTGAACCCTTGACTCCTGCAGCTCCCGCATTGCAGAGCCATTGGGGAAGCCCAAATAGCATAATATGATATAGTATTTCCAACATACATGCATAATAGATGTAAATAAATTTGAAAGCATAGATAAGAGCACAATGTATTAAAATTAGGAAGTGATATGTTTTGAGTGTGTGTTAGTTTAAAACTTTTGTTTTCAGTTCAGTTTAGTTCAGTCACTCAGTCGTGTCCGACTCTTTGCGACCCCATGAATTGCAGCACTCTAGGCCTCCCTGTCCATCACCATCTCCCGGANTGATGACTCTTATTGGTCAGATATTTCATATAACATCTTTCAGTTGTGGTTTTACTGATAATTTCAATGTAACCAAAAGAGCTATCTGGGTTTTAGAGAAGAAGATCATAGACGTGAAGTGCTATTTTTATCATGTCTCATCAAGGATACATACTAGAAATATGACAGATCACTATAGACGTTAACCTTGACACCTGGCTGAGGTAGTGCTTGGCAGAGTTTTCGTTACCTAAAGTTCCTTTTTCCTCATTTCCATACTTTTTGAAAAAATATTACTATGCCTAGCCCATACTTAAGGAATAAGGAGTTTTGCTTCACCTCTATGTGAGTGGAGTATCTGCATAAATTTTTGGAATTCTTCTGCATAAGGGATTAGTCTATGTCCTCCATTTATTTACTTATTCGATCAATTATATGTATCAGTATAAACTCATGGATATTTATTTACCTAGAGTAAATTTCTGTGGACGTTTTTTAAATGAAGTCCAAACTGTGATCATATTGTCTCACTTTAGTTTCTGAAAAGATCTATAACTTTTGGTTTTGTAACAAAGTAGAACAAAAACAAACTTAATAAAATAAAAATTAAACAAAAAAGGAATTCTAGCATTTTCCTTTCTTTTGCCTTCTTTGACTGAAGACTAATACATTAGTCTAAATGTTACCAATTTTCTAAAGTTAAAAACCAACAGACCTATATCAAGAAAGAGATAAACTAATTTTCTAGCTAATAATAAATGTCAATTATCTACACACTCAAATAAATCCTCAGATGAGAAGTCAGTGAGTTTAAAAAGGACAAATAAAGAAAAGATAATCTTTCCCTAATTTTTTCCACAATGCTCTCATACTGAAACATTTACTAAGGGTGGCAAATAAGGTCAGTCTCACATGGGAGATGGTGCTAACAGGGCAAAGGAAAATTTCAACACTAAAACACTTTGAGAGTAACCTGGGCACGCTCACATCCACAAAGTTGGGCCAAGTGATGGTGATAAATGGTAGCAACCAAATCTTTCAGTAACATCTATGCAATGAGAACTTATTTAGTAACTACTATAAATCCAACAGGGTTTCCCTGGTGGCTCAGATGGTAGAGAATCTGCCTTCCAACGCAGGAGACCCAGGTTTCATCACTGGGTCAAGAAGATCCCCTGGAAAAGGGAATGGCTCCCCACTCCAATATTCTTGCCTGGAGAATGGACAGAGAAGCCTGGTTGGCTACAGTCCATGGAGTCACAAAGCATCAGACATGACTGAACGATTAACACTTCACACTTTATAAACCCAGTCAAACCATCCTCTTAGGACTGCATAGGCTTAGCCTGTTCCTAGCTCCCATAAGACTATGAGTGGTTTGTGTGTATCCTCAGCACATTTTGCAAAGCGTGATGCAAAGTAGGAATGAAATCAATGTTTGTACAGTAAATGAATTAATGGAGAAACCTTCTTGAGGATCTTGAAAATAAGTAAATATTTTCATTTAAGTATTCTACATTTCAGGCCAAGAACTAGGATAATGATCATAGTCAGCATAAACGGTATCACTTGCACTGTCCAGCAAGCAAGCAATTATATGGGGAATAATGAAAGAAAGAAAATCAGGAGGGAGGAAGGAAGGAAGAAAAAGGAAAAAAGAAAGGGAGGAAAGAAGGAAGAGAATATTCATAAAACTGGGAAACAAACCAGAAATACTGTTACTTCCCAGAGAGAGACAACTATTGCCAATAAATTAAATTTTAATGCAAATGTAATTTGCCTTATGATATATTTGATTTGTCATACTCTTTGATTTCTTATACTTTGAAATGGTAATCAGCTAAACACAAAGATATTACACTAACTTTTGTGCTCATATTTTTCTGCTTTCAGTGAGGATAGGGTTGAAAGAAGCACCACTTCAAATTCAAACAAGATTNTTTTAATGCAAATGTAATTTGCCTTATGATATATTTGATTTGTCATACTCTTTGATTTCTTATACTTTGAAATGGTAATCAGCTAAACACAAAGATATTACACTAACTTTTGTGCTCATATTTTTCTGCTTTCAGTGAGGATAGGGTTGAAAGAAGCACCACTTCAAATTCAAACAAGATTAAAGCCAAATGCTAAAATGGTCAGTTCATACAGAACATTATGCACATTGGTGAGAAAAAGTCTTAATTCTTTCAAATTCAAAGCAATTATACTGATCTTAGTTGCTTCAAGAAGAGTTCAGTTCAGTTCAGTCACTCAGCGGTGTCTGACTCTTTGTGACCCCATGAATTACAGCACACCAGGCCTCCCTGTCCATCACCAACTTCCGGAGTTTACCCGAACTCATGTCCATTGAGTCAGTGATGCCATCCAGCCATCTCATCCTCTGTCATCCNTGTCAGGAGTGCTAAAGGAGGAGTAGCCACAGCTTGGTAGTTTAGGTGTTCTCACCAAAATCTGCTGGCTGGCGAACACCTCTCCCAGGAGGCTCTCACGTACGGAACAAGTAGGTGATGATGGGCTATCTTGTCCGAGAGTTCTGAGATCAGCTAACATGGAACCTCACCTAGGGGATGTGCAGTACCTATGTAAATGGCTATGAGCCTAGAGTCACAAGCTTTCCCTGTCAACCACTTCTTAGCACTGGTAACCGAAATGCACTTGGCAGTCTCTTGGTGAGGATTCTGGGTCTCACCTCACACCACACCTCTGTTAAGTCCTTCTCAGGCCCTTATGATTTCCCCCAAGGTCACTTTCCGTCCAGATATCTGGCCTCTTCTACTCCTTCCTCTCAGTGCATGAATGTCAGCTAGTTTCCCCCAGGAGTGGGGGTAGACTGAGTCTTATCATAAAGGAGAGACTTAAGCAAACTAATGTTACCCACAATTAATCCAAATTTGACTCCATCAAGAAACGCTTTGAGCGTTAGCTATTTACACTCGGATTAGTTTCACTCTTAGATTTGTCCCCTATTCCATGTCCTATGGACTGACATTTTTGCTAAGAAGGGGTGTAAGTAAAACATTAAGAGAGCTATTTCACTATAAACTTTGTAAATTATTGAGAAACAAACATAAATGTTTGCTGGTCATGTGGAATGGTCATACTTAAATTAAGAGAGAGGTACTCTCCCCACTCCTCCATGAGAAATGCAGCCTTACTTCAGGTACTGAAGACCACAGTTGTCACCCGCTTAGTTCTTTCAGGATTCCATCATACCAGCAGCCCCTGTACTCAGAAGCTAGTATCTACTGAATTAAGTTTGTCTGTGGGAGGGGAGCTGGAGCGTGAAGAGAATTCATTAGAAGCAATAGGCCACAGACCAATTTATCCATGGTAATATTAAATAGTGTGTTTGTAGAGATGTTTTCAAGAAATGGGCTGAGAGCAGGTAAGAGCAAGCATGAAATACGGGCTGCAAACAGGTGAAGGGGAGACAAGAGAAACAGATAATTTAATGAATCATAAAATTGTAGATGACTGAGACAATAGCGAGCAAACACAAGCAACCAATCATTACAGTTTAAGTCTAGCCAAAATGGCCATATCAAGGGATGACGTGGAATTAAGAATATGACATGTCTGAGTCTGATTGCTTGTGTTTGGCTCCTGTTGAGATATATCTCCTGCAGAATGGATTTGCCAAAGACAAGATGAAATAGCAGATGAAATTTCCTTTGCTGGGATTTTATGCAAATGGAAAGAAAGGAAAAAATAAAGGTAGTTTAGGTTGCTCTCCTGATGATTTATGATCCTGTCTGCGCTTGGACATTGGACACAAAGGCAGCAACTTTGCCCATGAAAATGTATCTACTGTAGAAGTCTAGTACAGGGCATAAGAAGAGTAGCAAGCAACCCCTGTTCCCCAGGAAATGTGTATTTACTGCAAAACAACTATTATGGGATGCATTGTGTTCAAAGGGCAAGGATGTCTGCATGCATCTCAGAGTGCTGAGAGTTAAGATTTAAATGCGGACTTTGACTTGAAGTCTGAGGATTCTATTTTCTTGTAGTACAAAGGGACAAGTTCTCACCATTGCATCGAAGACTTACATGTTGTTCTTCTTCACGGACGTTAAGCCTATCACCTACTCCAGTGCTAGCTTGAAGTTCTTAGAGTTAAAAGATCACTATGTTTCAGTTCAGTCTCTCAGTCGTGTCCGACTCTTTGTCACTCCATGAACTGCAACACGCCAGTGTTGATGGACACTCCCTATCCATCACCAGCTCCCAAAGTCCACCCAAATCCATGTCCATTTAGTCGATGATGCCATCCAACCATCTAATCCTCTGTCATCCCCTTCTCCTCCTGCTCTCAGTCTTTTCAAGCATCAGGGTCTTTTTAAATGAGTCACCTCTTTGCATCAGGTGGCCAAAGTATTGAGGTTTCAGACTCAGAATCAGTCCTTCCAATGAACACCCAGGACTGATCTCCTTTAGGATGGACTGGTTGAATCTCCTTGCAGTCCAAGGGACTCTCAAGAGTCTTCTCCAACACCACAGTTCAAAAGCACTATGCTTAGTATATCTATTTTTTGTGGCATAAAACAAGGGAAAGTAGATAAAAGGAATATTAACAGAAGTCAAATATAATAAAAACCTAATGTGAACTGAATCAAGATTGCCAGGAGAAATATCAATAACCTCAGATATGCAGATGACACCACCCTTATGGCAGAAAGTGAAGAACTAAAGAGCCTCTTGATGAAAGTGAAAGAGGAGAATGAGAAAGCTGGCTTAAAACTCAACATTCTTAAAACTAAGATCATGGCATCTGGTCCCATCACTTCATGGCAAATAGATGGGGAAACAATGGAAACAGTGAGAAATTTTATTTTCTTGGGCTCCAAAATCACTGCAGATGGTGACTACAGCCATGAAATTTAAAGACACTTGCTCCTTGAAAGAAAAGCTATGACCAACCTAGACAGCTTAATTAAAAGCAGAGAAAATACTTTCCCAACAAAGGTTCATCTAGTCAAAGATGGTTTTCCCAGTAGTCACATATGGATGTGAGAATTGTAGTATAAAGAAAGCTGAGTGCTGAAGAAGTGATGCTTTTGAACTGTGGTGTTGGAGAAGACTCTTGAGAATCCCTTGGACTGCACGGAGATCCAACCAGTCAATCCTCAAGGAAATCAGTCCTGAATATATATTGGAAGAACTGATGCTAAAACCAAAACTCCAATACTTTGGCCACCTGATGTGAAGAACTGACTCATTTGAAAAGACCCTGCTGCTGGGAAAGATTGAAGGCAGGAGGTGAAGGGGATGACAGAAGATGAGATGGACATGAGTGTGAGCAAGTTCTGGGAGTTGGTGATGGATAGGGAAGCCTGGTGTGCTGCAGTCCATGGGGTCACAGAGTGGGATGTGATGGAGTGATTGAACTGAACTGAATGCTGAACTGCAGTATCCCNGTGAAGGGGATGACAGAAGATGAGATGGACATGAGTGTGAGCAAGTTCTGGGAGTTGGTGATGGATAGGGAAGCCTGGTGTGCTGCAGTCCATGGGGTCACAGAGTGGGATGTGATGGAGTGATTGAACTGAACTGAATGCTGAACTGCAGTATCCCTAGGGATGACTTATATAAAACATCTAATCTCTGCGTGTGTGCACTCAGTCATGTCCAACTCTTAGGGACCCCATGGACTATAACCTGCCAGGTTCCTTTGTCCATAGAATTTTTCAGGCAAGAATATACTGGAGTGGGTTGTCATTTCCTCCTCCAGGGGATCTTCCTGATCCAGGAATTGAACCTGCATCTCTGTGTCTCCTGCTTTGGCAGGCAGATTCTTTATCAGTTATGCCACTGGGAAGCCTTACTGTACTATAGGAAATTGTACTTTAGGAAAGAGAGGATCTGAAGAGTTGGTAAGAAGAAATGGTCCCAAGGGAATTTAAAGGAAACATTCTTCACTAAAAAAAAAACAAAACATGGTAGAAGGAGAAAGGAAAGATCACCACAAGAATAAAAGAAACAGTTATCTCAAGCTATGACACTTGAGAGGGTTTTGCTTCTGGACCACAAATTTTACGAGCACGTGAGGTTACGGGAAAATAGCAGATACTACCTTGTGGCCAGTGAACCCTGGAAGGCAGGAGGTACAGAGATCATAGAACAAGTACAAAGGCCAGGAGGGGAGGGAACTCATGTAGGGTATCGGGAAGATGGCTTAGGTGATTTTTAAAAGAAGAAAAGAACCACAGCTGAAGAGCCTCCCTTTGTTCTAAAATTCCCAAGCAAATGGACTCACAGGCCAGGAACATGGCAGCAAGGCCACTGAGGCAGGGAAGAACATGGGCAGGTATTCATCTACTTTCTGCATAATTTTCTCAGCTCATCATGAAACTTGTGGCTTTTGTTTAAGCCTGCTAGTATCCCTCTAGTTCGTGATGAATGCGTCAAGTAAGAATGCTGCCTTGCTTCTTATATTGCACCCAATTTTATTTTATAACATAAGCACATGAAAACACTAACCAAAGTGAGGCTGTGTATAAGATTTGCCATCTGCAGTCCTCAGATTCATCAGATGAGGGATAGAAGTTACAAGCACAATTCCAATAGGCCTTCTGCACACTTTGGTCACTTGTGGCAAGAAGCTAATATTTTACCCAAACTATTAGGTATAATAAACTATATCTAACATTTAGATGTGATAACCAACCAAAGGTTAGATGTCACAGGTTAGTTTCCCTGGGAAGTGGATTCCGAGAAGCAGATTAGCTTGCAAAATGTTTATTAAAAAGTGCTCTTAGGATTCACACCTGTGCATCTGTGGAAGGAAGGAGCTGAAGATGGGATAGAGTAGGAAGTGGATGAGAATGGTAAACTTAACAGTCTCAGCTCATCTCATGGGGAGTTCTATAGCTATAGACATTGCCCCAGCTTGGGTTCAACACGTGTTAAGCTGCCTCAGTCATGTCCGACTCTTTGCGACCCTGTAGATTGCATTCTCAGCTGTCAGAGTACTGAGTCCTTCACTGGTGGGTCATCTGGAAAGCTCATCAAATGTCCACCGCTGGGATGTCTGTGTTTCCAAGACTATAGCAAATAATATGGAGAAAATAGATGAATGAAATAGTTAATATATGGTTGTCTCCCTAAAGCAAAGAATAAAAGAGACCATGTAACATGCACTTTCAAGAAGAAGTGACACTTATTTGAAGGGATCAGTTCTGACACTTGGAAGTTGCGTGAACGTAACTCATCTATGGCTCAATTTTTATTTGGGAATTTTAGGTAACAAGTGTATGAGTTTTCTGCTGCTGTAACAAATCACTACAAATTTAGCAACATAAAACAGCATATATTTATTATCTCACGGTTTAGATATATTCATTGACTATATATTCACTCATATGTTCATACATTGGAAGTACACGCTATGCTTTGCTGTGCTAAGTCACTTCAGTCATGTCCAACTCTGCAACCCTATGGACTGTAGGCCACCAGGCTCCTCTGTCCGTGGGATTCCCCAGGAAAGAATACTGGAGTGGGTTGCCATGCCCTTCTCCAGGGGATCTTCCCAACCCCCAGATTGAACCCTCGTCTCTTAAGTCTCCTGCTTTGGCAGGTGGGTTCTTTACCATAGCACCCACAAGGGAAGCCTTTTGAAAGTACGTAGTTAGTAACATATATGTAATATTAATAAATACCTATTGAAACTTCCCCGTGCTCAGTGGTAAAGAATCTGTCTGCCAAGGCAGGAGACACAGGAGACCTNGTCTCTTAGGTCTCCTGCTTTGGCAGGTGGGTTCTTTACCATAGCACCACAAGGGAAGCCTTTTGAAAGTACGTAGTTAGTAACATATATGTAATATTAATAAATACCTATTGGAACTTCCCCGTGCTCAGTGGTAAAGAATCTGTCTGCCAAGGCAGGAGACACAGGAGACCTGAGTTCAATCCCTGGGTCAGGAAGATCTCCTGGAGAAGGAAATGCCAGCCAACTCCAGTATTCTTGCCTGGGAAGTCACAGAGGAGCCTGCTGGGCTACAGAGTCCGTGGAGTGGCAAAGAGTTGGACAGCTCTCTGCAACTAAACAACAACAAATGTGTTAATACATTGTAGCAAATATTAATAAACCAAAAGTATATTTTAATTATTTTAGAGAATAATTATTAACAGAAGTTTAATAAATTCCTTCTACATTACAACTGATTGTCATGCATAATCCCCGAAATTCCTTTGAATAGAGATCATCTTGATTTCAGTTCAGAATGCTACAATGTGTTCATTCTGACAAATCTGTCCCTGACACACTTGTGCTGTGTTCAGAACCTCAGATAGCATCCTTCTTTTATGACTTGTTCAAAGAATCATCCCAACAAGTCCCTAAAAAAAAAGTATGTTTGGTCTCATAGTAAAAGATTGAACTGGGGTACCTTCTCCCTAATGATGGACTAAGAAGTATGCAGATCATATATTTATTTGCACAATGAAGGAAACTATAAGCAAGATTAAAAGACAGCCTTCAGAATAGGAGAAAATAATAGCAAACGAATTAACTGACAAAGAATTAATTTCAAAAATATACAAGCAGCTCCTACAGCTCAACTCCAGAAAAATAAGTGATCCAATAAAAAAATGGGTCAAAGAACTAAACAGACATTTCTCCAAAGAAGAGATACAAATGGCTAACAAATGCATGAAAAGATGCTCAATATCACTATTATCAGAGAAATGCACATCAAAACCGCATTGAGGTACCATCTCACACTGGTCAGAATGGCTGCCATCAAAAAGTCTACAAGCAATAAATGCTGGAGAGGGTGCGGAGAAAAAAAAAATCCTCTTACACGGTTGGTGGGTATACAAACTAGTACAGCCACTATGGAGAACAGTGTGGAGATTCCTTAAAAAGCTGGAAATAGAACTGCCAGATGACCCAGAAATCCCACTGCTGGGCATACACACTGAGGAAACTGAGAATTGAAAGAGGCACATGTACCCCAATGTTCATCACAGCACTGTTTTACAATAGCCAGGACAAGGAAGCAGCCTAGATGTCCATCAGCAGACGAATGGATAAGAAAGCTTTGGTACATATAAACAATGGAATATTACTCAGCTATTGAAAAGAATGCATTTGAATCAGTTCTAGTGAGGTGGATGAAACTGGAGTCGATTATACAGAGTGAAGTAAGTAGGAAAGAAAACTACCAATACAGTATGCTAATGCATATATATGGAAATTAGAAAGATGGAAATGATGACCCTATATGCGAGACAGCGACAGAGACACAGATGTAAAGAACATCTGTTGGATTTTGTGGGAGAAGGCGAGGGTGGAATGATTTGAGAGAATAGCATTGAAACATGTATATTATCACATGTGAAATAGATCGCTGTCTGGGTTCAAGGCCTGAGTCAGATTGCTCAGGGCTGGTGCACTGGGATGACCCTGAGAGATGGGATGGGGACGGAGGTGGGAAGGAGGGTCAGGATGGGGAACATAAGTACATGGCTAATTCATGTGAATGTATCGCAAAACCACCACAATACTGTAAAGTAATTAGCTTCCAATTAAAATAAATTTTAAAATGCATTCTTGCATAATAAGAAAAAAAAATATGCAGATCAAACAGTCTACAACTGTTGCTGATCAAGAATTCTGTGAAACTTGTTCAGGAAAACCCTGGAGATTAAGAAGAAAAATAAAGCGTGCATTTGACCTGGGGCAACCGCATCTGGCTGGGCCCCAGTCCCCAGGAACTGTCAGGCTGCCTGGTCACTACAGGGAAAAGAGCTTTTGGGACCTTCCATCTGTGCTATTTTCCTCCAAGAGGAATGTTCTGATGGTTCAAGCTTCTTCTCTGAGGAAAAGATTGCCTCCTGCTGCTGTTGCTTCTGGTCGCCCTTTGTCCTCATGGATTACGTCTCTGACTTCAGTATTAAGATCAAACCCCACAGAGCTCTTACTCCCCTACAGTTTAAGTTTTTTAAAATTGCCTCATGGGTGGATGGAACTGGAG
Source organism: Neotragus moschatus (assembly GCA_006410615.1). Classification (NCBI taxonomy): domain Eukaryota; kingdom Metazoa; phylum Chordata; class Mammalia; order Artiodactyla; family Bovidae; genus Neotragus; species Neotragus moschatus. Next base: position 98,969 of record SJYA01003201.1, on the reverse strand, counting down.
CCAATTATACAGAGTGAAGTGAGCCAGAAAGAAAAACACCAATACAGTATACTAACACATATATATGGAACTTAGAAAGATGGTAGTGTTAAACCTGTACACGAGACAGCAAGAGAGACACAGATGTGCAGAACAGCCTTTTGGACTCTGTGGGAGAGGGAGAGGGTGGGAGGATTTGGGAGCGTGGCATTGTAACATGTATGATATCATAAATGAAACTAATCGCCGATCTAGGTTCGTTGCGGAAGGCTTGGGACTGATGCGCGGGGATGATCCGGAGGGATGGTGTGCGGAGGAAGGGGCGGGGGGCGGGATTGGGAACTCAGGTACACTTGTGGAAAAAAAAAAATTGCCTCATGCACACAGAAGCAACCTAAGTGTTCCCTGATGGCAGAATGGATAAAGAAGATGTGGTTTATGTATATAAATACACACACAGTGGAATATTACCCAGTAATAATAAAGAATGAAATATTGCCACTTGCAGCAACATAGATGGACTTTAAATTATATTAAGTGAAGTAAATCAGACAAAGACAAATAGCATATGATATCACATATATGGAATCTAAAAAAAATGATACAAATGAACTTATTTACAAAATAGAAATAGACTCAGTCATAGAAAACAAACTTATGATTATCAAAGAAGAGGCTGGAAGGAAAAATTATGAGTTTGGATTTAAAATATACATACTACTATATATAAAATGTGTTAGTCCCACAGTCATGGACTGTAGCCTCTGTCCATGGAATTCTCCAGGAAAGAATTATTGGAGTGGGTTAGTGTTTCCTTCTCCAGGGGATCTTCCAGACTTGGGGATCGAACCCGGGTCTCTGCACTGCAGGCAGACTTTTTACCATCTGAACCGCCAGAGATGCTAATCAACAAGGACCTAATCTATAGCACAGAAATAATCCTCACTATGTTATAATAACCTATAATGAAAGAGAATGTAAAAAAGAATATATATATATACGGAACCTCTATGTAGACTAAAAAATCTTATATGTGGAATCTTAAAAAATGATACAAATGAACTTACTTACAAAACAGAAATAGATTCAGTCTATATATATATATATAAAACTATTTGCATATGTGTGTGTATAAGTGTATCACTTTGCTGTATACCTGAAACTAACACAGCGTTGTAAATCAACTATATTTCAATAAAATTTTTTTGAAAAGAAGTAAAAAAAAAATTGCTTCATGTGTCCATTCCCTCTCCATCACAATACTAGTGAATAGGGTTAGATTTGTAGAACCTTGTAAGAGAAATTTAGGTTTAATATTTATTTAAATAAATCATTGAGAATTTGGTTCTGAGCACTTATAGGACTTTGGGAAGATGGTCTCGTCATTTGTATTGGAGAAGCATAAGATACATGGCTGGGAATGTTTGGGAGTGGGGAGAAGAGTTGTAGTAGCCAATAATCCAGCCATGGTGTGAGGCTCAGAGTACAGCTCTGGCTAGTAGAACTCTGAGTACAGATCAAGTCATACTAGCCAGTAATCCAGCCACGGTGTGAGGAGATGCTCACATGGACCCCCACCTACATCCTTGTATGGAATGATAAAAGAGAAAGTTTAATCAGGGGTTTACAATATAGATGATAGTTATCTGCAATGTACATTGTGTGAACAAACTCCTGGATGCTATAAAAAAAAACAGAAAATTAAAATTTGATCATAAATATATTCTTTCAGAACTTCCTCTTTTCTGTCATATAATCTACTTCAGGGATACAAAGGAGAAGTTCAAGTGAAATTAAATTATTAAACAGTATATTATTAAAGAAGTCAAATGTTGAGGGGACTCTGGTCCATAGTTGAAAAATAACTATATTATGGTTTTGGTGCTGCTACCAATTGACTGTGTGAGTTTTGGCAAGAATCTTATTGATCTAGAAAAGAATATGATTGTAAAGGAATAAATAATGGCTGCATCTTGGGGAAATTTCCTTCTTTTATTTTCAAGTATCATACACCGTTCTTGAACTACTGATGATTTTTCGTATGTACTTATATTTTATTGGAACTTCCCTGGTGATCTAGTGGTTCAGACTCTGACTCCAATGTAGGGAGCACAGGTTTAATCCCTGGTCCAAGAAATAAAGTCCCTATTTTTATACTAATATTTTATTAATCTGCTGCATATGTGACCCACTCATCAAGTGTAATCTTACCTGGAAAATCCCATGGGAGGAGGAGCCTGGAAGGCTGCAGTCCACGGGGTCCCTAGGAGTCGAACACGACTGAGCAACTTCACTTTTCACTTTTCACTTTCATGCATTGGAGAAGGAAATGGCAACCTACTCCAGTGTTCTTGCCTGGAGAATCCCAGGGGCGGGGGAGCCTGGTCTCTGGGGTTGCACAGAGTTGGACATGACTGAAGTGACTTAGCAGCAGCAGCAGCATATGATTTAATAGTCATAATTAATATGGTATTTTAACAGTAACTCAGTAGAATTTAATTTAATAATAATCATTATTCATAAAAATAAAAAACAATCAAAAAATTACATTTTCTTCTGGAAATTGTACCACTGCAATATTGTAAAAGAAGTAAGTGATTTCCAAGATAAGAAAGCCGAGTTAAGTGCCAAGTCCATAATTTGAAGAAGCTCATGCATCTGACACATGAGGCAAGTGTGTGTGCAAAGTTGCTCAGTTGTGTCCAACTCTTGTGACCCCTGGGGACCATAGCCCACCAGGCTCCTCTGTCCATGAGATTCTCCAGGAATGAATACTGGAGTGGGTCTCTATGCCTTCCTCCAGGGGATCTTCCAGACCCATGGATCGAACCCGTGTCTCTTAAATCTTTTGCATTGGCAGGCAGGTTCTTTACCACTAGCAGCACCTGGGAAGCTCATGACATATATAGCTGCTGCTGAGTTGCTTCAGTCATGTCCGACTCTGTGCGACTCCATAGACGGCAGCCCACAGGCTCCTCCATCCCTGGGATTCTCCAGGCAAGAATATTGGAGTGGATTGCCATTGCCTTCTCCAATGCATGAAAGTGAAAAGCGAAAGTGAAGTCATGACAACCCTGTATGCGAGACAGCAAAAGAGACACAGATGCATGGAATGGACTTTTGGACTTTGAGGGAGAGGGAAAGGGGGGGAAGGTTTGGGAGAATGGCACTGAAACATGTGTACTATCGTGTGGGAAATGAATCATCAGTCTATATTCGGTTGATTATTTTTATTTATTAAATTTAAAAAAAAAAAAAAAAAAAGAAAGTGAAGTCGCTCAGTCATGTCCGACTCTTAGCGACCCCATGGACTGCAGCCTACCAGGCTCCTCCGCCCATGGGATTTTCCAGGCAAGAGTACTGGAGTAGGGTGCCATTGCCTTCTCTGTGACATATATAGAGGATTCCTCAATTATCTGTTCTGATGGATAGAGGCATTAGTGCAGAAAGTCTAAAAACAATTAAGTTACATCAAAGTCTAAACTCAGCTTACAAATGTATACCTAAACATGACTGTGTCTAATGTTCTGAAGATTAGCAACACTTCATATTAAATAATGAAATTCCAATTCAGGAGACACAGGAGGTATCTAGTTTACCATGCCACCGGTGCTTTCAAGAGAAGAAAAATGATCACCTCTTCTTCCAAGCAAAAAAGAAAAAAAAAAAAAAAAAAAAGCTTAAATCTGATTTACCTATCTCTTCAAGCTTACTTTCTGTGAGTAATTAATAGTTTGAATTACATAACACTTTAGGTGGATTGAAGTAATAAGCTTCGAGTCAGAAGATCTGTGTTTAAATGTTTGCATGTACTTTTACCGGCTATGTGACCTTGGGCAAGGCCACAAACCCTTTGAACTTCAATGTGATCACCTGGGACGTGAGGTTAATAGTAAGAGTTATATCTACCTGTGTTCTTCCAATGAGTATGGATAAAATGCAGCAAAATCATTAATGGGAATTAACTTTGTAAAGTATTTAAACACAGTTGTTTAATGAACTATTACAGATAAAATAAAATGAATTGTAGCAATATAAATGTATAACTTCATACTTTATGCAAACTTTGTAAACTATACCCAAGTTTTTAAATGATTATACTTTCAAGGATAATCTGATTTATCTGAAAAGACATATAAGCAAGAAGACTTAGCATTCTTCCACTAACACCATGTGAGCGTGTGTAAATCTCTAAAGCTCTCTGGAGTTCAGTTTCCTCACCTATAAAGAATATTGGTTATACTTTCAAGGATAATCTGATTTATCTGAAAAGACATATAAGCAAGAAGACTTAGCATTCTTCCACTAACACCATGTGAGCGTGTATAAATCTCTAAAGCTCTCTGGAGTTCAGTTTCGTCACCTATAAAGAATATTGGTTTGGTGGCTTCCATGTTTTCTTGAAGCCCTAAAGCATGATTTGAGGAAAAAATTCAGAAGGGAGCTGACATTTGGAGTGCAGTTTGGCATTAACAAAGCAAAACAGGTGCTGGTACATCTGGCTTTGATTGCAGATACAGTAATGAAAGAGAAGTGTAAAATGTGGCAGTATACTTAAATCATATAGTTTGTAAGAATAGTGGGTAGAATGTCTAAATAACCTGTGTATGAATAGCAGTCAATATGAAACACTCACGGAAATTTATCACAATCATAACAACCAAACTCCATATTGCTAACTCCTTATGAGTTTCTTTCAAAATTCAAAGGACTGTAAGATACCACCCGGGGCTGCTAAGTTTTCTATTAGACTCTCAAGTCTGGGATATGTGTCTCCATAAATCCATGAAACAGACACTGTACTTTGCACAGGGTCATGTGATGCTGTTTTCAGCAACCCGAGCATTAAAATTCTGCAAGTAGATCAGTCCTAGGCTGTCAGGCAGAACAAGGCATGACTACTCAACCTTGGGGACCTGGAACCCCCGCCCGAACTAGATGGAACATTTCATATATTATCTCATATGGTGCTGCGAAGGAAGTGCAGTAGGTAGACTGTGCCACTGTTTCCTCCATCCTTCTGTTTTATTCTTTTCTTCCTTCCATCCTCCATACAATAACATATGAAGGTGACTGCTAAGTACAGACCTGACCCAGGGGAACTCACTCTCTGTCTGAGGCAAGAACCCATGCACCGGTTAAACCACCAAACATAAACAAAGAAGAGCAATGAGTCACTGAAGCAGAGATCATGGACAGTTCCCTAAGAAATAGCTGAACTTACCCTTGAAAATTTACAAATTGCATGACATGGGAGGAGCCAGAGTACATTTTGTAAATTTCAGTTCAGTCTCAACTCCAAGTGCATCACTCCTCTCGCTTACTAACCAGTAAGCACAGACCACACTCAGGAGTTCTCTGGTTTCATATGCAGGCCTGTACCTCTAATTTCTTTGCCTCTGCTGCCCCCTCTGCCTGAAAGACGCTCCCGACCAACCTCCCATTCAAACCTGCTGACTTTTTCTTTGAAAGTCAGATCGACGGGTAACTTTGTAAGTCCTTTGTGAAGCCTTCTGTGGTTTCCCCAGACAGGTAAGGCTTGCCACACTTTAGCCACCCCCACTGCAAGCTGACTTAACTCCACCGTATCTGTGTTCACGTTGCTGGTTCACACATATCCATGCTGTGTCCAAGCTACACTGTGTTTTGTTCATTGTTTAAATCTCAGACCATCAATAGCTCAAAGCGCTTAGTAAATATGCAACATATGTTCCAGGAATCAATAAATTGTACATAAACATTTGTTAACTGTGTGTAATTTGGGTGGTGGATTAGTGGCTTTAAGCGTTAAGGGCTCTGTCTAATTCAGGTTATTCTTGAAAATACTACCATGTAGTTTAACCTATAATAAAAGAGTTACAGAGGAATGGTTTGAGACTGCTAGACTCTCACCAGTGAATGAACTATAGGCAATGCAAATATTAATATCAAACAAGCATAAATATTCACAGAATGAGATAAATGAGGCAACGCATACAACACAGCGTCTGAGTCTTATGAGAGTGGTTTGTGAACACAGGATGCTTTGGAACACCATAAATAAAAGATTAAGCTGTAAGAGCATTAGGTAGGTGGGTAGGTAGGCAGTACAGAGAACTGGCAACAAAGGAAGTATTCACGTTAGTATTCAGAAATACCTCAGGTAAAGAATTCATTTCCCAGTGAGAATGAAAACGATTCTTACTAAAAGTAGCCTCGTATTTGCATATTGACATCTTAAGGACATTCCGTGCACTGCTTTTAAAATAAAAATGGAGCATTCTCTGATGGAAAAGGAATTTCACACAACATGCCAACCAACGTCTAGAGATTGTGTGGCAGTGAGAACGTAAATGTTTTCCAGCTTCACAGTAGGTCACCGTCCAGGGAAGCCGGCACTGAAAACGAAACTGAGTGTGGAAGAGGTACCCGAATTCGCACGTGAGCTGACGTCCCAGTCCGCACTGGAGGAGAGGAGATCCTTGCTACGCCTAAGTAACGGGGAGGGAATAAAATCATCAGAAGTTAGAGCTGCAGCATTTATGGGGATCATCTTCTTTGGCTATACCTAGGTTCAGATGAGGAAACCTTTTAGAGACCAGAAAGGTGAAGAAACTTAGCAGGTAGTAAGGGCTAGAAAATGTCAGAGTCGGAGCTAGAATCTTAGATCTCTAATTCCCAGTCCAGTGTTCTTTATTCTACCCTAAGCTATGTCAAAATCAGGCAAAAAATAAAATCTTAAGTGTACTTGGATTTACATTCAGAAGAGTTTCTACAAAGAAATAGATTCTGCTTCATGTTTCAATGTCAAGTTTTTGCTTCCTTCTTGCTAACAGAGAGACATGGACCACAGTCTCCTAGTGACATCTGGTGTCTAAATCTGGGTAATACAAAAAACAGGAATAATAAAAAGACTTCTGGCATTTATGTTTATTAACATTATGTTATTAACATTAATAACATTTGGTTATTAAATCCAAAACTTGGAGAATATTTTAAAACTTTTGAAGATAGTCTTTCATGGTTTGCCTGCTCAGTAATATGTACATAAACAGAGCTGTGTTTTATAGTAATTTTATTTTTAATAATAGTGAATTGTTGCCACATGTGTGCTCAGTTGTGTCCAACTGTTTGCGACCCCAAGGACTGTAGTCCACCAGGCTCCTCTGTCCATGGAATTTTCCAGGCACGAATACTTGAGTGGGCTATCATTCCCTTCTCCAAGGGATCTTCCTGACCCAGGAATCCAACCCAGGTCTCCTGCATTGAAGGCAGATTCTTTACCATCTGTGCCGCCATGAAGGGCAATACTGTGCCATCTCAGCCTAACTACACAATCTGTCCCACAAAGATTTATGAGAATTTATAACATGACAGAAACAGTTCNCAACGTCTAGAGATTGTGTGGCAGTGAGAACGTAAATGTTTTCCAGCTTCACAGTAGGTCACCGTCCAGGTAAGCCGGCGCTGAAAATGAAACTGAGTGTGTAAGAGGTACCCGAATTTGCACGCGAGCTGACGTCCCAGTCCGCACTGGAGGAGAGGAGATCCTTGCTACTCCTAAGTAATGGGGAGGGAATAAAATCATCAGAAGTTAGAGCTGCAGCATTTATGGGGATCATCTTCTTTGGCTATATTTAGGTTCAGATGAGGAAACATTTTAGAGACCAGAAAGGTGAAGAAACTTAGCAGGTAGTAAGGGCGAGAAAATGTCAGAGTCGGAGCTAAAATCTTAGATCTCTAATTCCCAGTCCAGTGTTCTTTATTCTACCCTAAGCTATGTCAAAATCAGGCAAAAAATAAAATCTTAAGTGTACTTGGATTTACATTCAGAAGAGTTTCTACAAAGAAATAGATTCTGCTTCATGTTTCAATGTCAAGTTTTTGCTTCCTTCTTGCTAACAGAGAGGCATGGACCACAGTCTCCTAGNAATCTTAGATCTCTAATTCCCAGTCCAGTGTTCTTTATTCTACCCTAAGCTATGTCAAAATCAGGCAAAAAATAAAATCTTAAGTGTACTTGGATTTACATTCAGAAGAGTTTCTACAAAGAAATAGATTCTGCTTCATGTTTCAATGTCAAGTTTTTGCTTCCTTCTTGCTAACAGAGAGGCATGGACCACAGTCTCCTAGTGACATCTGGTGTCTAAATCTGGGTAATACAAAAAACAGGAATAATAAAAAGACTTCTGGCATTTATGTTTATTAACATTATGTTATTAACATTAATAACATTTGGTTATTAAATCCAAAACTTGGAGAATATTTTAAAACTTTTGAAGATAGTCTTTCATGGTTTGCCTGCTCAGTAATATGTACATAAACAGAGCTGTGTTTTATAGTAATTTTATTTTTAATAGTAGTGAATTGTTGCCACATGTATGCTCAGTTGTGTCCAACTTTTTGCGACCCCAAGGACTGTAGTCCACCAGGCTCCTCTGTCCATGGAATTTTCCAGGCAAGAATACTTGAGTGGGCTATCATTCCCTTCTCCAGGGGATCTTCCTGATCCAGGAATCCAACCCAGGTCTCCTGCATTGAAGGCAGATTCTTTACCATCTGTGCCACCATGAAGGGCAATACTGTGCTATCTCAGCCTAACTACACAATCTGTCCCACAAAGATTTATGAGAATTTATAACATGACAGAAACAGTTCTAGCAACAAGGGGTGCAAAGGTAAGATATCTATTACCTCTTTCTTCAGGAAACTCACTGCTTATCGGAAGAAATAAACTCCTCAGTTCAGTTGCTCAGTCACGTCTGATTCTTTGTGACCCCACGGGCTGCAGCACTCCAGGCCTATAAGGGCTGAAATTAAGATACATACAAAATATGATGAGGAAGGAGTGACTTGGAGGTCAGGAAGTTTTCAGAGAAAATGGAACATTTTGACTTAATTCTTGAAAAGGGTTAGAATCCACCTGAATTAAAAAGCAAAATGCCTCCTTTTATTCTCTCAAGTGTAACAAAAAGCATCTAGACATATTTTTACTACATTTGGTTTCATGAGTTTGAATGTCATTGATATTTCTTTAATACTGATCAACTTAATGTTTGTAGAGAACAAGAGTATGCCATTATTTCTGGCCAATGAATTCTTGATATTCTTAATATTTCTTACCTCTACATCTGGTAAGTAGAGGAGCCGGGAGACAGAAACCAGAGTTGTCTGACTTTGAAATACTCAAGTGTTATTTACTGAGTGCCTACTATATGTCAGATATTTTCCGTGTTGCTAAATTAGTAAACAAAAGCCATGCCCTCATTGCACTTACATTCTGCAGGGGAGGACAGTCAATAAATAAATAAGTAAAATGTAAGTAAGTCAGATGGCTATGAATATTACAAGGGATGGAAGATGGATAGTGCTGTGCTCAGTCACTTCAGTCGTGTCCAGCTCTTTGTGACCCCAAGGACTGTAGCCCACCAGGCTCCTCTATCAGGGGGATTCTCCAGGCAGGAATACTGGAGTGGGTTGCCGTGCCCTCCTGCAAGGGATCCTCCTGACCCAGGGACTGAACTCGTGTCTCCTGCGTTGCAGGCAGATTCTTTCACCACTGAGCCACCAGGGAAGCCACAGATGGTGCTAAGAAGGGTATTTATTTTAACTATGGTAGTCTGGGAACGCCTCCCTGAGAAACTGACATTTAATCAAAGACCTGAAAGTGGTCATGGAGGGAGACATGTGGATATTTGGGGGAAAGTGCTCCAAGTAGCAGGAATAATAAAACTCTGTGTGGAGAGCATGGATTGAGTGTGAACACCAAGGAGCACTTGTGCCTAATGAATGAGACCTGGAAAGAGAAGAATAAATTAGACCCTTAAAAAAAAACAGGCGGTCAGATCATGTAGGGCTTTTGGCCTTTGTAAGGAGGATGGGGGGGAACTGTCGTGGAGTTCAGGCTTCAAGGGTGACATTACCCAATCTGATCTAGCTGTCATGTGCAGAACATACCATAGAAGAAAGGCTAGTGATGAATCAGAGATACCAAAAAGAGAGTATTGTATTTACCCAGGAAACAGATCAGGACTACCTGGAGGAGTTAGTGTAGGAGTGAAATAACAAGATTATTTTTACATTTTGTAGGTATAATTAGCAGTTTTGACTGACGGACAAAATGTGTATTAGAAAAGAAGAAAAGTCACTTGGGAGGGAGGGTAACTCCAAGTTGCTTAAGCAACAGGAAGAAATAAGTTGACATTAAATAAGATCAGGAAATGTACAGTATGATCGTGTTTGGAGGAGCTGGCTATCTAACTTCAGTTCAGTTCAGTTCAGTTGCTCAGTCATGTCTGACTCTTTGAGATCCCATGAATCGCAGCACGCCAGGCCTCCCTGTCCATCACCAACTCCTGGAGTTCACTCAGACTTACATCCATCGACTCGGTGATGCTATCCAGCCATCTCATCCTCTGTCATCCCCTTCTCCTCCTGCCCCCAATCCCTCCTAGCATCAGGGTCTTTTCCAATGAGTCAACTCTTCGCATAAGGTGGCCAAAGTATTGGAATTTCAGCTTGAACATCAGTCCTTCCAATGAACACCCAGAACTGATCTCCTTTAGGATGGACTGGTTGGATCTCCTCATAGCCCAAGGGACTCTCAAAAGTCTAACTTAGGATATACTAAATCTGAGATACTTTGCAAATGAGGATGTCCAGTAGTAGTTGAATAGAATTTTAAGATCAGGGGAAGGCTTCCCTGGTGGCTCAGTGGTAAAGAATTTGCCAGTGCAGGAGACACAGGTTCTGGGAGAAGGTTACATGCCACAGAACAACTGAGCCCATGCTGGAGAGCCCAGGAGTCACAGCTACTGAGCCCACATGCTGCAACTACTGAAGCCTGGACACCCTGGAGCCCATGCTCAGGCTCCACAGTGCGAAGCCACTGCAGTGAGAAGCATGTGCACGGCAGCTAGCAACAACCCCTGCTTGACGCTGCTAGAGAAAAGCCACGGAGCAATGAACACCTGGCACAGCCAAAAACAAATGGGCTCAGGAGAAAGAACGTTTGAGCACATCAACATATAGATAGCATTTAAAGCCATAAGAGTGGATGACATCACCTTGCAAATGAGTGTTGATAGAGAAGAGATCTAAGAACCCAGCCTCAGTGAACCTCAATGGAGAAATGAGAAGAATTAACAATGGGAGCTATAGGATGCAACCAATGGGGATAGAGGCATTTCCAGAACCCAAGTGAAGAAAGCGTTTCAAGAAAAGAGTCATCTAGAGCTCAATCAAACATCTGGCAGAAGACCAAAATAGATATTTTTCCAGAGAAGACATATAGATGGCCAATAGGCACATGAAAAGATGCTCAACATGCTTGTCAGGGAAATGTAATTCAAGTCTACAGTGAGATATCACCTCACACCAGTCAGAAGGACCATAATTTAAAAAATCCACAAATAATAAACCCTGGAGAGGATGTGGAGAAAACGGAACCCTATTACACTGTTGGTGGGAATGAGAAATGGTGCAGCCACTATGGAAAACAGTATGGAGCTTCCTTAAAAAACCTGAAAATAGTTACCATACGATCCAGCAATCCCAATCCTGGGTATATATCCAGAGAAAACTCTGATTCTAAAAGATATATGCACCCCAATTTTCAGAGCAGCACTTTTACAATAATCAAGACATGGAAGCAACCTAAATGTCCATTGACAGATGAACGCCCTTTGCAGCAACATGGATGGATATAGAGATTGTCATACTAAGTGCAGTAAGTCAGCCAGAGACAAACAAACATCATATAATATCACTTATATGTGGAATCTAAAATATGATACAAATAAATCTATTTAGAAAACAGACTCACAGACGTAGAAAACAAACTGATTTTTACCAAAAGTGAAATGCGGTTAGGGGTAGATTAGGAGGATGAGAATAACATATACACACTACTATAGATAAGATGAGGGCTTCCCAGGTGGCACAGTGGTAAATAAATCGACTGCCAATGCAGGAGACACAAGAGACATGGGTTCAATCGTTTAGTAGGGAAGATCCCCTGGAGGAGGAAATGGCAACCTGTTCCAGTATTCTTGCATAGAAAATTCCATGTACTGAGGAGACCCGTGGGCTACAGTTCCTGCAAAAGTGTTGACTTGACTGAGCATGCGTAGATAAGACAGATAAGCAACAAGGTCCTCCTGTATAGTACAGGAACTATATTCAGCATCTCATAATAAACTATATAGAAAAGAATATGAAGGGAATATATATATAATTGAATCGCTTTGCTGTATACCATAAGCTAAGCTATGGAGAAGTTAATTAAGAGAGAGACTGAGGATTTGCCATTGAATTTAGCACAGTGAAGTCATGCATAAACTTGAGAATGGGTCCTTTTGTGTGTGTGTGGAGCCCTTTTGGAGTAGATTCAAGAGAGAGCTGGAGAAGAAGGAGGGGAAAAGTGAGAATAAGAAATCCCTTTCAAGGAATTTTTGATATATAAGGACGCAGAGAAATCAGGTAATCGTTGGAGATTGTTTAAAGCCAGGGGTTGTTTTTTAAAACAAGAAGATACTATGTATGTTTGTGTTGGCAGAGTGCATAATCTCCTCAATTCAGTCTCTCTGCAACAAAGATTTGGAACTGGTGGACCAGTGTTCAGCTCGGTTACAGGTCAGAGATTTATTTGGTAAATAAAGGACAGTACATCCCCAAGGCATGAGGGGAGACCAACCCTGAAGGAAAGGCGTCAGCCCATCTTGGCCCCCTCTTTTTGTACTTTTTGTCTTCCTTCCCGCTCCAGCCCCCCACCATGCCTGCTCTCTGCAGGTTAGGGCTACCAGTCATCACTGATCAGGAAGAGGGTGCGTTTCACCTGAGGTTCCCACTCCAGTCCACGGACTTCTCCTTTGCTCCCTTTATTTGGGCTTTCCCCTTTTTTCTCTCTTTTAGTTATCACCACTTTGGACTCCTTGTTCCTTTTCTAGCTACTTAACATCCCTCCCTCAAGAGATAGGAGGGCCAATTCTTTAGGAATAGGGGCATCCAGGTCTGTCTGGCTACTTCCTGCTGAGCTGGGATGGTGAGGGGCTTTGGGCCTCCCCCTCTCGCTAGTCTCAAGCCTGAGAGTCCTTATAGCGGTGTCTAAGTACAAGGGAGTTTCCTTGGCTAAGACAGAGAGACAGCAATGTAACCCAGGCTGAAGCAAGAGCTCTCCTGATACAGTTTATCCCCAGAAACTTAATTTTTTGCCTGTTCATTACAATGGCACTTATTTGTAGTCCTGAATAGGTATCGGAGATCTCCCAGGGGCTCACAGGTGTGTCGANTGTCTAAGTACAAGGGAGTTTCCTTGGCTAAGACAGAGAGACAGCAATGTAACCCAGGCTGAAGCAAGAGCTCTCCTGATACAGTTTATCCCCAGAAACTTAATTTTTTGCCTGTTCATTACAATGGCACTTATTTGTAGTCCTGAATAGGTATCGGAGATCTCCCAGGGGCTCACAGGTGTGTCGAGGGTCCTTTTCTGTGTTCTTCCACAGCTTAATGCCTGCGTAGTGAACCCAGGAGTCGTGTGCCCTGGTACCTTGACTGCTGTGGGGGTAGAAAGCATTAAAGGGTAAGGGCCCCTCCATGTGGGCTGGAGTTGAACCTTTCTGGACCCATCTCTCCGGACCTCTACGGTCTTGAAATTGGAGACTAGTGCATATACTGCTCTCCTTTTCCATCTAAGACAAAGTGTGCTGATTTCCTCAGGACTGGTCAGAGGATCTTCTGATAATCCCTCTGGGGGTTTTTGTCCAATGGTCTAAGGTTTCTAGGCAGCAGTGAAAGGAGAAAGAGCCCTCAAGGGGATAGGCAGGAGAGGATAGATTAAGAACCTCACAAGGCGATATACTCAGCACAGGATTTTCCATCAGCATCGCCTGGTATTTGAGGATCCTTTGATCAGACATAAATAGGTGGCCTTTGCCATTCAGAAGTTGTTTCATTTGGTGGCTAGTAAAAATAGTTAGCTTGCCCCCAAGAGTTTTACAGCATCTTCTATTAGGATTGCAATAGCTGCAAGATTTCAAAGGCAGGGAGACCAGCCTCGGGTGACTGGATCAAGCCTCTTGCATAAGTGAGTTACTGGCTAGGGTTCAGCTTCCAACCTTTGAGTTAACACTCCCAAGTTTATTCCTTCCTTTCTGTGGACATACAGTTGGAAGGCTTTTTCTGGGTCTGGCAACATAAGGTGGTGCTTGGGTTAAGGCCTGTTTTAGTGTAGCCTCTGCCTTTTTTTGTGGAGGTCCTCATGTCAGTGGGATTGAATCGTCCTGTCACTTTTAGTTTTTATATAAGGGCTGGGTGATTAGGCCATAGTTGGGTATCCAGAGTCTACAACAACTGGTTAGCCCCAGGAAAACTCACAATTGTTTCCGAGTCACAGGGGAAGGCAACTGGAGGATTCTTTGTACTAGATCAGAGGACAGCCTCCTGGACCTGTGTATAATCTGAAATCCCAGATGAGTGACCTTTGTCTAGACCACCTGTGCCTTAGCTCAGGAGACTTTATGTCCCCTCTCTGCCACAAAGTTTAGAACCTGAATTGCATGTTGTTGGGCATTTTCCTCATCTGGAGAGCAGATTAGTAGGTCATCCACATATTGCAATATTTTCCCATTAGGTCCCAGGTCCAGATCTAGAAGATCTCAGCTGAGAACCTGTCCAAAAAGGAGGGGGCTATCTCTGAATCCCTGAGGTAATACTGTCCAAGTCATTTGTTGTTTTTCTCCTGGAGCCTCCCAATTCAGGCAAAAGATATTGGGATTCTTTAACCAGTGTAATGCAAAAGAATATGTCCTTAAGATCCAGGACAGTAAACCACTTGGCATTGGATGGGATATCTCCCAGAATTAGATAGGGATTTGGTACCATGGGACGCTGAGGGACTACAGCTTCATTTATGATCTGGAGATCTTGAACCATTCCCCAGGTCTGTACTTTTTCTTTTCAGGGAGGATTAGGTTACATGGTGAATAGATGGGGACCAATAGCCCACAAGCAAGGAATTTGTTTATTAGAGGCTAGAGTCCTTCCCCAGTTTCTCTTCTGAAGGGGTACAGTTTTCTACTTGCAAATTAAATGGGAACTCAGAAGATCAGTTCAGTCGCTGTCATGTCTGACTCTTTGCGATCCCATGTATCGCAGCACACCAGGCCTCCCTGTCCATCACCAACTCCCGGAGTTCACGCAGACTCCCGTCCATCGAGTCAGTGATGCCATCCAGCCATCTCATCCTCGGNATCTATTTGCCATGAAGTGATGGGACCAGATGCCATGATTTTCGTTTTCTGAATGTTGAGTTTTAAGCCAGCTTTTTCACTCTCCTCTTTTACTTTCATCAAGAGGCTCTTCAGTTCCTCTTTACTTTCTGCTATAAGGGTGGTGTCATCTGCATATCTGAGATTATTGATATTTCTCCCATCAATCTCAATTCCAGTTTAATTCCAGCTTGTGCTTCATCCTCCCTGACATTTTACATGATGTACTCTGCATAGAAGTTAAATAAGTAGGGTGACATATAAAATTTTTTATTTCATAAGATAGATATATTAAATTTTTTTAATCTAAAATTTATAATTTTTATTTTATGTAATAAAAATATAAAATCTATGAGTTTTTATTTTATACTTTAATCTGTAACCAAATAAATATTGTCATATATATCTAGAATGTTGCTCACTTAACATTTCAGTTATTTTCAATTACCCATATCAGTGATTTATTGCAATTCCAGACACATAGAAAATAAGTAATAACTGTTATAACATCTTTATTTCTGTTATTCAAAAAAAATTGTCATTACTATGTGCTGTTTTATTTTCAAAGATTATATCAGAATTTTTATAGCAGCTATTACAGCTTGTTAAGCAAATAATTAAGAATGAAAGTACTAAGAAGTTTTAAGTAATTTTAAAAGCTAAGTAGTTACAAAATGAGAGGAATTGGCATTATTCTATTATCGCTTCTTTTAAACCACAGCTCTTGATTCCTGGTCTGGTGTTCTTTTCATTAAACAGCAAAGTCCAGTTAGTTGGCCTAATTCTTCAACCATTCTAGAGAATGTCACCTCGAGACCTCATTCTCAAGTCTTTGTCACAGTCCCCACTCCTCCCCGCTCTCCTATGACTCACTTGCTATGAAAAGGAAGAGATAGAACAGAAGAACAGATTAAGTTCCTCATAAGAAAGAGCAAAAAACAATGATCTGGATTATAAAAATTTCATTAATATCACTTCATATGATCATGTCAGAGCCACAGATAGATGAGCCAATGCTGAGGAACAGCTTGATTTTCCTGCCACTTCTAAAGGATAAAGAGATCTTTCTCCTCTAAAGTCATTCTAGCTAGTAAACTTATAATACACAAAGAACATTTTTTTAGCATATTATTAATCAATAGCTCAGAACACTTCTTGTTTGGTTCAGTTGCTGGAGGAAAAAAAGCANAACAGCTTGATTTTCCTGCCACTTCTAAAGGATAAAGAGATCTTTCTCCTCTAAAGTCATTCTAGCTAGTAAACTTATAATACACAAAGAACATTTTTTTAGCATATTATTAATCAATAGCTCAGAACACTTCTTGTTTGGTTCAGTTGCTGGAGGAAAAAAAGCACGGAAATTCATAAAATTTCTTAACCGAGATATAGTACCTTTTGGAAATGGACTCAATCATAGTACAGAGCTTTCTGAAGAAAATACCAGGTATTATAGTGCAGGAGGGCACTGAGTGCCCCAATATATCAGAAAACTGTGAAACAGGTCACAAACAACCTCTTTAAGCCCTCAAATGATTGCTTGATAAACTGTTACTACAACAACAAAGTCCTTATAAGCCTAAATAACTTGCATTAGAGATATCATTGGCAAGGGACCTTTGCCTGATACTGACCTGACTTGCAATAAAATCCAAAGTCCTGAACAGATAGATGAGTAGTGTTAAATTTATTAAGCCAGAAAGCCATTAGACTTTGTGGCCCTATTTCATGGTGGCCCATGTAAGCAAAGCCAAATCTAGCCCTATAAATNGGGACCTTTGCCTGATACTGACCTGACTTGCAATAAAAACAAAAGTCCTGAACAGATAGATGAGTAGTGTTAAATTTATTAAGCCAGAAAGCCATTAGACTTTGTGGCCCTATTTCATGGTGGCCCATGTAAGCAAAGCCAAATCTAGCCCTATAAATGCGTCAATGAAAATGCTAAGCACAACCAGTCGTACACAGGGAGCAAATCTCAACCTATACCCAAGGAGTAATCTTACTTCACTTCCACCTTTTCTCTAGAAAAGCTTCTCCCTGTCTGTGCAGCATTCCTAACTGCTTCTGGTTTGGTGCTGCAAGATTCCATTTGATTTTTGCTCAAATTAACTCTTAAAATTTTTAATATACCTGAGTTTATCTTTTAATGGTTCTGGTATCAGAAGAGGGAACCACAGGAGAGTCCCTNTTTTAGCATATTATTAATCAATAGCTCAGAACACTTCTTGTTTGGTTCAGTTGCTGGAGGAAAAAAAGCATGGAAATTCATAAAATTTCTTAACCGAGATACAGTACATTTTGGAAATGGACTCAATCGTAGTACAGAGCTTTCTGAAGAAAATATCAGGTATTATAGTGCAGGAGGGCACTGAGTGCCCCAATATGTCAGAAAACTGTGAAACAGGTCACAAACAACCTCTTTAAGCCCTCAAATGACTGCTTGATAAACTATTACTACAACAACAAAGTCCTTATAAGCCTAAATAACTTGCATTAGAGATATCATTGGCAAGGGACCTTTGCCTGATACTGACCTGACTTGCAATAAAATCCAAAATCCTGAACAGATAGATGAGTAGTGTTAAATTTATTAAGCCGGAAAGCCATTAGACTTTGTGGCCCTATTTCATGGTGGCCCANTATAAGCCTAAATAACTTGCATTAGAGATATCATTGGCAAGGGACCTTTGCCTGATACTGACCTGACTTGCAATAAAATCCAAAATCCTGAACAGATAGATGAGTAGTGTTAAATTTATTAAGCCGGAAAGCCATTAGACTTTGTGGCCCTATTTCATGGTGGCCCATGTAACAAAAGCCAAATCTAGCCCTATAAATGCGTCAATGAAAATGCTAAGCACAACCAGTCGTAAACAGGGAGCAAATCTCAACCTATACCCAAGGAGTAATCTTCTTACTTCACTTCCACCTTTTTTCTAGAAAAGCTTCTCCCTGCACTCCTGTCTGTGGAGCATTCCTAACCGCTTCTGGTTTGGTGCTGCAAGATTCCATTTGATTTTTGCTCAAATTAACTCTTAAAATTTTTTAATATACCTGAGTTTATCTTTTAATGGTTCTGGTATCAGAAGAGGGAACCACAGGAGAGTCCCTNCCTGTCTGTGGAGCATTCCTAACCGCTTCTGGTTTGGTGCTGCAAGATTCCATTTGATTTTTGCTCAAATTAACTCTTAAAATTTTTTAATATACCTGAGTTTATCTTTTAATGGTTCTGGTATCAGAAGAGGGAACCACAGGAGAGTCCCTTCAACTAAAGCTCCCAGGAGCAAGAAACAAACAACCAATCAAAGGTAACTGCTGAGACCCCTGAACTATCTGCTTTCTCAGTGTCTCTAGAGATGGTGGGTTGTTGTTGCATAGTCGTGAAGTCATGTCCAGCTCTTTGTAACCCCATGGACTATAGCCATGCCAGCCTCCTCTGTCCATGGGATTTCCCAGGCAAGAATAATGAAGTGGTTTGCTATTTCCTTCTCCAGGGGATCTTCTAGACCCAGGGATCAAATTCTCATCTCCTACACTGGCAGGCAGATTCTTTACCACTGAGCCACCTGGGAAGCTGGAGATGATATTTACCTCCTCTTTAATCCTAGCTCTGAGGCTTTTGTATAATTAGCTTCCAGACTTTATCTGTGCATTTCTTTTTCCAGATCAGGTCCAGAAATTGGCCAGAGTCAGATTGAGTTTGACTAACTGGACTGGATCTGGAGTTGGGCTGAGTCTGAGTTAAGTCTTGGATAAGTAAATTTTGTCCTAAGGCTGAACAAGCAGTTAACCTTATCAATGAAACTTCTGAAGTACAGTGACCATAGTGGAGTAACTTTAATTTAGATAAACTTATCTGTTTATGAGGTGTCTTAGAGAAAAAGAGCTTTCAGCCAAGAACTCATCATAAAGGGTAGAGGGAAAATTTTTATTCCTGTTACCATTTCTGGTGACCAAGATGGGACCTGCTAGAACATCCTATCATTTCCAAAACCTGCAGATGGGATTTTAGGAAAACTGGCAGAAGCCAGCAAAGGGTGAGAATTCTTACCTAAGTCAGCTCTCTCATATCTCTGCCTGTGGTGCCTGGTAGAAAGAAAAGTAAATTTTACATTGTTACTTCCTTTCCAAATTCATATTTGAAGGGAAAAAATGGTAAGAATTAGATCTTTGAATTTTGATTCATGAATTTGCTTTCAGATACTCACTGGTTATCAGTCTTTTTTTTCCCAGGAAGAGATATTATTGTTTTTCTGTCTTGTCTTGTGTCCTGAGGACTAGGCTTGACAACTGTCAGGTTGGGCCCCCCAAGTATAGCCAGAGAGAAATGTGAGTTACACCTTATTTGTGGCTGGATATAGAGAAACAGCCTGGAGCAGGGCATGGCAATCCACTCCAGTATTCTCACCTGGAGAATCCCATGGATGGAGGAGCCTGGTGGGCTACAGTCCATGGGGTTGCAAAGAGTCATATAGGACTGGGCAACTAAGCATAGCAAAGAATAGAGGAACAGAAATGTGAGTTGAACTTCATTTGTAGCTAAGGTCCTACCATTGTTTGAAGTGGCTCTGAATATCATGAAGATAGTATTTTTCACATCCCTTTGGGTCATTGGGAATTAGGAGGACACTGAAAAATGTTAGACGGCTGAAGGTATCTGCAACACTTAAGTTTGTGACAGTCTTTTTTCCAAAGTCCTAGTTTGCTTCAATAACAGAAGAAATTAGGAGGACTTTGGTTTTGTCTGGGAAACTTCAGGTTTGGGAATCTTCATTTGATGGAGTTGAAAATTAAAAATTTCAGCAATCTTTTTCTTAGATGACTCATCTCAGGTGCAAATGAGCTGATTTGCTCACTTTGCTCATTTGCTCACAGATTTTAACTAAATCTGGAGTGGACATAGTTTCTCATTACACCCTGGTCCTTTTAGCTTAAAAAGAAAGATCCAGTTCAGCATGTTAACAAACATAGAGTTAAAGGCCACCCAAGTAGATTCAACATCTGAAGGAAGATGAGAATTTTCTCTGAAAAAAAAAATCTGGTTGATTATAATAGCTATGAGATGGTTCATTGAATTTTTGTGTGCTAACCTGAATTTTGTTCCAAGCAATAGGCTTAAGAAAAACTCCTCTAACAGCTGGGTTGATTTCTTTAGAGAATGTTCTAGGTTCTTGCCAAAAGTTAGGAGTTTGTTTTTCTAAATCTCTTTCAGGAAGTTCTTTCTGGACAAATTTCGTCCAAAGTTTAGCTCAACTCTCACCAAAAGCATGTAAAGTAACAGACATAGATCAGAAAAAACAAACAAACAACAGGTTGGAAAGTTAAGTTCTTCAGCAAAACTGTGGAGAGGATGTGGTCCTTAGTTACTTTTGGAAACTCTTTAATTATGGCTCACAATTTCGCCTTAGTCCAGGGAACATAAAAAACTTGGGGTTTGTTTGACTTCTCAGAAGAGTTAACTTTAAAAGAACAGATTCTAATAAGTCCATAGGAGGAGGAAGTGGGGAAAGATTTAGGGGGAAAAAAAAGGGAAATTTGGTGAGAAAAATGGGATGAAGAAGCAGAAGTTATAGAGAAAGTGGAGACAGTGCAGAAAGATGGCGGTGAAGGGAGGCCTGAGCACAAATATGGTGGCCACGGATCTGGATAAAAAGATCTGGGGCAGGGGGACCGAGAGAGAGGCCTCAGAAGCCATCTTGTCTTCAACTATTTGTTTGCCTCAGTTAATGTAAAAATTGTATTTTGCAGAGAGACAATTTTAGATGTCTGATAACACCTGGAAGCCTTGAAATACAATTGAAATAAGCATCCTATTCGGTTCTGACAGTTTTAGAGCCATGGCTGTCCAATTTAGGCTTAAGAAAAGTGTGTTTGGGGAGTTCAAAAAGCTCCCCATAATGGAGATCAATGTTCTACATTACTTTTGGTTAAGTAGGTCCATTTAGATAGAAATTTGCATGAGGAGGGACTATTGTTTTTATACATAAAACCAGCTGGAGTCTCTGAAATGAGAGGGCGAGCTCAAAACTTTTAGATAACTTGGATTTCATTTCTTAGAGGTTTTACTCTAGAGAAAAGAAAAGAAAAATCCTAAACAGCATAGTTTCTATAGGAACAGCCTGGTTCCAAAGGAATCTGACCAAAGGCTTAGCACACATTTCCAATAGAAGCAGCCCAGTTTCAAAAGAGTCAGGTCAAAGTGCCAAATGAGTGCTCACAAAAAAGGCAAAGCTTTTAACAGAAGGGACCAAACCTTCAAAAAAAAAAAAAAAAAAAAATCAGGTCCCTTGAATAAAGACTGGAAAGTTTTGAAATGCAAATAGAGCAGAGCTCCAGGGTCTGCAAAAAAAAACCCCAATGAGTTTGAACACAATTTGGGTCCAACTACTACTCTTTTCTAAACTTGTGAGTTTTGTATCATTATATTGTTACCACAAAATAGGAATCACCTCCTTGTGGGTGTCAGCCAAATGGCACAACTATTTGTTGTGGGGAGTGAGGGTGGGGAGAAGAAAGTATTTATTACTAGCAGCAAGTACAGAGAATGCTGGGGATCTTTCTCCCAAGGAAGTTTCTTTCTGAACAGCAAAATAGGGCAACTTTTAAGCTAAGGGTACATACATAGTCATGAAGGGATTTGAGCAGAGGAGAATTCAGTGTAGAACTGGGGCAAAGTTTGACAGAATCCAAGCTGTAGTTGATGGAGTTCAGAAAGGGTCAACATCATTTCTTAGGTTCCAGCTGATTAAGTGACTGAGTCCTCAAGAGGATTTGAATTCTGCAAAACAGCTCAAAAATGTGTTTCTCGTTAATATTTACCATTGTGACAGTCTTTACAACTGATTATCTTTGTTATTGTTACTTTTCTTGCCTGATAACAATAATTAGTTTGTTCTTATAAGATCATTAATTACTGAGACCTGTCCAAGAAAAAGCATTGTGGCCAAGCTTCGATCACAAAAATGGCTTTAGTTACATCAAGAAATCCTTGTCTGGTTTTCTTTCTTCAGGGATCCTTACCCTATCTGCTTATTGGCTAAAAGTTTAGAACCATAAGGTCTCTGTTTGTGTCTGTCTGTACATTTATGTATGTCTATGTATGTGTAAGCATGTGATATTTTTCTACTTCCACTGATACTGCCAAAGTTAATTTTTAAAGAACTCTATTTGATTGGCTTAAAGACAAACATTTCTATACATTAGAAATACTCTCAAAAATATAGAGACTACTTCAAATAGTTTTCAGAATTAAAGACCATTCCTGCACTTGAGTTAATCTAATATGAAAGAAAAGCTTTCTAGAGTGATTTCATTTCCTTCACACTGTAACAGATATGTAGGTGGAGTACTATAGCAACACAGAAAATGAAAACATCTTTTTACCAAAGTCCAGAAAAAGTGAAAAGCAGAGATGGTATTTGAGAAGAACCTTAATACATAACCAGACACTCCCAGAGAGTTAAGTAGTAATGGACATTTGAAGCAAATGAGACAAATTTTACAAAGTTCAGTGCCACAAAACAGCCAAGAATGTTTCAGAAACCACTTACAATTCTGTGTGACAAGTTTTTTTATGATAGGTGATAGCAGAAGAGAATGAGGGAGTAGTGCTGAATTAGAGATGTGGCTGGAGAGCTTAATTATTGAGGATTAAATGTTGCAAGTAAAATAAACTTGTTTTATGAAAAGGGAGACTGGGCAAAGGGGCAGGTGTTTATTACAAGGAGAAAATAAGAGTATCTCAGAACCCAAAGGTAAAAACAACACTTCAGTTCAGTTCAGTTGCTCAGTCGTGTCCAACTCTTTGCGACCCCATGAATCTCAGCACGCCAGGCCTCCCTGTCCATCACCATCTCCCGGAGTTCACCCAGACTCACGTCCATCAAGTCAGTGATGCCATCCAGCCATCTCATCCTCTGTCGTCCCCTTCTTCTCCTGCCCTCAATCCCTCCCAGCATCAGAGTCTTTTCCAATGAGTCAACTCTTTGCATGAGGTGGCCAAAGTACTGGAGCTTCAGCTTTAGCATCATTCCTTCCAAAGAAATCCCAGGGCCGATCTCCTTCAGAATGGACTGGTTAGATTTCCTTGCAGTCCAAGGGACTCTCAAGAGTCTTCTCCAACACCACAGTTCAAAAGCATCAATTCTTCGGCGCTCAGCCTTCTTCACAGTCCAATTCTCACATCCATACATGACCACTGGGAAAAGCATAGCCTTGACTAGACGGACCTTAGTTGGCAAAGTAATGTCTCTGCTTTTGAATATGCTGTCTAGGTTGGTCATCACTTTTCTCTTCACTGGGTCTCAATAAAACCTGGAATCGAGGTCTTGAAGGTCAGGAGTTAAGGGAATACTCCATTTCTCATACTGTTTCTGCTCCTCCCAGATCATGTGCTTTATTCTACTTTCTAGTTAACCTTAGTTCTCTGTGAACTAACCTTAGTTCTCTGTGAACATGTGGTAGCCAGAAGCTGACTGGTCACATACATAACACTTCCAGCCACCTCAATCTCCAATTCAACACTGCTGCAAAGAAAGACCTTCCTCTAAGCTGAATTACGTATCTATTCTTCATTTAACTATTAATAACTGCACCCAGAAGCATGAGGTTTTCAAGGCGTCCACTATAAGAATAGATTTGTATAAGGTCTTGGGAAAAAATTATATATATATCTTGACGAAAAAAATTACACTTTATTTTGTAGAGAAAAAGAGTAAGGGTGAAGATTTTCAAGCAAGAAATCAAACATGAAGGACTTCCTTGGTAGTCCAGTGGCTAAGACTCTGAGTTCCCAATACAGGGGGGCCCAAGTTCAATCCTCAGGCAGGGAACTAGGTCCCACTTGCTGCAAATAGAAATCCCATGTGCTGCAACCAGGACCCAGCAAATCCAAATAAAATAAATAAATAAAACAAATATTAAAAAAAATAAAATGTGATTGTATTTATGTTTTAGAGGGACCCTGTTGGTGGTCAGGTTTGACTTAAAGAGAGAAGAGCTACCAGGTTTATTTTGTTTACTGTTGTATATGCTGTACCTGGCATACTTCCTGATGCAGAGAGACTCTCAATAAATATTTCATAAGTAAGTGGATAAAGAATGACTTCGGCATTTATCCTGAACAACAATGGAGAATGGGGCCATTTATTCAGATAGAGCCAACAGAGAAGTCTGGCTGGAGATGGGGTGATGTTGGAGAGTGGAAACTGAAGGTGTTGGGGGTGGTGGTGAAGTGACTGCTGCATCAACTTAACTGGACCAAGAGATGCCCTCAGGCCTGCAGAACGTTAGTACTGGTTGTATCTGTGAGGGTGTCTCTGGAAGAGACTAGCATCTGATCCAGGAAACAGTAAAGATTCACCTTTACCAGTGTGATTGGGGTCTTAATTGAAAACAGGTGAAGGAATGGTCAGTTTCTTCTTGCTCATCTTTTCCTGCTCTCAAATATCAGAGGAAGTGGTTCTTGGGCCTCAGACTTGAAGACTAGAGATGTACCCCATCGTCCCACCCCCGATCCCTTCTCAGGCTTTCAGACCAGCACTAAAGTTTAACATCAGCTTTCCTAGCTCTCCAGCATTCAGACAGCAGACTGTGGGACTTCTTGGCCTCCATAACCGTATGAGCCAATTCCCACAATAATTCTCCTCTTCTGTATATTTCTACATAGCCTTTCAGCTTTGTTTCTCTGTAGAACCCTTACTAACACTGGTTGTCAGTCACTCAGCTACTCTCTGTTCATGTGAAGTTTGAGTGGCCTGGTGGAGATTTCAATACAACAATGGAAAGTTTAATTCTGGATCTTGGGCGTGAAGTCTTGGCAGACAACAAATGTGAAAATCTAGAGGATTCTATCAAGATAAGTGAAATTTAGTGACACTGACTTCTGTTATGTATCTATTGATTTAAAAAATTAGAAGTTATTTATTTATTTTATAAAGTCCAATGGACATTCTTGATTGCTGGTCATTCCTCCAGTGATTTAGCAATTGATGCTTTTTGTGTTTTGAGGCTATACCATTCCCTAATATCTCTGCTAGATCTTGTGTATTCAACCACATAATTGAGGTGAATAGAGAGAGGATTATGTAGGAAGTATTAAAGGCTAGGCTTGGCAGTGGTATATAACACTTCCCTCTATATTTTATTAACTCTTACACAGTAATATAGGCCAACTTAACTTTAAGGGAGAATGAGACTTGTGGTCTAAACTGTACGCTTCAGAAATAGGAAATATGTTTGATGAACAGTTTCTTCCAGGGTGCTTGGAGTTTAAAATCACCTCCAGGGATGCTACAGAGAGAAGAGAACCCACAGCCAAAGGCAGAGGCTTCAGGCAGCCTAACAGTTAAAGGGCCGGTAAAGGAGGAGCTGGCAAAGGGATCCGAGAAGGAATGCCAGACCGTTTGAGAAGTGATGTCATCTAGTCCAGAAGAGAAAGTGTTCATTGGGGAACTAGTATTTCACCTTACTAAACTCTCTGAGGATCTGTGTTGCAATATTTTAGAAATCGTTTTAAATATCCTTAAGGGCAAGTTTTATATATATAAAAAAAGTCTATTCAGAAGTTTAATTTTTATAATCATTATTCGGTTGATTGAAATTAGAAATTAAAAAAAGAACTTGTTCTTTAACTTCCTTAATTTCTGCATATGTATCTTATTCAATTTATAAATCTAATAAATTTTAACAATAACTCTGGGATATTTTATAATTTTATTATGTTTACACACTTAGTTAATTAAATACTACTAAACATTTTAAACAGCATTTATACATGTAATGTATTCTGTTAATTTTTAGGCAATTCAATCATCTAACAAATCTTATCTAGTACTTAAAATTAATTCTCATCAGTTTAAAAGTTTAATTTGTGATTATGGAGAATATTAACTTCTTATACATATTTCAGAAAAACTGCATATTACGATAGTAGGTAACTGAATTATTCAATTATATAGCTTATATTTGAATCAAGTCTAATTGAATAGACCAAATTCTCTTAAATATCACAAACCACGGTTTTGAAATATTAAGTAATTAATGGACTAATACATAATCTGATTACCTAAACATTTCTATGTTTAAATGTTTTAAAATTCTAGAGTTTAAAATCTACTTTCTCAAAAATGAAACATTATTGTCATTTCAAAGATTCTTCGAGGCTACTCNCTGGAAAAGACTCTGATGCTGGGAGGGATTGGGGGCAGGAGGAGAAGGGGATGACAGAGGATGAGATGGCTGGATGGCATCACTGACTCGATGGGCATGAGTCTGAGTGAACTCCGGGAGATGGTTATGGACAGGGAGGCCTGGCGTGCTGCGATTCATGGAGTTGCAAAGAGTTGGACACGACTGAGCAACTGAACTGAACTGACTGATGTCCATTGAGTTGATGATGCCATCCAACCATCTCATCCTTTGTGACATGGAATGACCAGCAAAGAAGAAAAATGAACACCTTCCTCTCTCTCTTTCTGGGCCCTCAGCTTTTTGCTTATTCTCCATGGCCTTGACCAAGATCTCCTGTTTATGCAATCAAAATCTTGGCTCTCTGTGTACTGACGATGAATAGAAATATGGAGACAGTTATGGAGGAGGAAAGAGTGACTTTATTTCTTTGGCAGGCAGAGGGGGAGTACCTCAAGAACTGTGCTCCTCTCCTTGGAGAATAGTGTTAGTTGCTCAGTTGTGTCCGACTCTGTGACCCCATGGACTATGACCTGCCAGGCATGAATATCTGAGTGGGTAACCATTTCCTCCTCCAGGGGATCTTCTAGATCCAGGAATCGAACCTGCCTTGTAGGCGGACTCTTTACCATCTGAGCTACCAGGGAAGCTCTGGAGAATGGAAGAGGTTAGTCAGATAGGGTTATGTGACAAGGATCAAGGTATTAACATTCTTCTGCAAACTGACAAGGTTAGCATGTGTGCAGGGTCTCAGGTGGTTGAGTCTCCTAAACTTGATGAGTTTTTCTGATTCCTGTAATCTCACCATATCTCAGATGGCTTTCTGGCTGTTCCTCTCTTGATTAGCAGCTGTTTTGAGTCTGCCCTTTGGAACTCAGGGAAGGTCATGAAGGTAGAGTCTTGCCTATAGAAGTGGGGACAAAAAGGCCTCCATACCTGAAGCCCCACAGGGCCCTGCTTGGCATCATTTAGAATGCAAGAATTTTCACCATTAACACAAAAAGAGATGAACAGAACCCCTACTCACCCCTCCAAGGGCCACAGAATATCCAGAAGCCTCCTGAACTCCCCATAATTCCATTTCGTCATTTGTCCATTGGAGCTGTTCAGTCTGTTTATACCCTTAGGTCAGGGGTCATTATAAAGGCTCAGATCTATCTTCTCCCCTTTGCTAACTCTTTGCTTTACTGCTAAAGATTCTCTATTGTTTCAAAGTTACTTGACTCTGACTGGGAGGATTAACCTTGGCATTCAAGGTTGTCCCATGTTTTCCTTTTGTTTTGTAACACCTGGTTAAAGTCTCAGATTTGTTCATTATTTTGCATTCTTCCTCCACGTGTTCTGAAAGACAGGGTTATTTTAGAGGAATATTTTAGAATTTCACTGATGTGCATTTGAATACCAGTTCTACCTTTCACTGGTTGTCTTTAAGTCACCTAATGTCTCTAAGCATTGTTCATTCATAAACCAAATGTAGTGTATTAACACATACATCAATAGCTCCCTTTATTAATTGAGATGATATAATGATACTTAGGACATATTTAAAGTTTTCTAGCCAGTCAGAGATGTATGTGCCTATTTTTAAAATGCACAATGTTAGCTATTTTGGATAGTTAATAGATTATTCAAATAAATTAAAAAATAACTTGATATTCTAGTAGGTCAAGAAATTGTGACACCCTTCTCAATTGATTAAAACAAAAAAAATAGAAATTTCTGTTGATTACCAGTTGTCTCATTGAGTCTCAGATCTTTTTGTATTAGTGAGGTCGCAATTTTCTCCTTCTGTATGAATGAGAGGGCTTCTCTGATGGCTCAGAGGGGCAAGAATCCTGTCATCTGCAATGCAGGAGACACTGGAGCCTCGGGTTCCATCCCTGGGTTGCAAAGATCCCCTAGAGGAAGAGATGGCAACCGATTCCAGTATTTTTGCCTAGAGAGTCCCAAGGACAGAGGAGCCTGGTGGGCTACAGTCCATGAGGGTCTTAAAGAGTCAGACGTGACTGAGCCACTGAGCATGCACAATGAATGAGAAATTTAAGACATGGCCAGGATCATACAACAAGACAGTGGCAAAACCTGTAGTACACTGATTTTGTGCCAATTGATTTTATTTATCCTTGGAAACAAATCTTTTTTCCTACTCGTCATTTTTAGGATCAACTTTTCTCCAAATGAATGGATTCCAACTAATCATAGCATGCTTGTTGTATGTCAATTGACAACAACGAAACTGTTACCAGGAATTTCACTCATCATGTTACCTGATGAAACTTGGGTCTGCTAGCCTGCTGGACAGCAAAGTCAATCTACTGACACTGGATTGAGGTGAAGGAGTACAGTGTTTATTATAGGGTGCCAAATAGAGAGAACAGACTCCTCATACTCAAACGACCGGAAATCATAGATGGCTTTCAAGGGAAGGTTTTTAAAGACAGCATTTGAGATGCTGGTTGCAGCTCATGGACTTTCTTCTGATTGGTTGGTGAAGAGGTAACCAGATGATGTTTCAGAAATCTGAATCATCAACTTTGTGGTTCTGAGTAGTCTCAGGTCTGTGTCCTGTGGTCAGCACGTAGTCACCATACTCCAGCTATGTGGGGTTCTCAGTTTCTGCAGAACAGCTCAAAGCTATGCATCAGATTGTTATATTGTTTAAACTATCATTACTTTTCTTGCTTTACCACTTTTCCTTTATTTCTTTATTTGCTTACTTCCATAATAGTAATTGCTTGTGTCTTCTCTTTGGAACTCAGGGAAGGCCTAGGTGATTAAAGCCTTTTACTACAAAATATAAGGCGGGGGCTCTGTGGGGCTTTTGTATCTGGGAGGGCCCTTCGAGGTACTACTTGGTTTCAGTCTGCCTTTTTCTTTAACACTCCTTAATCCTGACAGGAATAGAGACTGAATGGGAAAAAGGAATGAGGCTTTTTGGATAGAGAAGTTCATCATGAACTTGGCAGGGGAATTTCGTTTTAGGGGAGTCACTTCGATAACAAAGTCTGATAACGATCTCCTGTGTGTGTGTGTGTTTGTGTGGGCAGGGTCAAGCCTCCCGTAACAATTCTTTCGTGTAAGAATAGAGTTATAGCTATGACTTCAGGACATTTGCATACTTTGCATCTATTTTAGTTATGTTACAGGTTGGATTTGTGTAATAGGGAATAAAATAGCAACATGTTGGCTGTGTAATGTTTTCTTTCCAGGTCGATGAGGAAATGCATAGATGCTTCAGCTGCCTCTTAAAGTTGTGTTCTTTTTGTTAGGACCTAACATACGCCATGACAGGCTTTAAGGCCTAAGTTCCATTTATCAAGAAGCTGAGACATCGCCTAGGAGGAACTGAGATCATCTTCCATGGGTGTCAGGACTTGACCAATTAGCATGTTTACCATAGCCTGGTTTGAGCCTGTCAGGACGTAATGGACATCCCCCAAGAAAGCCCACATGCACGAAAATTTAGTCAATTAGTAGATGCCCGGAAACCCTTGCAACCAATCCGCCTTTGTCAACTCCCTGTCTTTGTTCTAAATCTATAAATACTGCTCTAATTCAGGGCTCGGGGCCCTTGTCGAATTCCTCTGTGCTGGATGACACTTGGGCCCTAGCTCGAGCTAGCAATAAACCCCCTTTTATGCTATTGCATTGCTGTGGACATCTTTTTCTCTCAGTTCTAGGGACTCGGACTCTGGGCATAACACTTTTCATTACTGTATTTTGCAAATACACATTAGAAATCATATGTAGGGTTTTAAACTTCTAAATATTTATTGAATGAGAATTATAGTACTGTTTTTGTAAATAAAAATTTAAATGATTTTACTCTAATTATAAAATTAATCCCAGGACTCCCCTTCCTCCCTTTTTTTTTTTTAAGATACACAGTTGATTCAGCACTTGAAATTAGGATGACTATTGCTGTGTTGGTTTTTTTTTTTGTTTTAATTGCTATAAGAATGGAAGTAGGTTGAGTTTAGAAAAACCTACATAAATTAGAATGAGAAATTCATGAAGCTCAAGACATTTATAAACTAGAAATGAATAAATGTCGTTTCATGACACATGATGCTTTGTCATATGGGATTTTTTTTCTTGAAACGATTTAAATTGAAAATAACAGTGAACTGAATCTTTAAGGAAACAACAAATTTCCAAGAAAGAGAATTTTAAAACAAAAGCCCCAGTATCTGCACATATTAAGTGAGAAATTAGTCTATTCTTGAAAATATTTGTGGTAGCTAAAATTTTAGCCACATAGTTTGTTATTTGTTAAAGATATTCTTGGTCAAACTAATTCTCATTGTTGATTTTTAGTATTATACTTAGAATGCGTGGTGAATAGAGTACAAAAGATTCAGTTTCAGCTTGTGCAAATATGTCCAAATTACTTCTTAAAGAAGATAATTTAAAATGGTTGCTAGTCAAAAGGTTTCTCACTTGGCTATAATGTTCATTATTTTAAAATAAATGTGATTATCAGTAGTTCTTGGAATGTCACAGCTTGATCTTTGGCTGAAAATATTTTTTACTTTCCAATTATATTTTACAAGGTAAAATAGATAATTCCATGAAAGTTCAAATATGCCTGAGTCTTAAGGAAAGAGTAGAACACTTTCTTCATCTAATATAGAGAGATCCTCTACAGGCGTACACTTACCAATTCTCTATGAAGATCAGTTTTTCTGATTTTTCTCTTGAATGAGTACAAATTAGAGCATGAAGATTTTAAAACACACTTTGAAATCTGTTTGACATGATAATGGTACCACTTTGCTTTTTTAAGGTGCAGCATTTTAAAGTTTTTTTTTTTTTAATGTAAATCTGCTTTATTTGGTTGTTGATTTAAGACAAAGGCTGACTAAACAATTTCTAACCACTTTGAATGTTTGTTCAACAGTAATTTTACACGGATACCACATTTAGCTGGAACAGAACAAAACTTCCAGCTTGCAAAAGAAATTCAAGCTCAGTGGAAGGAATTTGGCCTGGATTCTGTTGAGTTAGCCCATTATGATGTCCTGTTGTCCTATCCAAATGAGACTGTTCCCAACTACATCTCAATAATTGATGAAGATGGAAATGAGGTAAAAAGAAAGAAAAAATAAGCTCCCTCATCTTCTCTTTTGAAATGCCTTCTGTAACAGAATGCCCTGTGCCATCTCCAAACTGACAGAAATCAGTATTGACATTTGTGAATGATGCCTTTAATGATCTTACTATTGGTGCCAACTCTTTCTTAATGATGCTTGAATTTAATGTGATGTTGAAAAGATTCTGAGAAATTGATGCTTGATGACAGTTGCTATTTTCTTCTTTTTAACTATTGTTCACTAACAAAATATGATATGTTAGTAAACTACAGCTAAATTAGATACACTTTTGATTGGTTCAGATGATAAAAGATCATGCATCAATTTGAGGATGCTAGGAAATTGAGAGATGTATTGTTTGAGCTAGTAGGTTTTTATTGGTAATTCATGATTATATTTCCTATGATCATGTATTCAGCTGTGTACCCAGAACTTGGGTGTGGGCATTTGGAAAGAAGAGAGTTTAGAGAGAAACGCTAGAGAATTACATCTATGCTAAAAATTTACAATCTTCTTTGCTAGTTAGGGCACATAATTGGAAAAGAAGATGATACAAGTAGTTGAAATATTTCATATCATGATATATATTCACTATGACAGCTCATAAAATATAACTCATATATTCATCACTATTTGCGTTAGAGCTACCATATCCATGTCTAAAATAGTCCTTTTCCTCTAGATAGCTTTCTTGAGTCCCCTTCGCTGGAGCTTCTAAATTGCATATAGCTTCAAATATATCCAGTTTGATTGGTCAGCACAAAATATCATGTGATTTTTGTATATACAAATTTTTAATCACCTCCTCTTATTGACTAATGAATCAGCCTCTTCTCAATGATTAATATGCTATTTTGCAGTCAGTGATATAATCCCATGGTAAATTTCCTAATATGAGTTGAAACTTTACATATTCACTCTTTTAAAATTATAGTAGTTAATACAGTTTAACATTTAAAAATATTCTCAAACCATTTCACAATTATAAAAATATTTTTAAGGTTGGTGTGGGGAATACCAATATACTCCATGAAATTCCATAGCCTTTATAAGTGGTGACATTATCTATATAATTATTAAAAAAGCATATTTAGGAAGAGTATTTGATCACAAAGTAAAATGCCAGTAATATTAAAAAATACATGGAAACAGTGGGGGAGGGAGTGAGAGAGACAAATGGAGAAAGTAGCATCAACATATACACACTGTTGGGTTTAAGATGGACAGTGGCGAGAAGTCCCTGTGTGGCACAGAGAGCCAGTCTGGTGCTCTGTAATGAAGTGAATGTATAATTAAGACTGATTTGCATTGTTATATGGCCGAAACCAAAACAACACTGCAAAATTTAAAAAATAAATATTAAGGTTAAAAAAATGCATTAATCCAAATTTGATTTCTCAAATTTGGTGATTGTATACAATGAGGAAAATAAGAAACTTTCATTTTTCTTCTCTTTTCTTCCTCTTCACTTCCCAGTTTCATCCCTACTTTTGCTTTTATTCCATTTAATTATTTGTTTTTCCTACTATAAGCATTTATGAAATTTCTAAAGCCTGTCCCATAATATAAACATATAATGTAGAAGTTTTATTTTGGAGGTTTTCCTAAATGGGGTTAGCTGCCAAAAGCTTAGTAACTTTTTTGAAAGTTATATCATTAATTAAATTTTGTTTTTATCCAAGTTATACCAGCATATAAATATTCGCACAGTTCTTCAAAAGCCTTGCTTCTTCCCTATTTCCCTCTTCGCTGAGGAAATCGCTGTTCAGCCCTGAGTTGATTCTTTTGATAATTGTCTGTGTCTCTTTAAATGATGCGCTTGTATTACTTGTGTTTCAGATTCAGGCATTTCCTTTTGACCTTACGACAGTTCAGCTCTGTTCTCAACCCTCTGTCCCAACTACAGATGCTCTCTTACTGGGTCCCAATCTCCCAGATCAATTAATGTGACTGACCATTCATGGCCAAGCTAGGAAAACTACGAAATTTACTGTCCTGCATGGCACAGACATGTTTCCCTTCCCACAGACAACAAATATGATTAATATTTTATAGATTCTACCAGAAATGTTCTCAACACATATTATGCATTATTTTCTCTTTATTTATGTAGGGACAATGTGCCATATAGATTGAACTATATATATATATATATATATGGCCTTTTTATGTTGCAAAAGTTAAATAAAAATTTGTAAACCAAAATTATTTTATACTCAGAATACATAGTTTGAGGCTGTGTTAGTGAATGTTGGATAGTGAACATTGCTCACTGGTGTATTGTCTGTCTTTGATGAAGTCACCCAAAAGAGTCATTTCCTTGACCATGAGAAACTTTTCCCAGTTGTTGGAATAACTCATAAACTTGATGTGAAGTCCACCTGCTCAGTGATGCTGTAAAATTGAAGGTTACCATAAAGGCAAATCAAGTGAGACCAGCTGGAATACTCCCTTGACTGAAAGACTTGCTGATGTGGTGACTTTGTCTCAAGGTGGATTTTTACTGCGCTTTAGCGTAGTTTTCCTTAGAATTTTCCCCCATGATTCAGTTCAGTTTGTTCTCTATGTGGGCCAGAGAAGAATTACAGCAAAAATGGAAGATGTGGGAATTTTTGAAGAGTGGTAGTTGATTTGGTTTCATTTTAGATTCTGTCAGCATCTGAAGTAGGTAACTGGCGCTTCAGTATAGTGTCAGCTCAGATTCATGCTCCATCATCTCCCAGCACCTTTAAATTACCGCACTGGCCAGGACTTATAGTTTAATATTGAAAGGAAATGAAGAAAGCAGGTGTCCTTGAATTGAATGTCTTTAATGTTTCACCTTAATTTTGATATTTATGTCAGGTTACCTTAATTCAGGGCTTTCCAGGTGGCACTAGTGGTCAAGAACCCACTTTCCAATGCAGGAGACATAAGAGACATGGGTTCGCTCCCTGGGTCGGGAAGATCCAATGGAAGAGGGCATGGGAACCCACTCCAGTATGCTCTTCTGTCCCTGGGATCACAGAGATTGGAGACATCTGAATCGACTGAGCACAGCGTGCACTAATTCACTTTTCAAGTTCAC
The DNA here is from genome assembly GCA_006410615.1 of Neotragus moschatus. Classification (NCBI taxonomy): domain Eukaryota; kingdom Metazoa; phylum Chordata; class Mammalia; order Artiodactyla; family Bovidae; genus Neotragus; species Neotragus moschatus. The sequence continues at coordinate 64,398 of SJYA01003201.1, read as the reverse complement.
TAAGACTTTTTTGTCATGAATTTATATTGAATTTTATCAGAAAAATTTTCTTTTTCTGGATAACTTTTGAGATGAACATATAAGTTTTCTTTTTCATAATATTTATAATAAATGATGTAATATTTGATTAGTTTACATTTTTGAAATGTGTAATATTAGTCTGTAGTAGTTTTCAACTCATATCTGTATACATTTATTGATAACATGTTTGGCCTGTATTTCTGCAGTTTGCTTATTCAGTTATAATTTCTAGATTATACTTGCCTTGTAAAATGAGTTTTTAATCTCTGAAATAGGTTGTGTTGTATTTAAAAAATCTTTTAGTATTTCAGATCAAAGGAAAATCACTTGGTTTTGATACTTTGATTTATGGAAGATTTTAAGCTACTGATTCAATTTCTTTTTAGTTATGAGACTATTTAGATTTGTTTAAATGCACTGTTATGTCAGTTTTAATTTTTTTTAAATGCATTTTTCCATTTTGTCTAAGTTTTCAATTATTGGCATAGTTCTTCCTAGTATTTTCTTACTATCTTTTTTGCAAGATCTATAGATATTCCTGTTTTTCTACTCCTAATATTATTTATTTGTATTACATTTTTTTCTTAAGTTCTCCCTTTACCTTCCTAGTCTCTATTTTGCTGTTCTTTCTAAATTTTCAATTGAATACTTAATTTATTGATGTTGGACTTTTCTTCTTTTCTAATGCTGCTGCTGTTAAGTCGCTTCAGTCGTGGCCGACTCTGTGCGACCCCATAGACAGCAGCCCACCAGGCTCCCCCGTCCCTGGGATTCTCCAGGCAAGAACACTGGAATAGGTTGCCATTTCCTTCTCCAATTCATGAAAGTGAAAAGGGAAAGTGAAGTCGCTTAGTCATGTCCCACTAGTAGCAACCCCCTGGACTGCAGCCTACCAGGCTCCTCTGTCCATGGGATTTTCCAGGCAAGAAATATGAGTATTTAAAACCATACATTAAAAAAATAATAATAAAAAAATAAAAAAATAAAACCATACATTTCCTTCTAAGAATTCCTTCAACTAGATCTCACAAAATCTGATTTTCTAAATTAACTACATTGTGATCAAATAGTTGTAATTTGTACGACACTAATCCTTTGCAGTTATTTCTTTACAGTCTATTATGTCATCAATTTTTATAAATGTTCTCTTGTTATTTGAAAAAAATATTTTCAGTTTTGGGTTTAATAATTTTATATTTGCTTATTAGTTAAAATTTGTTAATTGTTTGGCTAAAATATCCTTTATTCTTGATGTGCTCTCATTTTGTCTGTTTTTATTAATTACTGGGAAAGGAATATTAGATTTTCTCACCATAATGGTGGATTATTTTTATTTCCATTTTGAATTCTGTGAATTCCTGTAGCTTGAAGCTCTTCCATTAGATATAAACAGTATTTAGTGTTTCTTTTTCTGCATTGTTACTTTCAGATTTACTGTGATCATATGTTTAAGTAACTTCTTATAAAATGGTACACAGTTGAATTTATCTAGTCTGACAGCTAAGCTTTTTTAAAAAATTTAAAAAATTGTTATTACTGACTTACAGTAATAATACTTATATGATTTTTACTTTTACTTTTTCCCCCTAATGTTCCTTTTTCTCTCTCTCTTTTTTTTTTTTGTTTTCTTCTTTTTTGGGGGTGGGGCTGTGGTTAATTTTATTAATTATATTCCTTTTAGTAGTTTGGAAATAAAATAATATTGATTCCCACTTAACAGTGTCAGTGATACACTTGAAAAATTACATTTGGTTAGAATTGAATTTAACCTTTAATTTGTTTATAAGTAATTAGCTTAGCATTTTTACAAGTGACTAATAAACCTGCTGCTGCTGGTGCTAAGTCGCTTCAGTCGTGTCTGACTCTGTGTGACCCCATAGACGGCAGCCCACCAGGCTCCCCCGTCCCTGGGATTCTCCAGGCAAGAACACTGGAGTGGGTTGCCATTTCCTTCTCCAATGCAGGAAAAGTGAGAAGTGAAAGTGAAGTCGCTCAGTCGCTCTTAGCGACCCCATGGACTGCAGCCTACCAGGCTCCCCCATCCATAGGATTTTCCAGGCAAAAGACTAGATGGGTTGCCATTGCCTTCTCCAACTAATAACACTACGTGATGTTATTTTTTTATTTGGAAAGTGAACTTTTCCTTCTAAATCCAAAGCTGGGGCTTGTAGACTCTCGGAGGGTCTGTAGTTTATTCACCTCTCGAACTCTTCACAGCTTCTAGCACAGGGCTGGCTCTTTGATTTGCATCTTTAAAATACAAAAGTCTTGATTAACCCTCTCCTGGTGAAAGAGATGATACACATTTCTTTGCTTGACTGTAGTAATTAAGCTTTACCTGATTTTTATGTTTTATGATTTTTACCTGGTTTTTATGTTTTATGTTTCTGATTATTATGTTTTGTTTCTCTAGATTTTCAACACATCGTTATTTGAACCGCCTCCTCCCGGGTATGAAAATGTCTCAGACATTGTGCCACCCTTTAGTGCCTTTTCTCCACAAGGAATGCCAGAGGTAAAAATGCACGTGATAAAAATAACAAACAGAACTTCCTTGTACATGCAGGCAATAATTAAAGGGGTATTGTGGAAGTTTTTGATATACTCCAAATTTATCTTTTACTACATTTAAGAAATAGAATGTCTTCGTAATAAGAAGGAATATACATTTTGTGTTCATAGTGTTTTTTTTACCACACAGAGATGGGAATATCCAAAGTGAACATTTATTTGACAAATGCATACACCTGTGTAATTAAAGCACCATCTACACATTTCTATTACTGTCACTTCAGAATATACTTCTAAGCCCCTTCTCAGTCAGCCCCACACACTCCCAAGCAGTCATTCTCATTCTCCAGTTTTTTCTTTTTTTTTTGGCCACCTTTGATTAGTTTTGCTTATACTAGAAATTCATATAAATGGAATTGATAGCATTTGTAAGTATAGGACCTGTGAAAATTCACATGTTTTGCACTTATCCATAGATTGTTCTTTTTTTTTATTGCCAATTAATTTCCACTATATGAAAATACTACATATTTTGCTACCATTGTAAGACTTGGATTAATTTCATAAAGAAGCTGAATGAGAATTCTAAATTGTTGCCATTTTCAAATGAAAAATACAGATATCATTTTTAGAAAATTTGTATGGTTTACTTAATAAGGCAGTGTGCATATTTATTATCTGTTTTCACAGTTAATCCCCAGATTCTTGGATAGTGCTTTGTTTTTTATAAGAAAGCTAAACTTGAAAGAGTTGAATATAATTTATTAATGTCTTTTAAAATGTTACCTCTCTTGCTATAGTATTTGACATCAGGTAGATTGAGTTTTTGGAGAAGGCAATGGCAATCCACTCCAGTATTCTTGCCTGCAAAATCCCGTGGACAGAGCAGTCTTGTAGACTGCAGTTCATGGGGTTGCTAAGAGTCGGACTCAACTGAGTGACTTCCCTTTCACTTTTCACTTTCATGCACTGGAGAAGGAAATGGCAACCCACTCCAGTGTTCTTGCCTGGAGAATCCCAGGGATGGGGGAGCTTGGTGATCTGCTGTCTGTGGGGTTGCACAGAGTCGGACACAGCTGAAGTGACTTAGCAGCAACAGCAGGTTCAGTTTTGGACATATAGAGTTTGAGGTACCTAGGCTATTCCAAGAAGTTGGAATATTGAAGTAAGTATCACTCAATAGAGAGATAGACACTTGACTATTATCAGAAACATCCTTAATAAAAAATTTACATTTAGAAAACTGAATTGATATTTAAAGCTCCAAGGAAATAGCAGCCCACTCCAGTGTTCTTACGTGGAAAATCTCATGGATAGAGGAGCCTGCCAGGCTACAGTCAAAGAGGTTGCAGAGTCAGACACAGCTGAGTGACTAAAACATTTCACCAGTCAGTTAATGTTTATTGTAAACAACATAAGCAATAAACCTATGTTTTTAATTAATTATTAAACCTGTGATTTAATATTAGGCAATGCTATATTTTTTAATATGTAAAGTTTAAAAACATACTCTGTTTTATTTTCTAATGCATTTGATTAATATATTTAAAAACTCACAGGTTTAGAATATTTTCTATAGTTGTAGGAAATTTGTTTCAAGTGAATAGTTAACATCATAGTTAATGGCACAATATTAGAAAAATTCTCCCCCAAATTTGTACATAAATAGGTTCCTTACAGTTGTTGTAGTTACTTCATAATTGACATAACATAGAAATAAAGGATATAAAAATTGGGAATGAAGAGATAATATATTTTAGATCTCAGGTGTCTAGAGTTACGTAGACTTTATATTCTGGGTAAGGCACATTACCATCATGGGTCCATGTAAGATTCCTAATTTAATTTCTTTCCTTTCACCTTTTATCCTTATTTTCAATCTCATTCCTTTCCTCCACATCCCCTACACCCTGCCACCATCTATAATGTATTTATACTTTTAGGAATGTATGTATTCTTATAAAAACATGGGCTTATTAGTGATTGGTATATTTTGAATATATGCAAATAATATATACCTTAGGTCTTGGTCCATGACTATTTTCAATTAGCTATTTTTAAAAAATCTATTTTATGTCAGAGTGGTTCATTACTTTTTAATGTTGCATAGTACCCCATGTTGTGTGTACACCACATGTAGCTTATCCATTCTCTTAGTGGCAAACATGTGGTTTGCCTCTAAATCCAAATGACCACAAAGTGTTGGAGAGCATGTGCTCATACATGTCCCTGTATGGGCTTGCAAGGGTTTCTCTGTGTACAGTAAACCAGTAGTGGGATTGCCGGTTTGTAAGGAATACTACATTTCACAATGTTCAGACTGCAGCAGTTCATTGCTCCTTGCAGCACTATATATGAGTGTTCCTTTTTCCTCACATTCTCATCAACAATTGAGGTTATATAACCTTCTAAATTTTGCCTATCTAATTGTGTTGTTTTGTTAGTTTGGGCTTCTCAAGGCAAGAATACTGAAGTGGTTTGCCATTTCCTTCTCCAGTGGCCCACGTTTTGTCAGAACTCCCCACCATGACCCATTCTTGGGTGGCCCTACATGTCATGGCTTATAGTTTCATTGAGTTAGACAAGGCTATTATCCATGTGATTAGCTTGGTTAGTTTTCTGTGATTCTATGAACAAAGCTAGTGGAGGTGATGGAATTCCAGTTGAGCTATATCAAATCTTAAAAGATGATGCTGTTAAAGTGCTGCACTCAAATGCCAGCAGATTTGGAAAACTCAGAAGTGGCCACAGGACTGGAAAAGGTCAGTTTTCATTCCAATCGCAAAGAAAGGCAATGCCAAAGAATGTTCAAACTACTGCACAATTGTACTCACGTCACACACTAGCAAAGTAATGCTGAAAATTCTCCAGGCCAGGCATCAACAGTATGTGAACTGAAACTTTCAGATGTTCAAAATGGGTTTAGAAAAGGCAGAGGAACCAGAGATCAAATTGTTAACATATGTTGGGCCATAGAAAAAGCAAGAGAGTTCCAGAAAAACATCTATTTCTGCTTCATTGACTACATCACAACCTTTGATTGTGTGGATCACAAAACACTGTGGAAAATTCTGAAAGACATGGAAATACCAGACCACCTTACCTGCCTCCTGAGAAATCTGTATATAGGTCAAGAAGCAACACTTAGAATCAGACATGGAACAATGGACTGGTTCCAAATCAGGAAAGGAGTTATATCAAGGCTCTATATTGTCACCCTGCTTATTTAGCTTCTATGTAGAATACATCATACAAAATGCTGGGCTGGATTAAGCACAAGCTGGAATCAAGATTGCTGGGAGAAACATCAATAACTTCAAATATGCAGATGATACCACCCTTATGGCAGAAAGTGAAGAGACACTACGGAGCCTCTTCATGAAGGTGAAAGAGCATAGTGAAAAGCTGGCCTCAAACTCAACTTTCAAAAAATGAAAATCATGGTATTTGGCCCAGTCAGTTCATGACAAATAGATGGGGAAACAATGGAAACACTGACAGACTTTATTTTCTTGAGCTCCAAAATCACTGCAAATGGTGACTGTAGCTATGAAATTAAAAGACGCTTGCTCCTTGGAGAAAAGCTATGACCAACCTAGACAGCATGTTAAAAAGCAGAGATGTCACTTTGCCGACAGAGGTCCATATAGTCAACGCTATGGTTTTTCCAGTAGTCATGTATGGATATGAGAGTTGGACCATAAAGAAAGCTTAGCACCAAAGAACTGATGCTTTCAAACTGTGATGCTAGAGAAGATGACTCTTGAGGGTCCTTGGACACTAAGAAGATCAAAACAGTTAATGCTAAAGGAAAGTCAACCCTGAACATTAATTGGAAGGACTGATGCTGAAGCTGAAACTCCAATACTTTGGCCACCTGATGTGAAGAACTGACTCAATGGAAAAGACTCTGATGCTGGGAAAGATTGAGGGCAGGAGGAGAAGGGGACAACAGAGGATGAGATGGTTGGATGGCATCACTGACTCAGTGGACATGAGTTTGAGCAAGCTCCAGGAGTTGGTGATGGAAAGGGAAGCCTGGTGTGCTTCAGTCCTTTGGGTCACAAAATGTTGAGTACGACTGAGCAACTTAACTGAACTGAACTGTGTTTTTGTTTTAATTAATTTTGATTCACATTTCTGATTAAAAATGAGATCATACATACCTAAGCACACTTATTTATTAGCTATTCTGTTTTTTTTTTTTTTTTTATGCTGCGAAATGATTACCAGCCATCTTTTCCTGTTGAATTTCTGGCCATTTTCTTACCAACTTCAGAGATTTCTTAAATATGTTAGTTATTCATCTCATATTGGTTTAAATATTGCACACAGCTTCTAATTTTATTCATGTTGTCTATAATGCTTTTTACTGAAAAGAAGTCTTTTATTGTGACATTGTCCAGTGTTCTCTTTATATTTTCACAATTTGGGTCTTACTTAATTTCCTCATTCTTTATTTGCAGTGATNTTACCAACTTCAGAGATTTCTTAAATATGTTAGTTATTCATCTCATATTGGTTTAAATATTGCACACAGCTTCTAATTTTATTCATGTTGTCTATAATGCTTTTTACTGAAAAGAAGTCTTTTATTGTGACATTGTCCAGTGTTCTCTTTATATTTTCACAATTTGGGTCTTACTTAATTTCCTCATTCTTTATTTGCAGTGATACAGTCAGAATATCCCCAAAATACTAATAGCTCTTTATTTAAAAATAGCCTTGATATTACCAATTAAATATAAGGACAAATGATATATAGTAGCAGAAAATATAACAAATATGTAGTTTAAAATAGCCCTCAAATATAAAATGAATTGTAAAAATTATTAAATGAGTGTGAACTGGTTGAAGAACAGTGAAATTTTTTGAGCAGTGACAATATTATGTATAAAGAAGATCATACTTCTGGCTGGGAAGACAGAGTTTTATAAGATAAGCGCTCATTAGTTTGTGGGTGTACTCTATAATCAATGAAAATTCCCCAGTTAGTTTTTGTACATTGCTTTTTGTTTCTTTTTGTTTTTTTTCATTTGTTTTCTTCTAGTTTTCAGTTCAGTTCAGTCACTCAGTCATGTCCGACTCTGCGATCCCATGAATCGCAGCACGCCAAGCCTCCCTGTCCATCACCAACTCCCCGAGTTCACTCAAACTCATGTCCATCAAGTCAGTGATGCCATTCAGCCATCTCATCCTCTGTTGTCCCCTTCTCCTCTTGCCCCCAATCCCTCCCAGCATCAGAGTCTTTTCCAATGAGTCAGCTCTTCGCATGAGGTGGCCAAAGTACTGGAGCTTCAGCTTCAGCATCAGTCCTTCCAAAGAACACCCAGGACTGATCTCCTTTAGAATGGACTGGTTGGATCTCCTTGCAGTCCAAGGGACTCTCAAGAGTCTTCTCCAACACCACAGTTCAAAGGCATCAATTCTTCGGCACTCGGCTTTCTTTATAGTCCAACTCTCACATCCATACATGACTACTAGAAAAACCATAGCCTTGACTAGACGGGCCTTTGTTGGAAAAGTAATATCTCTGCTTTTGAACATGCCATCTAGGTTGGTCATAACTTTCTTTCCAAGGAGTAAATGTCTTTTAATACCATGGCTGCAGGTCACCATCTTCAGTGACTTTGGAGACCCCAAAATATAAAGTCTGACACTGTTTCCACTGTTTCCCCATCTATTTCCAATGAAGTGATGGGACCAGATGCCATGATCTTAGTTTTCTGAATGTTCTAGTTTTACTGAAATATAATTGGTATCTCAATAAGATATAAGTTTGGGGCTTCCCCTGTGGCTCAGTAGTGAAGAATTTACCTGCAGTGCAGAAGACATGGGCTCGATCCCTGTATCAGGAAGATCCCCTACAGAAGAAAGTGGCAACCCACTCCAGCATTGTTGCTTGGAGAATCCCATGGACAGAGGAGTCTGGTGGGCTACAGTCCACAGGTGACAAGAGTCAGATATGACTCAGCAACTAAACAAGAACAACCGTACAAGCTTCAGATATACAACATAATGATTTGACTTTACATGCATCATAACAAAATTATGACAATAAATTTAGTGATAAAGATACAAATAAATAGAAAACATTTTTTCTTGAGATTAAAACTCTTAGGATTTACTCTCTTGACAACCTTCATATATTAGATACAGCAGAATTAATTTTATTTACCATGTTGTACATTTCAAGTCTAGTACTAACTGGAAGTTTATACCCGTGGACTGCCTTTCTCCAGTNGTGATAAAGATACAAATAAATAGAAAACATTTTTTCTTGAGATTAAAACTCTTAGGATTTACTCTCTTGACAACCTTCATATATTAGATACAGCAGAATTAATTTTATTTACCATGTTGTACATTTCAAGTCTAGTACTAACTGGAAGTTTATACCCGTGGACTGCCTTTCTCCAGTACCCCGTACCCCTCACCCTCCATCTCTGGTAACCACAGATCTGATCTCTATGCATTTGTTTTTGAAGTACAGTTGACCCATAGCACTCTATTAGTTTCAGTTATACAACATGATTCATTATTTTTGTACATTTCAAAATGATCACCACAGTGAGTCTAGTTACCATCTATCACTACACAAAGATATGATATATTAATAGTTACTGATTATATTCTCCAGACAGTATATTTCATACCTGTTTCTTTTATTTTGTAACTGGAAGTTTATACTTCTCAATCTCCCTTATGTAGTTCTCTCACCCTTTCACTCACTCCCCTTTGGCAACTACCAGCTTGCCGTCTGTTTCTATGACTGTTACAGTTTTGCTTTGTTTATTCATGTGTTTTTTATTTTTATTTATTTTTTAATTTTCATTTTTTAGTTTGTTTTGTTTTATAGTACTGTATTCATTTTGCTATACATTGACAAGAATCAGCCACGAGTGTACATGAGCTCCCAATCCCGAGCCACCCTCCCCCCTCCCGCCCCATACCATCTCTCTGGATCATCCCCGTGCACCAGTCCCAAGCATCCTGCATNGACAAGGGTGCCCACTTTCACGACTACTATTAAACATAGTTTTGGAAGTTTTGGCCACAGCAATTAGAGCAGAAAAAGAAATACAAGGAATCCATATTGGAAAAGAAGAAGTAAAACTCTCACTGTTTGCAGATGACATGATCCTCTACATAGAAAACCCTAAAAACTCATGTGTTTTTTAGATTTCACATATAAGTCAAGTCATCAGGTATTTGCCTGTCTTATTCTGACTTATTTCACTCAGCCAAATACCCTCTAGGTCCATCCGTGTTGATGCAAATGACAAGATTTCATTCTTCTTATGGCTGAGTAGTACTACATTGTAGATTATGTTTACCACATCTTCTTTATCTATCTTCCTTGATGAGAGTTTAAGTTGCTTCCATTTCTTAACTATTGTAAATGATGATGCAGTGAACATAGGATTGCGTGTGTCTTTTTGAATTGGTGTTTTTGTTTTCTGATAAATACCCCAGGATTGGATATTCCCCAAGAGTGGAATTCCTGCATTGTATGGCACTTCTATTTTTAATTTTGGAGGGAACCACCATGCTGTTTCCCATAGCGACTGCCCATGCCAGTGTGTGTTTGTGGTCAGTTGTGTCTGACTCTTGGCAGCCCTATGAACTGTAACCTGCCAAGCTTCTTTGTCTATAGGATTTTCCAGGCAAGAATACTGGAATGGGTTGCCATTTCCTCCTCCAAGGGATCTTCCTGACCCAGGGATCTTTTCTTGCGTTTCCTGCATTGTCAGGTAGATTCTTTACCATGGAGCCACCTGGGAAGCCTATCAACTGTGCCAGAGTGTTCCCTTTTCTCTGCGTCCTCACATCATGTTATTTGTTGTCATTTTGGTGACAGGCATTCTGATAGGTATAAGGTGATATCTCACTGTGCTTTTTCTTTTTTTGACTGTGCCTCACAACATGTGGGATCTTGGTTCCCCCCTGACCAGGGACCACACCTGTGTCCCTTCAGTGGAACCACAGAGTGTTAACCACTGGACTGCTTGGAAAGTAAGTCCCTCATTGTGGTTTTAGTTTTCATTTCCCTGATGGTTAATGATGTTGAACATCTTTTCATGTGCCTGTTGGCTATCTGTATGTCTTCTTTGGAAAAATGACTATTCCGTTTTCTGTCCATTTTTTCAGTCTGGTCGGTTGTTTATATTCTTTGTATATTTTGAATATTAGCCTCTTATCAGCTGTATCATTTGCAAATACATTTTCCCATTCAGTAGACAGCCTTTTAGTTGTATTAAGAATTAGTTCCCTTTGTTGTGCAAAACTTTTTTAGTTTGAGGTCATCCCATTTGTTTACTTTTGCTGTTGTTTCCCTTGCCTGAGGAGACCTATCCAAAAAAAATATATTGCTAAGACAGATGTCAAAGAGTGGGCTGCCTGTGTTTTCTTCTAGATGTTTTATTGTTTCAGGTCTTACATATAACTCTTACATATAACTCTTTAATCTGTTTTGAATTTATTTTTTTTTAATGGTGTGAGAAAGTAGTCCAGTTTGATTCTTTGAAATGCAACTGTCCAGTTATGACAGAATTATTTTACTCATAAGAAAATTATATTATAGAGATGATTAACTCATTTTTTTCAAGTAGATTTAAACTCTTCTATGTTAATGGGAGGCTGGAAGATACATGTGATTCTCCAAGGGAATCTCCAAGGACTTGTGTATGTTCAAATACTAAATTGGTTTGCTGGCCAGTAAGTTTCATCAGATTACCCATAACCCAGGCAGTGGAGTGTTTTGTTTTTTAATTATGTATGTCTGTATGTGTTCTTAGGATATTTCATCATGAGCCTCTGTGGATCTCGGGTAGCTCAGCTGGTAAAGAATATGCCTGCAGTGCCGGAGACCCTGGTTTGATTCCTGGGTGAGAAGTTCCCTGGAGAAGGGATAGGCTACCCACTCCAGTATTCTTGCCTGAAGAATCCCTATGGACAGAGGATCCTGGTCTTAATTGAGCAACTAAGCACACACAGTCTGTGGATCTACATCTGAATCCTCTGAAAGTGAAAGTGGCTTGGTCGTGTCCGACTCTTTGTGACCCCATGGACTATACAGTCCATGGAATTCTCCAGGCCAGAATATTGGAGAGGGTAGCCTTTCCCTTCTCCATGGGGTCTTCTCAACCCAGGGATTGAACCTAGGTCTCCCACATTGCAAGCGAATTCTTTACCAGCTGAGCCACAAGGGAAGCTCAAGAATATGGGAGTGGGTAGCCTATCCCTTCTCCAGAGGATTTTCCCAAACCAGGAATTGAACTGGGGTCTCCTGCATTGCAGGCATGTTCTTTACCAACTGAGCTATCAGAGAAGTTTTGCTTTAGGTTATTTGAAATTAGCAATTCAACAGTGTCTATAATTATAGTTTAATTCAGTGGTTCTTGGACTTAGCTTGTATCACAATAATCTAGAGGGCTTATAAAACACAGATTCTGATTCACACACCCTAAATTTCACTAGATCTTGGGTGAAGCCTGAGAGTTTGTTTCTGGTAAGGTCCTAAATGGTATTGACTCTGGGTTCAGGAACCATGTTTTGAGAACCATTGGTCTTATGTCCCAATTCTATCTCTATTAACAAGAGCAGGAAGATGGAAGCTTGGAAGAAATGGAAAATTCTAACAGTGCAGCATTGTTAATTATTTCCAGTTACAGAGCAATTGAGCAGTGTAAATTTTACAAGAAGGTCATTGTCTGAAAACAAAGATTTTTTCTAACTAGCAATGACAGCTTGCATTTGTGAAGTGCCAAGAGGACTTGTCTGCCCACACTTGTTTTCATTTTCAAAGTTTTCTGTCATTTTTAAACTAATTTCTTCTCCTGTCCCTTCTCCATCCTAATTTGTCTTGTGAGATGTGCAGATTAAAAAGTAGCTACAATTTACAAGCATTTAAAGAAGTAGTCAGTTTTCCCAAAATTGGTGATATTAAATATGAATAAATTTCAAGTAGAACATTTATGCTAAACAGAATTCACTGGAACCAAATTGGCTAATGGCTATGTATTCACAGTTGGAATAAAAGTGTGCTCTAGAGAAGACTAATGATTATAAACCAGACATACAGTGCTATCATCAATAGTTTGTTAATCTTGCATCAATCTTGGGAAGAAAAATAATAGCTAAAAGCAATCCTTTTCCTGAAGCAAAGATTCAAATGTCACTTTTTCAATAAGCTTTCTTCATTTTTTTTTTTTTTTTTGGAAATTGCACGCAACTGAGTACAAGGTCTGTTTGCTTACTATATTTAAATTTATTTTTTTTTCTCTACAGAACTCATCACCTTTTAATATTGTATACAATTTGCTTATTACTTTTATGATTTATTGTCTCTGCCTTCCACATGAATATAAGTTTCTTCAAAGACAGGGATTCTCTGTATCTGCAGTTCCTAGAATGATATGTCTTCAACATATTTGTGGAAGGAATCCGAGAGTCATCTTGGAAACAACTTTATTGTCATACACTATAAATTTGTTGTGCACATGTTATGAGACATAGTCAAAGAGGAAAACAATAACCAAAATAAAATGATGGGATACTAGAAATAGTGTGAGACAGGGATAGGATATTAGAAAGAGTGTAGGATGGGGACTTGAAACACTAGGGTATGTAAAGATTTTCCAAAAGCAGATACAGGATCATTTAAAATAAAACAATCACATTATTTGTTTCTCAGTGGACTCTTCATGGAATTTAGAAATAGCCTGTGGTAAGGCTCTGCTGGTCCCCGGTTCCCACCTCCCTGATTTACAATTATTTATTGCTTCCCTGGTGGCTCAGACGGTAAAGTGTTTGCCTGCAATGTGGGAGTCCCAGATTCGATTCCTGGGTTGGGAAGATCCCCTGGAGAAGGAAATGGTAATCCACTCCAGCACTCTTGCCTGGAAAATCCCATGGACAGAGGAGCCTGATAGACTACAGTCCATGAGGTTGCAAAGAGTTGGACACGACTGAGCGACTTCACTCTCATTTCTTATTTTATGAATGAGAGAAATCACTCATCCATCCTGAAACATATCTCTGAGTTGTAAAAAAAAAGAAGTCTCTAGGTCTCCAAACAAAGAGATGCTAGTGAAAGATTCTAATAGCTAGGTGACATAAATTTGTCAAGTCAAATGGTTTATAGTTGAACAAAATTAAAGATGAGTCTAATTGAGTTTCCAGCTAATACCATTAGAATTAACTTGCATAACAGATCAGTGTGAGATTTAGGGGTTTTAACTTGGAAAGAGTTAAAATAATTCAGGGAAAATTCCATAACAACGTTTTTTTCATTCATATCCTAAAATTTCTCAAAACATGTCTAACAATGAGAAATGTGAATAGAACTGATAGTCCTGACTTATTCTGGAAATAATTTATTCATCCATAGATCCATGACCAAATGTTTTAACATCCCATAGCACTGAAACTTGTATTTCAAGCAAAAATTTATGCTTAGGCATTGTTTATGAAAGTTTGTAATGATGCTTAGACTCACTTTGATACTGTTAATAATTATAATAGTAAGTTACTTGAAGAATTTTCCTAACATGTACAGCTTGCCATAGGAAAAAAATATTTTTAAACACTATACACATGCATTCTTAATCAAGGCAGATTTGGCAGTGATTAAGATGTACAAGCATTATCCAGATTTCTAGGCAGCAGAAACTGAAATGGAATTTGCCATACTAGATGTTAATTAAGGAGTGTTCTCTCGGGATCAATATCTGTGGCAGGGAGGGGAAGGAAGCTGGAACAGACAGAGGGAGAAATTGCACCTCAATGCCAGTTCAAGGACAGCTCAACTGACCCAGTGGGCTGCTCTGGAGTCAGAATAGCCCTTCAGAATGCCCTGGGCTGGACAAAGATGACCAGATCTTTCTGTTCCCACATGGATCAGTCATTGAGCATGTGTATCCTGGAAGGGCATGACCTCGAGCAGAGTGGCTGTGTGTAGCTAGCTGGTCTTGAGCAAGGGCTGACTTTGAAGATGGCCTGCAGAGAGCCTTCCTTCTCTGGATCAAGGACATCTTCAATGAAGAGGAATCTAGGCAGGACACCCTGGTGTCACCTTAGTATATACAGTAAGATGCTTTAGGCAAGGGGGAAAATACGAGTTCAAGGAGAAAACTTGATGATAAAATTCTGACTTAAGAGTGTGGCTTTACAATGTTATTGAATAATGTTGAATAAAAATCATTATAGTATTTGAATTCTTCTGGATATAAATAAAAAAGGTAAAATTGCTTCTGAAAATGTTAATATTTATAATGTGCTGGAAATTGCATTCTTTATGGCAACTAAAGATATTACAACCAATTTCAAATGTGAACCTAAAAATAAAGGAGAGATACGTTGCTTTTCAAAATTAATTTTTAAGGAGTAGATAAGCAAAAAAAAAAAAAAATGTGTGAAGAACACTGATCTAATCTAACAGGCCATTTTACAGATGATAATGTTGAGACTCAGAGACTTGCTTGTGATCATTATAATGATATGAAGTCAAATTTGTAAAGTAGTGGTGTTGCCTGACAATTATTTCTTACTTGGTTGTGTGAAGATGCATTGTGAATATACTTCAAAGAGAGTAAAGTTCTCTTGAAGGGCTTTTTAACCTGCCCCNGATGATAATGTTGAGACTCAGAGACTTGCTTGTGATCATTATAATGATATGAAGTCAAATTTGTAAAGTAGTGGCGTTGCCTGACAATTATTTCTTACTTGGTTGTGTGAAGATGCATTGTGAATATACTTCAAAGAGAGTAAAGTTCTCTTGAAGGGCTTTTTAACCTGCCCCCCTCCAAACTGCATAGAACAGTGTATATGTTTATGTGCATTTTCCTGGGGAATGCTTCTCTATAGTTTTATAGTCACTACGGAGGAGACATTGACATAAACAAAACTTAATATTTAATTAATAAGTCTCTACCCAGCTAACTGCCTTCTCAATTCAAGTTCATTTCTCCCTTGAATCTCATATCAGAGGCTTTTTTGACCCTCTTATGTAGTCTTGCTTCTTTCCTCTTTCAAAAATGCAAAACAGTCCTCATGCTGAGAAATCTCTTTTATGAAATCTTTCTTGTACTAAGTCATCTATGTTCTCAACAGGGTGACCTAGTGTATGTTAACTATGCACAAACTGAAGACTTCTTTAAACTAGAGCGGGACATGAAAATCAATTGCTCTGGGAAGATTCTGATTGCCAGATATGGGAAAATTTTCAGAGGAAATAAGGTAAAAAAGCCCAACAGCTCTTTGTTTTTCTTTTCAATAAAAACAAAAAGTTATATTGTATCTTGGGCTTTCCTGGTGGCTGAGACAGGTAAAGAATCTGCATGCAGTTCAGGAGACCTGGGTTCAATCCCAGGCTCGGGAAGATCCCCTGCAGAAGGGAATGGCTACTCACTCTAGTGTTCTTGCCTGGGGAATCCCATGGACAGAGGGCCTGGTGGTCTGCAGTCCATAGGGTCGCAGAGAGTCAGACATGACTGAGGGACTAACACTTTCTGTTTTTCATATTGTATCTTACATGGGTAGAACCACATCCTTACAATTTTTTGATGACCATGATTTTCCCATACTCTACCATTCCCGCCTAATAGGGAGGGTACATGTGCTAGTTTATAGGCAGATTTTAAACTGGGTCATTGGAATTTGGCCAGTGTAGAAGTTCAAGGAGAACAGCACAAGTTTTTCCATACCTACACGTTGTCCCTGTGGTCTGTGAAGTAGCGTGCACTGGATTTGTTGTTAGTCTTTAGTATCTTTAAATATTATCTTTGAGAATATTTACTAAAATTTTGGTGTTTATTCTTTGTTAGAGGTAATGAGACAAGCCAATCTATACACAGCAGTTTTGAAAGTTACCAGCACTTGATCTGGGGCTTCCCAGGTAGTATAGTGATAAAGATTATGCCTGCCAGTGCAGGAGATGCCAGAGATAAGGGTTCGATCGCTGGGTGGGGAAGATCCCTTGGAGCAGGAAATGCAGCCCACTCCAATATTCTTACCTGAGAAGTCCCGTGGACAGAGGCGCCCATTGGGTACAGACCATGGCGTCACAAGGAATCAGATACGACTAAGTGACTGAGCACATAGAGCACTTGATTTTTTCTTTTTCCTTTTTTGTGGGAAATTAATTTAAAAAATATTTTCTTTCAACCATAGAAGAAATTAGAATCTAGTCTGTGAAATCTACTTGCTTATTGTGCTTCTAGACTAGAGAGGAAGGAAACAGCAGGTGCCTGTTACCACTGATAGGTACATTAAAAAAAATCTGGTCCAAGGGCTAATCCAGCCCTGGAAACTAGGTTTTAGAGCTTGCATAAGAAAAAGACAAAACCAACTCTCTGTGAGATGTCCTTTGTTGTAAGCATAAGGATTAAAGATAAGGACTGAAGATAAGTTTTAGCTACTTATTTAAGTGTAATTTCAAATAACCAACCTAAAATAAGAAAGACTGTTTTCCAGGTTAAAAATGCCCAGCTAGCTGGGGCCAGAGGGATCATTTTGTACTCAGATCCTGCTGATTACTTTGCTCCTGGGGTGGAGGCCTATCCAGATGGTTGGAATCTTCCTGGAGGTGGTGTTCAGCGTGGAAATATCTTAAATCTTAATGGTGCAGGGGACCCTCTCACACCTGGCTACCCAGCAAATGGTGAGTGATCAAGCTTCAATCATCACAGAAACTTTTAACATTTTGAAGTGATTTTATCAAAAGATTTCCTTTGACAAAAGGATGAAGTATGTCATTTTCGTAATGTCTTTGCATCTAAGAATAAATTAAAGGGTTTTGAAGTTGGAAAATTATTGATTTGGGTCCCTTATCCTTTGTTTAGAACCACTGCATCTGGTAGGTTTTGAAATTTTTAGATATTTAAAAGTAAGATGGTGCATATACCTTACTGCATAACATAGGCTGGGACAAAATGTGGAAAACAAGCATGTAAATATTTTACAGTAAAACTTATATATGAATAATCATTTTAAGCAGAGGGTACATAAATAATATAAATAGCCTTGTGTCTGTTCAAGTCAGATCTTGCTGCCAAATTAGTTTATATCAGATCATGTTTTGTTGCCAAGTATTAATGAATGCCCTCTCCCAATTAATGGATTTCACGGCTTTTTAAAATTTCTAATTGTAGATAAGGGACAGTAAAACAAATTCTATAAATCCATGAAATGGCATATTTTGAATACAGAGTCTGGAAAATGCTTCTTGTGTTGTTACTGTGTAAAGACAATAGTGATCACTTTCAAGGAGTGTTTCCAAAATTCTAGCTTTTAAATGCATTAACGACCCTATAAGCTTTGTTGTATTATTATCTCTACTTGACAGAGGGGGAATGTGAAACCAGAAAGAAGTAAACAGTTTGCCTTGTTCATTGCACCATTAAGTGAGGAGTGGGGATTCAAATTCAGATTATCTGGCTCCAGAGTCCATGTATTTGTCTTATGGTGAAATGCCCTGCTCTATAATAGTAGATCATTAACAAGGGAACTTGGAGCATATTTTTAATGTACTCAGCTATTTGAGGACATTTACAAAAATCCATCATCATTTAGTTTGTGTGGTTTAAAATTAGTAAAGGTTTATAACTTGGATAAAGTAGATTACCAAAGTATTGGTGGTATTTCCATATTTATTTTTCATCTGAAATCTTTCTAATTGTAGACTCCTTTAAAGCTTATGTGTTTGACTTTGTAAATTTTTGAACATAGTACATTGTCATAGTTTTTTTNGGGATTCTCCAGGCAAGAATACTGGAGTGGGTTACCATTTCCTTCTCCAGGGGATCTTCCCGACCCAGGGGATCAAACCCAGGTCTCCCGAATTGGAGGCAGACGCTTTAACCTTGAGCCACCAGGGAACCCCCATCATTCTTTTAACTTATCCTTTTTAATAACACAGTGCTAAGCACATTATAGAGGTTCAATAATATTCAGTCAGCAGCTGATAAATGCAGAAAGATGGAGAGCTTCCTGAGGGGCATTATCTTGTTCTTCCAATAAATATTTTGTCACATAAGCTGGGAAATTCCCACAGAAATTTTTCATTCACTTTTCACACAAGGAATCTTGAAAAGGAAGGAGAGAAAGAAGAAGAAAGAAAGAAAGAAATTGGAAGCAACCTCCATACAGGAAGAAGGAATTTTAATGGGACTGAAAGAATTTGAGTTTGGAGTAAGATAACCTGAGATCTAATAACATAAGACCTTGGGCAATAAATTGAACTATCTCTCTCTCTGAAACATGTATATCTTTTCCAGAAAATACAAATAATGATGAGAATTTAAAAGAGGCAGAACTCTGAGTTGCAAGTGGGAGGAACACATTGAGCAAAAGCTACAGCCAAGGTTCTATGGGTGCTCTTAGAACCCAAGGGG
This sequence comes from Neotragus moschatus, assembly GCA_006410615.1. NCBI lineage: Eukaryota > Metazoa > Chordata > Mammalia > Artiodactyla > Bovidae > Neotragus > Neotragus moschatus. The sequence continues at coordinate 45,472 of SJYA01003201.1, read as the reverse complement.
TTAGGGAAGGAGGAGGGTACAGCAACCACAGGGTCTTCTAAAGCTTGACAGGTGTTGTAATATAAAAACTACAGACTAAACATTTGAGTTTAGACAGTCGTCTATAATAATTTTCCATGCAGGGAAGTGAGAAAGAGAAAGAAAAAAAAAAAGATAACATAGACCACATGTAGAGAGCTCCACTGTAACCTGAAGTTACAAATGTTCTTATATACATCTTCATGTAGAATTAGGCTAGTTACCTAAGGAAGCCATTGTGTCTTTTTCCAATCTACCGTTTTCTATGTTAAGAATTTTCTTTGTTTTTAAATTCATTTTTACTGAGGTATAGTTGATTTACAATGTTGTGTTAGTTTCTGCTGTACAGTATAGGGAGAGGATTTTCTTATGATATGGGCTAGCCATGGGCAAGGCCACCTTGAGACACCAGGAAGACTGAGTAGGCCTGAGAGAATCTCCTCTGGTTTCTCACTGACTGCTGGGCCTCCTCAGTGCTATCCTTAGACCCTGTTATGTGGCCCTCTCCACAACACAGCAGTTTGCTTTTGCAAGACCAGTAAGAGAATCTCTCTCATTCTTTGAAACTCTCTTTTCAGAAAGATCAAATCACTTCTCCTTTCGTCTCTGCTCCCATGCTAACTGCTTGACTTAGTTGTTGTTCAGTCACTAAGTTGTGTCCAACTCTTTGTGACCCCATGGACTGCAGCACAAAAGGCTTTCCTGTTCTTCACCATCTCCCAGAGTTTGCTTAAATTCATGTTCATTGAGTTAGTGATGCTATTCAACCATCTCATCCTCTGTCATCCCTTTCTCCTCTTACTCTCAATTTTCCCAGTATCAGGGTCTTTTCCCTGCGTAAGTACATGAGCTTGAATAAATACATGAGCCTTAACTCCCAACTGTGCCACAAAATATCTAATCAGTTCAGATACTTATCTGTGACCAGATGAGGCAAACTTTTCTCCATTCCCCCCCTCACCATAGGAGACTATCACACAAAACACAGGCCAGCTTTTGAACTGGTGACTTGGGATCAGGTGTTCATCTCAAGTCCAATTTCTTGTGCTCAGATGGTAAGGTAATGGAGATTTATGTTAAAGAAACCACCTTGGAAATGGATTGTGGCAGGCTTGGATTAATGGGTACGTTTCTCCAACCAAAGGGTAATTTCAGGTACAGAACTGAGTGAGATAGCGGGTTTTTGCATTCATCATTTCTTTTTAAATTTAAAGTCACAAAATTATGCCATATGTATGGAGAAGGTGTTCTAACCTTCATTTTAAAATAAGGAAACTTAGGTCTGACAATATGAAGCCATTCACACAAGGTAACCCAAAAGACAGTTAGTGTGAAAGCCTGGACCATACTCTGTGACTCTGAATTATTATTTTGCTCCCTTCACTCAATTACATGATNAAGGTGTTCTAACCTTCATTTTAAAATAAGGAAACTTAGGTCTGACAATATGAAGCCATTCACACAAGGTAACCCAAAAGACAGTTAGTGTGAAAGCCTGGACCATACTCTGTGACTCTGAATTATTTTTTTGCTCCCTTCACTCGATTACATGATCACTGTGGTCCTCCATTGCTTTATATTTTTATTATTCTTTAAAACAAACAAACTCTTGTTTTCACCATCTCGAAAACAACTATGACCAGAGGAGATAAAGATATCAATAAAGGAAGAGAGAGTGCTGCTGCCTTAAGACTAATAGAAGGGAGGACAATCTTAGATCATGCCCCAGGACAATCTTAGATCATACTCCAACTAGGATCAGTTGGTAGCAGATATTTGTAACTCTGTGTCAAGAACTCTCTCCTGGGTGAAGGGAAAGTTTCCTGATACATTAATAATGTTTTGGAGGGAGGAGACTATTTTGTGATTGCTTAGTGATATCTGCGTGGACTCTGGAAATAACAGGGGAGAAAGAAAGAGGTTATTTACCATGCCAGATGTCAACACCATTCATTTGAGATTATGGCACAAATTTTATTATTCTGGTGCTTTTAGTAAAATGAGAGGAAGTAATTCTTGAGATTTGATCTTTGTGAGGGTATAACATTTATTCAGGGCTTCCTATAAATTCAAATTAAATTTAAAAATGAAACATGTGAAGAGAAATTAAATATAAAATCTAGGGATCATAATATTTGACAAACTATGGCTGGATTTGGTTCAAAGTAACAAAATGAGCAATGATGATGCTGATGATGATAGTAACAAAGATGAGAACAATTGGTCATAGTGCCTAAATATTAATATAAACATTCTCTACAGAGAAGAAAGCTGATGAAGGAGAATTTATCTGAAAGATTTATACACAGACCTTCTAAAATATAAAGCATCTTTCAAACTTGTGAAAAAATAATATTCTGCAGCTGGTTTTCATCTCTAAAAGAGTGCTGAAGAGCTATAGGAAAATTAGAACATCATTCAATTTCATTTTTAATTGAAAAAAATTCAACTAAGACACATAACTGTCCTTGCACAGAAATAACACTGCAGATGCAAAATTTTCTAGATTCTAAATTTATTTTATGATTTCTAATTTGAGACGGTGTTTGTTGTTATTGTTGTTTTTTCTTACTTTGAGGTTGTTTTCACTATAAAGCATCATCCTAGAATATCTCCTATTGGAGAGAAAATTAAGAGTCCATTTCAGATGATTAGCTTGAGAGTCATAGAAAAAACAGGAAGTATAACCAGTGATTCAGAAGGCTTCACTGCACACAGATCAGCATGAGGTTAGGAAAAAGACAGGGTAAGAAAGTCTGGGAAACTAGGCAGCAATATTCTGAGTATTCCATGGCAGAAAACAAATCTGAAGGTCATATCCCAAGGGCAACCAATCTGTCTATGAGAGAACAAAAAACAAAACAAAAACAAATCAAATAGCACTGAATTTTATTGTCAGATAAATTGTAATCTTGTTGGAAAGCTATTTACCTCAAATAATAAAAACATAGAAGAATAAACTGACAATAAATCAAATTTGTTCATCTGGAAGAACTCCATGGGGACCAACTAAAGACAACTAACATCCTAAGTAAAAGTCAATTTATATCTACAAATTAAAATATATAGTATATATTTTTTGTACACTTTGGGTTTTATATAGGATGCTATATGTTATAGAGAGAATATATATTTCCATGTATACACACACACACACACACATATATATACACACTAAGAAAAATTCTAAAATGTGTGTATGTATATATATATTTGCAAGTATTATAAGAAGACTTTCTGTAAAATAGAAGCAAAATTAAGCACAGTACTTATATGTCTTACTAAAATGATGTAGGACATCTAAAACTGGGCTTCCCATTTCTCTGGCAAGAAAAGAAATTTAGCAAATTTAAGACTGAAAAGAAAAATGGGCACTTTACATACATATCAGGTGGAAAGTGAAAGAGAAATAAGATAACTGAATCTAGGAATTTCAAATGGAGCTCACTGGAAAAAGAGAAGCCAGATAAAAACAGACTTGAAGCACATACATGATAACAAATATACAATGATGTGGCCTCTCTCCTAGTTAGGTCTGCCTCTGCACTGGGGGTAGGGTGGTCTGGAAGGCACAATACACCTCAGACAGGCTGGAGGCACATGTTCTTGTGTATGCCTCTGCTTCAGGTCTTTGGCATAGATCACAAGTCAGAGAGTTCCACTCTGTCTGCATCTCTCTGAACAGAAACTCTATTCAGATCCTTAATCCATTGGTTCTTATTCATTCAACCACCCAAGACTCCATGTTTAATCTCTGTAAATTCAGGGCACAGTATACTTCTCTTTGTCTCTGAATCGTTCTGGTCTATGGACACTATCCTTCGTTATTCAGTTATTATGCCAACCTGTTCCCTCCAGCCATTGGTTACACCTCTGTAACTCACTTCCAGTCCCTCTGGCTCACAATCAATGAAATGCTACATGATACAGTAGAAGAAAGTTTCAGAGTCAGATGGACCTTGGTCCATGCTTGTTCCTCCACAAACTGCTGCGTGAGTCTTAGCAAGTCGCTTCACCTCTCTGCATTTCAGGTTCACACTAGTAGAATTACTGTCTAGATTTACAGTAATTTTAAAAACACAATTCACTGGCATATCACATANTTATGGCTCAGAGGTTAAAGCGTCTGCCTGCAAGGCAGGAGACCCAGGTTCAATCCCCAGGTCGGGAAGATCCCCTGGAGAAGGAAATGGCAACCCACTCCAGTATTCTTGCCTGGAGAATCCCATGGATGGAGGAGCCTGGTAGGTTACAGTCCATGGGGTTGCAAAGGGTCCAACATGACTGAGCGACTTCACTATAACTATTGCCATAAAAAGACTAGCTTTTACAATCACCTACATCAAAAGAATTCCAGAAAAACATTTACCTCTGCTTCATTGACTACACTAAAACCTTTGACTATGTGGATCACAACAAACTGTGGAAAATTCTGAAGGAGATGGGAATACCAGACCACCTTACCTTCCTCCTGAGAAACCTGTATACAGGTCAAGAAGCAACATTTGGAACCAGACATGGAATAACAGACTTTCTAAATCAGGAAAGGAGTACATCAAGATTGTATGTTGTCACCTTGCTTATTTAACTTATTTGCAGAGTACATCATGCGAAATGCCAGACTAGATGAAGCACAAGTTGGAGTCAAAATTTCTGGGAGAAATATCAATAACCTCAGATATACAGATGATACCACCCTAGTGGCAGAAAGCAAAGAGGAACTAAAAAGTTTTTTGATGAAGGTGAAAGAGGAGAGTGACACAGCTGACTTAAAACTCAACATTCAAAAAGCTAAGATCATGGCATCTGGTCCCACCCCTTCATGGCAAATAGATGGAAACAGAGGCAGATTGTATTTTCTTGGGCTCCAAAATCACTGCAGATGGTGACTGCAGCCATGAAATTAAAAGATGCTTGCTCCTTGGAAGAAAAGCTATGACCAACCTAGACAGCATATTCAAAAGCAACTTTGCCAACTAAGGTCTGTCTAGTCAAAGCTCTGGTTTTTCCACTAGTCATGAATGGATGTGAGAGTTGGACAGTAAAGAAGGCTGAGTATGGAGGAATTGATGCTTTTGAACTTTAGTGTTGGAGAAGACTCTTGAGAGTCTCTTGGACTGTAAGGAAGTCAAACCAGTCAATCCTAAAGAAAATCAATCTTGAATATTCATTAGAAGGACTGATGCTAGAGCTGAAGCTCCAATATTTTGGCCATATCATGTGAAGAGCCAGCTCATTGGAAAAGACTGATGCCNCTTTAGTGTTGGAGAAGACTCTTGAGAGTCTCTTGGACTGTAAGGAAGTCAAACCAGTCAATCCTAAAGAAAATCAATCTTGAATATTCATTAGAAGGACTGATGCTAGAGCTGAAGCTCCAATATTTTGGCCATATCATGTGAAGAGCCAGCTCATTGGAAAAGACTGATGCCGGGAAAGATTAAAGGCAGGAGGAGAAGGGGATAACAAAGGACAAGATGATTGGATGGCATCACTGACTCAGTGGACATGAGTTTGAGCCAGCTCTGGGAGTTGGTGAAGGACAGGGTAACCTGGCATACTGCAGTCCATGGGGTCACAAAGAGTTGTACATGACTGAGTACCTGAACATTGACAATAAATTTCTTGTGATTTGAAATTTTAGAGAAAAATGGAAGAATAGTTTTTAGTTTTCTTAAATCTGGAGAAATACAGGATGTGTGTTTTTATTTTGAGGTAGAGTTTACATGTAATAACATGCAAAGATCTTAAGTATTAATTCACTAAATTAAAAAAGTTGTATGTATCTGTGTCACTCAAAATAAGATATAGGACATTTCTGTGACTTCAGAAAGTTCTCTGGTGCCCATTTTTGTCAGTTTTTACCATAGCCCCACCCCTAGAAGCAGCCATTTTCTGATATCTTCTGTCATTCATCAGTTTGGTTTTGAACTTCATATAAATTGAATCAGATTATAGCTGTTCTTTTATGTGTTGACAGAAAATCAAGTAACAGTCAAGCTAAGAAGAAAGAAAAGAGAATGTTATTTATGCCAAACTGAGGAGTATAACCCAGGGAACAGATTCTCAGAAGCTCTGAGACTATTCCACTGGTTGGGTAGGGATGCAGTTTTATATGTTTTTGAGAAAAGAATTTATGCATCATACTGACAGGTTAGATTTGTACATAAAGTTGACCAAAGATATTTTGATCCAGTAACGCATGTATAGAATAAGCCTTTGGTCAATACGACTCCATGTATGGTGTGAAAAAGAAATATTAACCTTGAAATGTCAATACTGACATCATAAGAAAGGATCCATTTTTCTCAGAGGTTAATATTCTTCTGCTTTGAGGAGGTCTGGTTAATGTACTATGCAGATACACATTTCACACTTGCAAAGACTACCACAGACAGAGCACGTTATCCTTTTTCCTTCTTAGTTTAATTGTCTTGTCATAGAAAAATTTGTGATTTGTTTCCTCATCATTTGTTTTGCTGCATTCACTCAGTATAACAAGTAGAGATTAGTCATGTTTTTGTGTGTATTGATAGTTCCTTCCCTTTACTTGCTGAATAGAATTCTATTATGGGACTCCTCTATAAATTGCTTATTCATTCTCCTATTTATGAACAGCAGGATGGTTCCCAGTATTGGGTACCGAGATTCAGCTGCTATGAGCAGTTTTGTGCAGGTCTTTCTGTGAACATATGTTTCTATCTTTCTTGGGTAAATACTAGGAATGTAGTTCTTGTGCTGTAGTGTATAATTTTCTGCATAACATTAATTTTCAAAGAAGTTGTTTAAAGTGACTGTAAAGAGTATATACACTCTTAGAAGTGTATGAGAAGTTCAGTTGCAACACATTTTTGTTAACATTTGACACTGTCTTTTACATTTTAACAGTTTTAGTATATGAAATTTAAAAGTGTGTTTTAGTGTGGTTTGGTCAACTGGTAAAGAATTCTGCAATGTGGGTTTGATTCTTGGGTTGGGAAGATCCCCTGGAGGAGGGAAAGGCTACCCATTCAGGTATCCTAGCCTGGAGAATTCCATGAACTGTATAGCCCCTGGAGTTGCAAAGAGTCAGACATGACAGTGACTTTCACGTTAGTGTAATTTACAGAGTACGTTTTGAAAGGGACTCCATTTTTATTAGAAATATGTTCAATTTTTTCAGAATATGCTTATAGACGTGAAATGGCAGAGGCTGTCGGTCTTCCAAACATTCCTGTTCATCCAATTGGATACTCTGATGCACAGAAGCTCCTGGAGTAAGTTTGTAAGAAACAAGCAGATGGCTATTTGAGTAATTCTCTTTACCAACATTCTTCAGGTGTCATGCTTTTATCTTCATTATTCCATACTGAAGTTCTCTGTGGTGGGTGGAATATATAATTTTATCACCGTTTTATACAACAGTGATTCTAATCTGGGATTTGCTTTAAACAGTGATATTAAAGTGAAGTACCACCATGAAAGTGAGTCTTTCCAGATCATCAACTTCAGGGATTATAACAATCATTTGATCCACTGTGTTTTTTTTTTTTTAAGTTTTTAAAAAAATTAATTTATTTTAATTGGAGGCTAATTACAATATTGTAGAGGTTTTTGCTGTACACTGACATGGATCAGCCACGGGTGTACATGTGTTCCCCATCTTGAACCCTCCTCCCACCTCCCTCCCCATCCTATCCCTCTGGGTTATCCCGGTGCACCAGCCCTGAGCACCCTGTCTCATGCATTGAACCTGGACTGGCAATCCATTTCACATATGATAATATACATGTTTCAATGCTGTTCTCTCAAATCATCCCACCCTCACCTTCTCCCCAGAGTCCAAAAGTCTATTCTTTATATCTGTGTCTCTTTTGCTGTCTGGCATATAGGGTCATTGTTACGATATTTCTAAATTCCAGATATATGCATTAATATACTGTATTGGTGGTTTTCTTTCTGACTTACTTTGCTCTGTATAATAGGCTCCAGTTTCATCCACTCATTAGTATTGACTCAAATGCATTCTTTTTAATAGCTGAGTAATAGTCCATTGTGTATATGTGCCATAGCTTTCTTATCCATTTGTCTGCTGATAGACATCTAGGTTGCTTCCATGTCCTGGCTGTTGTAAACATTGCTGCGATGAACATTGGAGTACATGTGTCTCTTTCAATTCTGGTTTCCTTGGTGTGTATGCCCAGCAGTGGGATTGCTGGGTCGTATGGCAGTTCTATTTCCAGTTTTTTAAGGAATCTCCACACTGTTCTCCATAGTGGCTGTACTAGTTTGCATTCCCACCAACAGTGTAAGAAGGTTCCCTTTGCTCCGCACCCACTCTAGCATTTATTATTTGTAGACTTTTTTAAAAATATAAACTTATTTATTTTAATTGGAGGTTAATTATTTTACAATATTATATTGGTTTTGCCATACATCAACACGAGTCCGCCACAGGTATTCACGTGTTCCCTATCCTGAACCTCCCTCCCACTTCCCTCCCTATACCATCCCTCTGGGTCATCCCAGTGCACCAGCCCCAAGCATCCTGTATTATGCATTGAACCAGGACTGGCGATTTGTTTCATATATGAAAATATACATGTTTCAATGCCATTTTCCCAAATCATCCCACCCTCTCCCTCTCTCACAGAGTCCAAAAGACTGTTCTATA
>SJYA01003201.1:0-34733 GCA_006410615.1 Neotragus moschatus | reverse complement strand
GATTTGTTTCATATATGAAAATATACATGTTTCAATGCCATTTTCCCAAATCATCCCACCCTCTCCCTCTCTCACAGAGTCCAAAAGACTGTTCTATATATCTGTCTTTTGCTGTCTCGCATACAGGGTTATCGTTACGATCTTTCTAAATTCCATATATATGTGTTATTATACTGTATTTGTATTTTTCTTTCTGGCTTACTTCACTCTGTATAATTGGTTCTAGTTTCATCCACCTCATTAGAACTGATTCAGATGTATCCGGTACTCTTGCCTGAACAATCCCTTGGATGGAGGAGCCTGGTGGGCTGCAGTGCATGGGGTCGTGGAGGGTCAGACACGACTGAGCGGCTTCACTTTCACTTTTCACTTTCATGCGTTGGAGAGGGAAGTGGTAGCCCACTCCAGTTTTCTTGCCTGGAGAATCCCAGGGATGGGGGAGCCTGGTGGGCTGCTGTCTATGGAGTCGCACAGAGTCGGACACGATTGAAGTGACTTACCAGTAGCAGTTTCATCTACCTCATTAAAACTGATTCAAATATATTCTTTTTAATGGCTGAGTAATACTCCGTTGTGTATATGTACCACAGCTTTCTTATCCATTCATCTACTGATGGACATCTAGGTTGCTTCCATGTCCTGGCTGTTATAAACAGTGCTGCAATGAACATTGGCGTACAAATGTCTCTTTCAATTCTGGTTTCCATGGTGTATATGCCCAGGAGTGGGATTGCTGGGTCATAAGGCAGTTCTACTTCGAGTTTTTTAAGGAATATCCACACTGTTATCCACAGTGGCTGTACTAGTTTGCATCCCCAACAACAGTGTAAGAGGNGTCCTGGCTGTTATAAACAGTGCTGCAATGAACATTGGCGTACAAATGTCTCTTTCAATTCTGGTTTCCATGGTGTATATGCCCAGGAGTGGGATTGCTGGGTCATAAGGCAGTTCTACTTCGAGTTTTTTAAGGAATATCCACACTGTTATCCACAGTGGCTGTACTAGTTTGCATCCCCAACAACAGTGTAAGAGGGTTTCTTTTTCTCCACACCTTCTCCAGCATTTATTGCTTGTAGAGTTTTAGATCGCAGCCATTCTGACTGGCGTGAAATGGTACCTCATTGTGGTTTTGATTTGCATTTCTCTGATAATGAGTGATGTTGAACATCTTTTCATGTGTTTATTAGCCATCTGTATGGCTTCTTTGGAGAAATGTCTGTTTATTTCTATGGCCCATTTTTTTATTGGGTCATTTTTTTTCCTGATATTGAGCTGCATGAGCTGCTTGTATATTTTTGACATTCTTTGTCATTTGCTTCATTTGCTATTATTTTCTCCCTTTCAGAAGGCTGTCTTTTCACCTTGCTTATAGTTTCCTCCATTGTGCAAAAGCTTTTAAGTTTAATTAGGTCCCATTTGTTTATTTTTGCTTTATTTCTATTACTCTGGGAGGTGGATCATAGAGGATCTGGCCGTAATTTATGTCAGAGAGTGTTTTGCCTATGTTTTCCTCTAGGAGTTTTATTTTTTCTGGTCATATATTTCTATCTTTAATCTATTTTGAGTTTATTTTTGTGTATGGTGTTACAAAGTGTTCTAGTTTCATTCTTTTACAAGTGGTTGACCAGTTTCTCCACTACCACTTGTTAAACAGATTGTCTTTTCTCCATTGTATATGTTTGCCTCCTTTGTCAAAGATAAGGTGTCCATAGGTGTGTGGATTTATCTCTGGGCTTTCTGTTTTGTTCCACTGATCTATATTTCTGTCTTTGTGCCAGTGCCATACTGTCTTGATGACTGTGGCTTTGTAGTAGAGCCTGAAGACAGACAGATTGATTCCTCCTGTTCCATTCTTTTTTCTTAAGATTGCTTTGGCTATTTGAGGTTTTTTATATTTCCATACAACTTGTGAAATTATTTGTTCTAGTTCTGTGAAAAAATACCATTGGTAGCTTGATAGGGATTGCATTGAATCTATAGATTGCTTTGGGTAGTATACTCATTTTCACTATATTGATTTTTCAGATCCATGAACATAGTACATTTCTCCATTTATTTGTGTCATCTTTGATTTCTTTCATCAATGTTTTATAGTTTTCTATATATAGGTCTTTTGTTTCTTTAGGTAAATTTATTCTTAAGTATTTTATTCTTTTCATCACAATGGTGAATCGGATTGTTTCCTTAATTTCTCTTTATGTCTTCTCGTTGTTTGTGTATAGGAATGCAAGGGATTTCTGTGTATTAACTTTATATACTGCAAGTTTACTATAGGCATTGATTAGCTCTAGTAATTTTCTGGTGTTATCTTTAGGATTTTCTATGTCATCTGCAAATAGTGAGAGTTTTATTTCTTCTTTTCCAATCTGGATTCCTTTTATTTCTTTTTCTTCTCTAATTGCTGTGGCTAAAACTTCCAAAACTGTGTTGAGTAGTAGTGGTGAGAGTGGGCACCCTTGTCTTGTTCCTGATTTTAGGGGAAATGCTTTCCAGTTTTCACCACTGAAAATAATATTTTCTGTGTGTTTATCATTGGGGGCAGGAGGAGAAGGGGACGACAGAGGATGAGATGGCTGGATGGCATCACTGACTCGATGGCCGTGAGTCTGAGTGAACTCTGGGAGTTGGTGATGGACAGGGAGGCCTGGTGTGCTGCGATTCATGGGGTTGCAAAGAGTGCGACATGACTGAGCGACTGAACTGAACTGAACTGAACTGAGTCCATTGTATGATTTAAAGCTTGTGATTCCTTGCTAATTTTCTGTTTGGTTGATCTATCTATAGGTGTAAGTGTGGTATTAAAGTCTCCCACTATTATTTGTTACTATTAATTTCCCTTTTCATACTTTTAGCATTTGCTTTCCGTATGAGGTGCTTCTATGTTGGGTGCATATATATTTATAATTGTCACATCTTCTTGGATTGATCCTTTGATCATTATGTAGTGTCCTTCTTTGTTGCTTTTCATGGTCTTTATTTCAAAATCTATATTATCTGATATGAATATTGCTACTCCTGCTTTCTTTTGGTCTCCATTTGTGTGAAATATTTTTTCTGCCCTTCACTTTCAGTCTGCATGTGTCCCTTGGTTTGAGGTGGGTCTCTTGTAGTTAGCATATATAGGGGTCTTGTTTTTGTATCCATTCAGCCAGTCTTTGTCTTTTGGTTGAGGCATTCGACCTATTTACATTTAAGGTAATTATTGATAAGTATGATCCCATTGCCATTTTGTTTGTTGTTTTGGGTTCAATTTTATAAAACTTTTCTTTGTTTCCTGTCTAGAGAAGATCCTTTAGCCTTTGTTGAAGAGCTGGTTTGGTGCTGCCAAATTCTCTTAGCTTTTGGTTGTCTGCAAAGCTTTTAATTTCTCCTTCATATCTGAATGAGATCCTTGCTGGGTATAGTAATCTAGATTGCAGTTTTTTCTCTTTCATCACTTTAAATATGTCCTGGTATTCCCTTCTGGCCTGAAGAGTTTCTATTGAAAGATCAGCTGTTATCCTTATGGGGCTCCCCTTGTGTGTTATTTATTGCTTTTCCCTTGCTGCTTTTAATATTTGTTTATTGTGTTTGATCTTCATTATTTTGACTGTTATGTGTCTTGGGGCATTTCACCTTGGGTTTATCCTGTTTGGGACTCTCTGGGTTTCTTGGATTTGGGCGGCTATTTCCTTCCACATTTTAGGAAAGTTTTCAACTATTATCTCAAGTATTTTCTCATACCCTTTCTTTTTGTCCCATCTGGGACACCTATGATTCGAATATTGGGGCATTTAAGATTGTTCCAGAGGTCTCTGAGGTTGTCCTCATTTCTTTTAATTCTATTTTTCTTTTTTCCTCTCTGCTTCATTTATTTCCACCATTCTATCTTCCACCTCACTTATGCCATCTTCTGCCTCAGTTATTCTGGTTCTGTCCAGAGTCCTTTTGATCTCAGCTATTGCCTTATTCATTATTGATTAACTCTTCTTTATTTCTTCTAGGTCCTTGTTAAACATTTCTTGCGTCTTCTCAATCTTTGTCTCTAGTCTATTTATCTGTAGCTCCACTTTGTTTTCAAGATTTTGATCATCTTTACTATCACTATTCTGAATTCTTTTTCAGGTAACATTCCTATCTCCTCCTCTTCTGTTTAGTTTGGTGGGCATTTAGCGTGTTCCTTTATCTGCTGAATATTTCTCTGCCTTTTCATTTTGTTTGGATTGCTGTGTTTGGCATACTCTTAGTGCAGGCTGGAATTCGTGCTTCCTCTTTATTGTGGAGCCTGCTCCCTGTGGGTGTGTTAGACTAGTGGCTTGTCAGGGTTTCCTGGTTTGGGGTTTGCACTTGTGTTCTGGTGGGTGGAGCTGAATCTCTTCTGTCTGACATGCAATGAAGTGTCCAGTAATGAGTTTTAGGGTGTTTATGTGTTTGGCATGGCTTTGGGCAGCCTATCTTTTAATGTTCAAGGCTTTTAATGCTTTGCTGGAGAATTAGTGTGGTATGTTTTGCACTGGAACTTGTTAGCTTTTGGGTGGAGCTTGGTTTCAGTGTAGGTATGGAGACTTTTGGGTGAGCTCTTGTCTATTAATGTTCCCTGGAATCATGAGTTCTCTGATGGTCTCAAGTTTTGGAGTTAAGCCTCTTGCCTCTGACTTTCATTCTATCTCTTACAGTAACCTCAAGACTTCTCCATCCATATAGCACAGATGATAAAACATCTAGGTTAATGGTGAAACAATTCTCCACAGTGAAGGATACCCCAGAGAGGTTCACAGAGTTACATGGATAAAAGAAGAGGGAGGAGGGAAATAGAGGTGGCCAGGAGGAGAAGAGGGGAAGTCAAAAGGTGAGAGAGCAATCTAGCCAGTAATCAGTTCCCTAAGTGCTCTCCACAATCAAGAATACCCAGAGATTCACATAGTTAAGTAGAGAAGAGAATGGGGAGGGAGGAAATAGAGGTCACCTGGGGGAGAGTCAAAAGGGGAGGGGGTAATCAAAGCAATAATAACATCCCTAAGTGAAAATCGATACTGGAGATTAGATTCTTAAAGGTACAAAATTGATAACAAATACCAAAAAACAAAGATTAAAAAGCTAGAGGTTAGACTCTCAAAAATACAATATAAAAAATACAAAAAAAAATCAATCACAAAACTTAAAAAGCATATATATATATATATGAAATTTGCTTTAAAAATAGGGTCTTCTTTTTGCAAGGTAATAGTAGGTTATAAAAATGAAAATTAAAGGAATAATAAAGAACTTAAATTTAAAAAATTAAAAAGTGGTAGTAGTAAAAATATTATCTAGGAATTTCTCTGGAGCTGTTGTGGACAGTGTGGGGTGAGTTCAGTTTCATATAGTTCCTTGTTCCAGCTGGTACTTCTTCTCAAGGCCTAACCCTCCAATGCTTAGTCAGTTTTAGCTACAGGGTTTTAATGTGTTGCAACTGTCACTTCCAGATCAATTACCTCCTCTTTGTTTATTTTGCTTCCTCTGTTTTCAAGTGTCTTCAGTGTCTAATTTCCACCCTGACACATGGCTCACTTATTCAGTTGTGTTGTGGGGAGGGAGGAACACTGTAACCAAATATTGCTGGCATGTGTGGGGAGTGCTCACAGTGTGTGGACCACACTGGGTTTGCACCAGCTCATGGAAGCATGTGCTTCCTGGATCTACACTGCCCAGGCTCCAGGGTGCTCTGCAAGGGAACTGTCCAAAGTGGACCCTGCATTTCATGCACTTCCCAGGTCTAAGCCACTCAGGTTCTTGGGTACTCTGAAGGGCAGACTCAGTTGGGCCTGCGTTTTGTGCTCTTCCCAGGTTCGAGCAACTTAGGTGACCAGGTGCTTGGAGAGTGCACTGTCCCAGGTTGGCTGCGCATCTTAATCACCTTCCTGTTCCCGGCCACTCTGTTTCCTGGGTGCTCTGTGAGAGCACCATCTCAGGTGTGCCATGTGTCTCCTGTGGGGAGCTGATTTTAGGCTGCAACCCTCCTGGCAGATGTCAACCATCCAGGATCCCAGGAAGATGTGGTTAGCAACTGGGAGCCTGCTCACAGTTTGGTGGAGAATGCCGTCTCTGGGGCCAAGATTACCCCTCACCTTGCAGCTCTGGTGTCGCCCACCTGCCTCTCTGCCTCCAGCATGGGGAGGGGCCTGTGTGCAGCCGGCCAGCTCTCCTTTGGTATTCATTCAGTCCTTTGTTCTGTGAGCAGGGCAGCTGTGCCTTAGAAGCTTTCACAGGAAAATTCAAATTTTTTTTTTTTCTTTCTGGTAATTCCACAGTTTGGGTTGCTATCTCATGTTAGCTCCCTCAGATTGTCCTCAGGGCATTCAGGCCCGGTCCTTATCCTAAGCATGCAGCCTGTGCCTACCTGTCCAGTCCCTACTCACTTGTGGCGGGCATGAGCATCTGTGCAACTTTTCCACTGACTGTTGTGGTTAGGCACGCATTCTGTGGGTTTTTTTTTTTTCTCCCAGTTTTGTTGCCTTCTGAGATTCCAAAACTCCCCACAGAGCTGCCTGTGAGATGGTTTCCTACTGTGTCAAAACTTCTTCACAGCTCCTTCCCAGGACAGGTCTCCATCCCTAACTCTTTTGCCTCTCTTTTTGTCTTTTATATTTTGTCCTACCTACTTTTGAAGAGAATGTGTCGCCTTTCTGGGTGCCTGGTGTCCTCCACCAGTGTTCAGAAGTTGTTTTATGGAAGTTGCTCAGCATTTAAATGACCTTTTGATGAATTTGTCAGGGAGAAAGTGATATCCCTCTCCTATTCCACCATCTTGGGACCGCCCCTCCACTGCATTTTTTAAAATAAACTTTTGGCTGCACTGGGTCTTCGCTGCTGCACATGGGCTTTCTCTAGTTGCTGCGAGTGGGGGCTATTTTTCATTGCGGCTCATGGGCTTCTCATTGTGGGGGCTTCTCTTGTTGAATAGCACAGGCTCTAGAGAGAGGATCAGTAGTTGTGGCTCATGGGCTTTGTTGCTCTGCTGCACGTGGAATCTTCCGGGATGAAAAATCAAACCCACATCCCCTGCATTGGTAGGAGGATTCTTAACCACTGGACCACCAGGGAAGTCTGCTCCTCTGTGCTGAAGGACTGTGCTAAATCTATCACCCTATTTGTGTCAAAGCAGCCATGCTTCCATTAGATGCTCCCAGTGAGGAACTAGATGCCGCAAGGATATTAAATGAGGCCCATTACTGGGAGACATGGACTTCTCTGATGGGGAGTTAGAGAGGCAGAGAGCAAGGCTCTTGGGATTCTGTCACCAACACTCGTCTCTCTTTCTCTTTTACTCCCCATCTGGCTTTCTTGGCCTTTCCTAGCTCCCTTATTATTTCTTTCACTGGCCTTTCCCCTGATAAATCTCTTACTTATTGAATTCTCTTATTGACTGCTTTTTCATGGACCTAGAATAACACCCTTTGAGAGCGTCTTCCATTGATTGTCATCTTAATTCATTCCTCTTCCTCCTCTGCTTTCATCACTGAAGCTTCTCCAAAGTTGTTATTGTTTAACCTGATGTTCGAACTCTTTCCTCTTTCCTGTCCTGCTTTCTACCATCTTCCTGTCCTTTCTTCTCCATTACTCTTGAGCTGGGTTTAAGAAGTCATCACTGATTTCTCTAGGGATTTATCACTAGAGACCAAAGCATTTGGCTAATTTCTTTTCTTTGAATTCAAGGCAGTCTTAATAACTGTATTTTAGAATGTATGAGAAAACTTTTTGTGACCTAGTGCAGTGCCCTCATTGTAGGTAAGGAGGCTGTCATCAGACAGCTGGAGGAATTTGTCCAATTTAACGAGGTTTCCCAGGTGGCGCTAGTGGTAAAAACCCACCTGCCAAGGCAGGGGACATAAGAGACTTGGGTTCAATCCCCAGGTGTGAAGATCCCCTGGAGGAGGGCATGGCAACCCACTCCGGTATTCTTGCCTGGAGAATCCCATGGACAGAGAAGCCTGGTGGGCTGCAGTGCATAGGGTCACAAAGAGTTACATATAACTAAAGCGACTTGGCATGTACTCATGCATGTTCCATTGAAGGGCAGATTAAGGAACAGCACCCTGGTCTGTTTTTCTTTTTAACTCAGCTTTACCATGTGGGTTAAGGCTCAGGATGGAGCAGAACTTTTGAGGGCACCATGGACTATGTATTTGTCTAAATATAGAGTCTAAATATTCATTACATTTAAAAGATGAGTGTGATTATAGCATTACTTGTAATAGTGGAAAACTATAAACAATACAGAACTTCAATCATTGATAAGTAGTTAAATACATTACCATGATAGTACATGAAGCTATTAAAATATATATTGTATAAGACTATTTGATGATGTGGATATATGCTTATAATATAGTATTGAATGGGAAAAACAGTTTCAAAAATATGTATGGTGGTGGTTTATTGGTGATGTCATGTCCAGCTCTTTTGCAACTCCATGGACTGTAGCCTGTCAAGCTCCTTTGTCCATGGGATTCTCCAGTCAAGAAGACTGTGGTGGGTAGCCATTCCCTACTCCAGGGAATCTTCCTGATCCAGGATTCAAACCTGGGTCTCCTGCATTGCAGGCTGATTGTTTACTGACTGAGCTACGAGGGAAATCCATAATCCTAAATGCTGTATAAAAGTCAACCTGTATTATCATTGTAGTTAGAAGAAGAATGCATGGAAGGAAAAAAAGGAGGGATTTTATGGAATTAGAAGTGAGGTTTGTTTAATCTAGTGTCTACCATTTGACTAGGGTAAACTAGTCAAATTTGGCTGTGTTCTAACTGTGTTACTACAGTAATTACTTAATGAAAAAATTGCCAAATGTGTTTAAGTCAGCTTTAGTAAGTCATTTTGTAAATGCAGTCATTAATATCATAACTTCTATGGAAGTATGCTTTGCATTCAAGACAGTGATTAAAAATGAATTTTGGGAAGTACAACATAATTTTTGGAAGGAGGCAATGATCTGCACATACAAAGGCAATAAGATAGTTTCCATTCCCCATCCATATCTATACTTTGTAAGAGTTTTCCTAATGGACAGGAAAAAATCTGAGTCAGACACAACTGAGCGACTAGCACTTTATTTTATACTTTGTAAGGTATAATGAAACACTATATGTGATTAGAATTTAATCTTATTAAAAACGTAAGAACATACAATTTGTGAATTTCACTGTGAAAATTTACTCCCTCTGCATAATTAAGGAACGTGGTGCTTGTCCCTGTTGGTCAATTCTTTTGGTCATTGACCAAATGGTCATTCCCACAAATGGTTAGCAATGTAATACTATGAATTAATTAGAAAAGACAGTATTTTATAAATTAGCTGTATCATAAAATGAAAGTTTCTTATAAATGTTTAAGAAGAAAACAGACATAGAGTTATATAATGGCCCAGGTATGCTGATAACTTTATAAAAAGTTGATGAAATTTGAGTTATAGTAAAATTTTAATTTACCTGGGTGGAATGTTTATATTTATTTTTATGCTTTTATACTAAAGTGAATGTGATTATATGGCTTCTATTTGCCTCCCTGAGTAACTACCAGGATTATGACAGCAGCAACAATCATAATAAAGACAATGACAATAGCATTAACATGCATAAAGTACAAATAAGGTTCTAGCACTTACACTGTGCTAAATGTTTTACATATTTTTTATCAATTTACTCATAAAACAACCGCATGAGTTAATTGTGTAATAACTTATTTTACAAATAAAGAAATCAAAGTTCAGAGAATACGTGATAGATCTGGGATCCAAATTCATGTCTGATGTAAAATTCAACTTTTTTGTTGTTGTTGTTCAATTACTCAGTCATGTCTGACTCTTTGCAGCCCTGTGGACTGCAGTACACCAGGCTTCCCTGTCCTTACCTATCTCCTGGAGTTTGCTCAAATGCATGT
The DNA here is from genome assembly GCA_006410615.1 of Neotragus moschatus. Lineage (NCBI taxonomy): Eukaryota > Metazoa > Chordata > Mammalia > Artiodactyla > Bovidae > Neotragus > Neotragus moschatus. The sequence continues at coordinate 24,836 of SJYA01003201.1, read as the reverse complement.
CCATTGAGTTCATGATGCCATCCAACCGTCTCATTCTCTGTTGCCCTCTTCTCCTCTTGGCCTCAGTTGTTCCCAGCATCAGAGTCTTTTCCAATAAGTCAGTTCTTCCCATCAGGTAGCCAAATTACTGGAGTTTCAGCTTCACCTTCCAATGAATATCCAGAGTTGACTTCCTTTAGGATTGACTAGCTTGATCTCCTTGCTGTCCGAGGGACTTTCAAGAGTCTTCTCCAGCACCACAGTTTAAAAGCATTAATTCTTTGCTACTTAGCCTTCTTTATGGTCCAACTCTCACATCCATACATGACTACTGGAAAAACTGTAGCTTTGACTATACGGACCTTTGTTGGCAAAGTAATGTCTCTGCTTTTTAAGATGCTGTCTAGGTTTGTCATAGCCTTTCTTCCCAAGGAGCAGGCATCTTTTAATTTCACATCTGTAGTCACCATGGTGTAAGGGTTAAATGGTATATCCTATGCAAATTGTACTAGAAGCTATTATAAGCAGGCATTCAAGAAAGCAAGTTCAGGCACTTCCCTGGCAGTCCAGTGGTTAAAACTTTGCCTTCCAGTGCAAGGGGCGCAGGTTTGATTCCTGGTCAGAGATTAAGATTCCACATGATGCACAATGTGGCCAAACAAACAAAAACAGAAAGCAAGTTCTTTGACATTTAAACTTATAACCTCAGAATTATCCATCAGCTAATAATATCTTTTTATGTTCAACAGAAGAATGGGTGGATTAGCACCCCCAGATGACAGCTGGAAAGGAGGTCTTCAAGTGCCNACAATGTGGCCAAACAAACAAAAACAGAAAGCAAGTTCTTTGACATTTAAACTTATAACCTCAGAATTATCCATCAGCTAATAATATCTTTTTATGTTCAACAGAAGAATGGGTGGATTAGCACCCCCAGATGACAGCTGGAAAGGAGGTCTTCAAGTGCCCTACAATGTTGGACCTGGATTTACTGCAAACTTTTCTGCACAGTTAAGAGATTATTTTTATTGTAACCCTCTTTAGGCGGAGGAAACCTTTTTTCAAAAAGCAATTTTAGAGGATGACTGAAAAGTAAAATCTACCATCAGCAGGAGACATAACAACAGGTTGGAAAGGGTATTACACTTATATCCTCACTATTGGACAGTTATTTAGGAATTATTTATTTTATTTAGGAATGTTGCTATCTTATGTGCATTTAGAAATATTCAGAACAATGGAAGATTTAAGAAATGTGGGTGGCAAGCTGTTAACCAATATTGTTAGCCTGTGTCCTCTGTTTTTGCGTTAGAAAAGTCAAGATGCATATCCATTCCAGCAATAAAGTGGAAAGAATTTACAACGTGATTGGAACTCTCAGAGGGGCAGTGGAACCAGGTAATTTAGTCATTTGTTCAGCAAATATGGATTGGGCAATTCTTGGGTGCCAGATACTGCTCTGAGCTCTGAGAATGTAGAGTGAACAAAGCAAGGCAACTCTTAGTCCTAATGGAACTCATGGAAACACAAAACAGATCCATAGGAGGTAATTTTGCATTGTGATGTATGTTGTGAATAAAGTTTGGGACTAGACTGGTCAGATGAGCAAGCTTGCTGAAAAACTATGCATGCTTTAATTAAAGGAACAAGGGAGGAGGAGCAGGGAGAGATGGTTTCTAGGTGTTTAATCTGAGCATTTTTTCTTTTTAAAGAACTCCAGATTTCTTTACTGCATATTTTGCATGGAGAAATATCTTCATAATAATGATAAATAATATTCTTACAAAGTTAAGATAACTTCAGGCTAATGAATCCTGTACATGGATTTATTATTTCTTTTACACTGAAATTGGTAAAATACATAGACATGTGATTTTCATATGATTTCAGATAACCTGCTCAGTGATACATTTGAAAATAATCTTACTTTATTATGTCTTTATTCCTTAAGACCTATAAATTTGTAACCAAAATAGAATTAAACTGCATATCTTTCATACAAGCAGCCAGTNGTCCTTCCCCTGAATTCAGCGACTTGCCAAGGTAAACAAACAGAACTCTGTAAGGAATTGTGTCAAAAATAAAGGATAGCTTCTCTTAATAAAAGTTTAAAATTCTCTAACATCTGATAAAGATTAAGCAATGCTTAGGTTCACAAATAAAATTGTTACCTGAAAACTGAGTTTGCCTCTCAAGGAGTATAGAGCCAAAAGACACAACCAAGTCAAAGAACTGGAAATGGAAGGATGAATTTCTTGCAGCAAGTTTGGAAAACATTGGGAGTGCTTAGTCAGTCCTGTATGACTCTTTGTGACCCACTGCGGGGGTGTAGCCCACCAGGCTTCTTTGTCGATGGGATTTCCCAGACAAGAATATTAGAGTGGGTTGCTGTTTCCTTCCCCAGGGGATATTCCCAACCCAGGGATCAAATCTGCATCTCCTGTGTGTCCTGCATTGCAGGCAGATTCTTTACTTGCTGAGCCATCATGGTAGCCTGGGAAACACTGGGGATCTTTACTAAAGCAGTATCTCCCTGAACAGTAAAATCATAGATGTTTTAAGCTAAGAGTACATGCACATTCATGAAGGGGCTTGAGCAGAGTATCAGTCAGTTCAGTTCAGTCGCTCAATCGTGTCCGACTCTTTGTGACCGCATGAATAATTCATAATAAAATTGGGACAAAATTTGAAAAAGTCCAAACTTTAGTTGACTGAGTTCAGAAAAGGTTAACATCATCATTCCCAGCTGATCTGGTGGTTGAGCACACATAAGGGTTTACGTTCTGCAGAACAGTTCAAAAATGTTATTTAGGCTAATATTTACCACTGTAACTGAACTGAAAGTCTTTACAACAGGCTTATTATCTTTGCTGCNAAATTTGAAAAAGTCCAAACTTTAGTTGACTGAGTTCAGAAAAGGTTAACATCATCATTCCCAGCTGATCTGGTGGTTGAGCACACATAAGGGTTTACGTTCTGCAGAACAGTTCAAAAATGTTATTTAGGCTAATATTTACCACTGTAACTGAACTGAAAGTCTTTACAACAGGCTTATTATCTTTGCTGCTGTTACTTCTCTTGCCCAAGTCATTTGTTCCTAAATTTTCTTGTTGCCTTAAAATCATTTATTACTGAGACCTGCTCATGGATAAGCACTGTGGCCAGGGCTTTATCACAAAATGGCTTAGATCAAAAGTGAGTTGTCTTACGTCAAGAAAGCCAAATCTAGTTCTCTTTTTCTAGGGACCCCCTACCCTGTCTGCTTACAAATATTGGTATGTGTTTTGAAATTAAATCTGTAGACCATCAAAATGTGGTTCTCTTTTGAATAGATTATGCAAATGGTACCTAAGTTTGTCCTCTTGCTGCTTAATAAAATTCCTTTTTTTCTGAACATCATATAATATTTTGGTTACTCTGAGAAGAATATAAGCATCATATCTGGTTTAGCCATATCTTCACAAGCAAGGAATGAGGAATAAATATCTCAGTAGTTTGAGATTAAGATAATGGTATGAATAAATTTTTAAGGATAGGATTTAAATCTGAGTTATCTGAAAATTTTCTGATTCGTTTAACTGTATCATGTACAACAAATAAAGATAATAAAATAAGTCAGTGAAGGAAAATAGTGTCCAACTTCAAGAATTTTTAATAGTGAAATACAATTCTTCTTGATTCTCTTAAAGAGCTCCTAAAATCCCTGGAATTTTCTGAGAGGTGAGAGGGACAAATGTATCTTTTGTTTTATTAATGAGGTAACATAGACCCACACTTAAAGTGGGGACTCGTTGCCAGGAGAACCAGTCCAGTGATTTGAGGGTTGTAACTCAATCTGGCCCTCAGCCTCCTTGGAAGGGAGGCAGCCTGAGGTTGACTCAGTCATTGGTGTCCAATAACTTAATTGATCATGACCGGTGTACTGAGATTTTCATAAAACCTCAAAACTATAGAGTTTGGGGGAGCTTCCTGGCTGGTGAACATGTGGAGATGCTGGAAGAGTGGTGAGCCTAGACAGGGTTGGTAGTTCTGACCCTTTTCCTGTACCTCATCCTATGCATCTCTTGCATCTGGCTGTTTCTGAGTTATAATCTTCCACAGTAAATTGGTGATCTAGTAAGTAAATGCTTCTCTTGGTTCTATGAGCTGCTCTAGCCAATCCAAGGAGGGGTTTGTGGGACCCTCCTCTCTGTAGTGGTTGGTCAGAAGCACAGGATTCTGAGTTGGGGGGTGGGATAGTCTCTGGTGGCAAGCCCTTCATGTCTGGGACCTGATTCTAGGTGGGCAGTGTCAGAACTGAGTTGAATTGTAGAACACCCAGCTGGTGTCCTGGAGAATTGTGTGCTGTTGGTGTGGGAAACCCTCCCCTCCCCACATAAACAGGTTGGAATTGGGTCCAGAAACTCAAAAGAACAATGATAACCCCTCCCCCAAATAGTCTTCTGGAAGTAGATATTTTGTGATCAAAAATGACATCCCCCCACTTTTTTTTTGCTGCTTCTCTAAGGGCAGTATATCTAAAAATTGTACTTACAGTATTGAGTGTAGATTTAGTTTAATTCACTTTAATCTGTAGTCAATGAAGAAGTTACTCAAATAATCCTGTATTTTATCTCTAAAAGGATTAGCAAATTAGGATCTGGAAATGATTGTGTTCTTCCAAAGACTTGGAATTGCTTCAGGGAGAGCAAGGTATACTAAAGATTGGGTAAGTCTATTAATAAGTTCTTCAGGATTAATTATGAATATATTTTAGCTAAACAAATAATTCTGGGTCAAAAAAAGTGACTTAAGCACCATGCTCGCTACATCCCTGATTTTGTTCAGCAATTTAGAATTCTTCCCATTTTTAATTGGTTTCTTCTGATGTCTGTCTGCTCAGACGGGTAAAGTGTCTGGCTGCAATGCAGGAGACCTGGGTTCGATCCCCTGGTTGGGAAGATCCCCTGGAGAAGGAAATGGCAACCCACTCCAGTACTCTTGTCTAGAAAATTCCATGGATGGAGGAGCCTGGTGGGCTACAGTCCATGGGGTCGCAAAGAGTCGGACATGACTGAGAGGCTTCACTCACTCACTTCACTCAGTCATATACTTCTGCTATTTTTTTCTTTTTCAGTTTTAGTTATTATCCATTTACTTCTTTCTAGGGAAGCTAGGCATTCAGTTCTCTTATGTCCCATCCTCTCCCAACCCCCAAATACTTTCCTTCATGGCATTGTTTTCAATATCATATTTGTGCTTCACTTGTTGATTAGAAGGCATTTTTTTTTCCCTTCATGTATCTACAAACTTCTAGTATATTCAAACTCATCAGGTGATCTGGCAGAGTTCATTTTTCCTGTTGGGGCTCTTCTGCTCCTCTGGGTTCTCTGGTTATTCTTTCTTCCTGTGGCACAGTTCTTGCCTAAATTCTAAAAGAAAGCTGAGAACATCTTTATTTCACTCATACTTTGGATTTTCTGTTTCCCAGATTTTATGACTTCCTTTTTCTTACTTACTCACCTCTTTTTGGATCACATCTTTCAGGCACTTCTTGAAAAGAGTGAACAAAAGCTAAGTACCTTGCATGCTGGTTACACTGCATAGAATTCTTCAATAATTTGACTGGGAAGAAAAATTTTGTTGCAAATTCTGTACCCTTAGAATTTTGATCTTATTGCTTTATTGTCTCCCACCCTATTGAGAGATGTTATTTGTTCCCTGATCTGTTGTTTCTTGCTTTTTATTTTTAAAGGAAAATTTTAGTATCTATTCTTTATGACTGTTTTGCCCTTGGTGAACAAATGTGTATTATATCATATGTTAATATGCTGAACTGGGCACATGTTATACCCTTTGCTCTGGAAACCTATGGATTGTAGATGGAGGAAAATTTTTTCTTTTCTATTATTTCCTCTTTTCTCTTTCTCAACTCTTATGAATTTCTTTAGCCTCTAGGGGATTCTTTCCCAATGCCGTTATCTGTTCCCTTGCATTCCTATCTGCGTCTTTTTTTACATTCTGCAAAGTTTTCTTCAACTATGCCATTCATTCATTTATTTTTTTATTGTTTCCCCCCATTCCCTGTACTACCTCCTTACTCTGAGATGATTTTATTCTAGTTTGCAGGCTGGATTATAACTTTCAGGTTGAAAGCTGTCTTCAAATGCCTGGCCATCTTTGGCTATCTCTCTTGTTTGGGAGTGAGACTAGAGAGAGCTCATATGTGAGGTGGTGTGTGTTGAAGGGGAAGCCTCACAAGAGAGGGGCTGGGAGTGCCTGTTCTAGTTGCTTCGGTGGGAGACAGCTAATATCTGTAGCCTTTTGTCTTGGGTTGGTTATTCTGCGCGGACAGAAAATCTCTCACCACTGGCATTGGTATTGAGGGTAGATGTATAAATATCATCTACATTTTCTTATGAGAAAACTGCAGCAAGAAAGGTTGGTATTTCTGGGGTTAATAAACTGCCAGAGTTATTTGGGGTAATAAGTTTTGAAGTCTGGATTCAGACTCTGGCAGGCTAATTCCAGAGTCCCACTCTCAATACACCTCTATATAAAGTGTTCTATTATATCACTTTAAAAAACAAAAAAAGGCAAGCATCATTAAAAAGGAGGCAAAAGGCATAAATCAGCAACTCAGAATTTGAAAAGTTGTTCTCTCTTGCCTTTTGTGTATGCTCTTGCATTCTTATAACTGTCTGAGCATTACTTCTCTCTTTAGTGAGATTTCGGATCTACTACTGAACCCTCACTCTTTAGACTCTCACTCATCAGCACACTGCTTGTCCAAAAATTACTCACTGATGAAATTTCAGGCAGTAAAAAATTTGCACCGTTGCCCTATGTGATATATCATGCTTATTTTCTTGCCTCTAACAACTGTCTGTCTTCTTAAATTATTTTCACACAAATGCAGCATTATCTTGTCTGAGGAAGATTTTTACATCTCCTGTTTTCTTAAAGGCAAGAATGTTAGGTTTCTTCCAAGATCATTTTTAAAGTATTGTTTATGTTATATATACATACTTTTTTACTAGTGAAAACCTAGGGCAGNCCATAGGGTCACAAAGAGTCGAACACGACTGAGAGAGTTCACTCACTCACTTCACTCAATCATGTACTTCTGCTATTTCTTTCTTTTTCAGTTTTAGGTATTATCCATTTACTCTTTCTAGGGAAGCTAGGCTTTTAGTTCTCTTATGTCACATCCTTTCCCAACCCCCAAATACTTTCCTTCATGGCATTGTTTTCAATATCATATTTATGCTTCGCTCTTTGATTAGAAGGCATTTTTTTCTCCCTCCATGTATCTACAAACTTCTAGTATATTCAAACTCATCAGGTGATCTGGCAGAGTTCATTTTCCCTGCTGGGGCTCTTCTGCTCCTCTGGGTTCCCTGGTTATTCTTTCTGCCTGTGGCACAGTTCTTNTATTTATGCTTCGCTCTTTGATTAGAAGGCATTTTTTTCTCCCTCCATGTATCTACAAACTTCTAGTATATTCAAACTCATCAGGTGATCTGGCAGAGTTCATTTTCCCTGCTGGGGCTCTTCTGCTCCTCTGGGTTCCCTGGTTATTCTTTCTGCCTGTGGCACAGTTCTTGCCTGAATTTTAAAAGAAAGCTGAGAATATCTTCATTTCACTCATACTTTTGATTTTCTGTTTCCTAGAGTTTATGACTTCCTTTTTCTTACTTACTCACCTCTTTTTTTGGATCACATCTTTCAGGCACTTCTTGAAAAGAGTGAACAAAAGCGAAATACCTTGCATGCTTGTTACACTACACAGAATTCTTCAATAATTTGACTGGGAAGAAAAATTTTGTTGCAAATTCTGTACCCTCAGGATTTTGATCTTATTGCTTTATTGTCTCCCAGCCTGTTGAGAGATGTTATTTGTTCCCCCTGGCCTGTTGTTTCTTGCTTTTTATTTTTAAAGGAAAATTTTAGTATCTACTCTTTATGACTGTGTTGCCCTTGGTGAACAAATGCATATTATGTCATATTTTAATATTCTGAACTGGGCACAAGTTATACCCTTTGTTCTGGAAACCTATGGATTGTAGTTGGAGGAAATGTTTTTTCTTTGATTATTCCCTCTTTTCTCTTTCTCAACTCTTATGAATTTGTTTAGCCTCTGGGGGATTCTTTTCCAATGCCTTTATCTGTTCTCTTGCATTCCTATCTGTGTCTTTTTTTACATTCTGCAATGTTTTCTTCAACTATGCCATTCATTTATTTTATTTTTTTTATTAAGTTTCCCTCCATTCCCTGTAGCATCTCCTTACTCTGAGATGATTTTATTCTAGTTTGCAAGGTGGATCTATGACTTTCAAGTTAAAAGCTGTCTTCAAATGCCTGGCCATCTTTGGCTATATCTTTTGTTTTGGAGTGAGACTAGAGAGAGCTCATATGCAGGGTGGTGCGTGTTGAAGCAGAAGCTTCACAAGAGAGGGACTGGGAGTGCCTGTTCTAGTTGCTTTGGTGGTTGCTACAGATCCTAACACTGAGGATCTGTAGTCTTTTGTCTTGGGTTGGTTATTCTGCCCAGACAGAAAATATCTCACCGCTGGCATTGGTATTGAGGGTAGATGTAAATACTATCTACATTTGCTTATGAGAAAACTGCAGCAAGAAAGGTTAGTAATTCTGGGGTTAATAAACTGCCAGAGTTATTTGGGGTAATAAGTTCTGAAACCTGGATTCAGACTCTGGCAGGCTAATTCCAGAGTCCCATTCTCAATACACCTCTATATAAAGTGTACTATTATATCAGTTAAAAAAAAAGGCAAGCATCTTTAAACAGTGGGCGAAAGGCATAAATCAGCAACTCAGAATTTGGAAAGTTGTTCCCTCTTGCTTTTTGTATATGTTATTGTATTCTTATAACCATCTGAGCGTTACTCCTCTCTTTAGTGAGCTTTCGGACCTACTACTGAACCCTCACTGTTTAGACTCTCACTCGTCAGCACATTGCTTGTCAGAAAATTACTCATTCATGGAATTTCAGTCAGTAAACAATTTGCACCATTGCCCTATATATCATGCTTATTTTCTTCCCTCTAACAATTCTCTGTCTTCTTAAATTATTTTCACACAAATGCAGCATTATCTTGTCTTTATTTGAGGAAGATTTTTACATCTTCTATTTTCTTAAAGGCAAGAATGTTAGGTTTCTTCCAAGATCATTTTTACAGTATTGTTTATGTTACATACACATACTTTTTTTACTAGTGAAAACCTGGGGTGGGTTTTAATAATATAATAATAAACATTTAGTAAGTGGCTTATTGGAGTACTTAGATACTTCTTTTATTCATTACTGACAAAAACAGTCTTCCTAACAGAAACTGTTGTACTATGCATTTTATATAAGTTATCTTACAAGGGATACATTTTGGATTTTTTTTTTTTGTAGAAAACAAGCACATTCAGCAGCTATCCACTGTATCATAGTGTCTATGAAACGTATGAATTAGTGGAAAAATTTTATGATCCAGCATTTAAGTATCACCTCGCTGTGGCCCAGGTTCGAGGTGGAATCATCTTCGAAATAGCCAATTCCATAGTACTGCCCTTCGACTGTCGAGATTATGCTGTTGTTTTAAGAAAGTATGCTGATAAAATCTACAATATTTCAATGAAGCATCCACAGGAAATGAAAACATACCGCGTGTCGTTTGGTATGCTACCTTTCCTCTTTCAAAACTCTCAATCTGTAATCTCTAAAATGTAATGACTTTCCTTAGGTCCACTTATTATTTATTGCTATTCCACATGGTCAGATATTTTATGCATATAAGTGTTTCCTTTGTCTCACTGATGCCTATCTTGCAATATACAAAATATAATTACTTTGTTAAATACAAAAGGGAACAGCTTCCTGTATGGTTCCCCTTGTTTAAACTATAGAGCAATGCCGTTTCATTCGGTTCTAATTTCTCTTTTAGATTCACTCTTTTCTGCAGTGAAGAATTTTACAGAGATTGCTTCTAATTTCAGTGAGAGACTGCAAGACTTGGATAAAAACAAGTATGTTCTGCATATATACAGAGAGACAGATAGATATGCTATGCATGCCCTGTATATAATAAAAAAGAAATAGTAGTTGACGTCTTATTGTTGAACTATCTTTGGAAAGTGTTTTTCTGCTTTCTTTCTATTCTAACACACGCTATACAGGGCTGCCATAGCTCTTAAAGATATATTTTTGACATTCAGGTTACATACGTGCTGTTGAGAATGCTGGTGCCTCCATTACTATGAACTGAGTAGTAGTAACAAAATTTCCACCTTAACGTTGAAGGGTCCTTCACCATATGTCCCCATAATTTTCTTGTTGTTTCAACGTGCTGCTACTGCTGCTAAGTCACTTCAGTCGTATCCGACTCTGTGCGACCCCAGAGACAGACGGCAGCCCACCAGGCTCCCCCGTCCCTGGGATTCTCCAGGCAAGAACACTGGAGTGGGTTGCCATTTCCTTCTCCAGTGCATGAAAATGAAGAGTGAAAGTGAAGTCGCTTGGTCGTGTCCGACCGTCAGCGACCCCATGGACTGCAGCCTTCCAGGCTCTTCCGTCTGTGGGATTTTCCAGGCAGGAGAACTGGAGTGGGGTGCCATTGTACATCATATTTCAGCCAAACTCTTGTTTTCCCAAAACACACCTTCTTCTTCCCTCTTCTTAATGTCATTATTCCCACAAACACTTCATAATCTCTATTGCCACCTGGAAAAATTCTCTATATCCAGAATAGCAAATAAGATAAAGCCATTATTTTTTTCCAAAAAGTAGAATTTTGAGAGTGAATATCAATTAAATACATAATGATGATACAAATATCAAACCCTTAGGGACTGATGCAAGAATACATGGAAAGAGAGAGTGCAGACAGATCAAAAGTTAGACCAGTGATATATAAGGAAATATTTGTAATGAAGGTTACATTAAAATCAAATGAGAAAAGTGTCAGTAATAATAATATTGTATAAGCTCTTTCAGGAATTGGTAAAAAAAAAAGTGAATCCAAAATCTCACTTCACATTTTATGCAAAGGTAAACAAAAGGTATAGAAGAATTGTTTAATAAAAATTGAAATATCTTAGAAATGAGATTCAAAGTTTAGGAATGACAATTCAGTCAGATTTGAGAATATTAAAATGATTAATAATATGAAAACTAATAATCCAAATCAAAGATTGAAGACTGGGAAGTTTGGATGGTGGGTAATAAAGACCCAGAAAATATGAATGGGGGTAATACAGATATTATAAGAAATTTGTTTTTGAAAACTGATAAAAGAATCCAAAAGACAAAGTGGGAAATATTGACACTAACAAGAGAATTAAAAAATAACATATCATCTCTACAGAAATAGAAAAAAAATTCAAATTTACTAGTAATTCCAAAACCACAAACGAAAATGTATTATTTTCATATCAAGTGAGTCGCAGTTTGAAATTTGTTTGTGCAAATTGCTGCAGGCAGTACACTGAAGCTGATGCTGTTAGGCTTTATTTTTTCTGATAGCATCGAAATTGCTATTGCTTTTAGCTATTAAAAAACATAAATATATATAATTACAATTTCTAGAGCAATGACAGTGTTCTTACACTCTGCCATAGTATTTCTATTTCTTGAAATTTTTTCCTTCAGGAAAGGGTCTCAAGTTTGAGGGAATGAAATGGCTTCTCATAGAAAAATTATAAATTATAATATCAAATAACTCAAAGCAGCCTTAATATCTATGAGGACAGAAGTTACTAAACAATCGGATGTCCACCAATTTAAACATTTTGTAAACATTAAAATTGATAATTATAAAAGAAGCTCATTAAGATATCATAATATGTTAAGCAAACAAAAAGGTCATAAAATTGTTCATATACACTATTTTATTGAGTACACAGAAAATATTGCAAAAAAGCAATTAGTATAATAATCGTGTTATCCTTGGGTGAATGTGAAGATTTTTTCCCTCATACTTTATAATTCTTTTCAAATTTTTATCTAAGTAAAAATAACCAATGATAAATAAATTTTAGAGTAATGTCAAACACTGTATATTCGGGAAGATCCCCTGGAGTAGGAAGTGGCAACCCACTCCAGTCTATAAAGCTGATTTTCTATCATTAAATAAATGATGTTTCTTCCTTGTGAGAGAACTGCCTGATTTTCTGTCCTTAAATAAATGATGTTTCTTCCTTGTGGGGGAACTGCCTGATGGCATAGTATGGTAATCTAGCACACTGGGCTTTCACTTCCTGAGTATTTCTGGATTTGTCTTAGCATCTCTAAATGATAGTTAAGGTACATTTGTATCTCTATATTATGTATGCATACCCTGAAACACCTGGAGCCGTGGTTTGTACATGATAAGAGTAAGTGCTGGCTAAAATAAGGTGAATGTAGAATTTCTCAACCAAACTTTGAAATCTGTGGAAGAGACACTTCTTAATCCTGCTTTTCTTCAATCAATGTCTTAACCCATTGAAGAAAACAGAGTGTTGACTTCTTGGTGCCTTTATGGTCACATAGTTTTCAACCTCAAAACCTAGCCTCCTCCAGTCTCCTTAGGGAGGCCAGCATACTTCTGGTGAAAATAGATCCTGTTTACAGAAGTCTGGTGCTCGGAGCATTTACCTCTCAGGGAGGTTTTAGTTTGAAACCTGCAAGGTGGCGCTAGTGGTAAAGAATCTGCCTGCCAACTCAGGAGACAGGAGACGCTGGAGACTCAGGTTTGAACCCTGGGTCAGGAGGGTCACTTCCTAGAGTAGGAAGTGGCAACCCACTCCAGTATTCTTGCCTGGAAAATCCCATGGACAGAAGAGCTTGGCAGGCTAGAGTCCATAGGGTTGCACAGAGTAAGACACGAGTCAAGTGACTTACTGTGTTGAACAAGGAACGTCCGAATGGGGTGTGTCTGTGTGTGTCCACATGAGTTCCTATGTTCTTAGCAATGCTTTATGAATTTGATTCAGAGACTTGTGATACCTTATTGAAATTATGGTTCATTCCATTTTCCTCTTTATTAGTTAATGTGGACTGTTCACAGGTAAAGTCCATGCCCACGGTTTACCTTTATACTATCACTTAACCTGAGTTCTTGATGCTAAATAAATGAATGTTGAAAATAGCTCATATCCAAATTCTGTGGCCTTTAGTTATTCAGTTTGCCTTTTGTTGACATACTGCAGGTGAAGGAATAGTACTGACCTCCTACTGCTGCTCCTGCTGGGTCACTTAAGTCAGGTCCAACTCTGTGTGACTCCATGGACTGTAGCCCACCAGGCTCCCCTGTCCATAGGGATTCTCCAGGCAAGAATATTGGAGTGGGTTGCTACACCCTCCTCCAGGGACTCTTCCTGACCCATAGAACCCATGTCTCTTACATCTCCAGCATTAGTAGGTGGGTTCTTTACCCCTAGTACCACCCGGGAAGCCCACTGAGCTCCTATTTCACTCTAAAACTTTCTAGATGTGAACTTAGGCAAGTTATTTCTCTACTAAATCTGAATATCTCATCTATGGAATAGGGCTGCTATTCGTGCATAACTTGAAGGATTGCTCAGATGATTAAAAGGAATATATTTTATAAAATTCAGAATAGTAATGGTCACATAGTTTTCTTATTAAAGCTAAGACATAACAAAGCTAGAGATAATTCATTTTTATATAAAGTAATTTAATTCCCTATGGTAGTGATTATTTTTCATTAGTTAATTAAATTATGATAATACGTTGAATTTAGCAACATATTGCTGCCCTACTCCAGGATTGCTGGTAAATTTTGAGGTATATTGAGGCATTTTTATTACAGTAACACTCTCCTGCACGTTTTGGAATGTGAACTCTGTAAGCAGGAAGAGTCTAATACCTAACAGGCATTCAAATAGCGTTGAAAGGACAAAATAAGCAATATCCCTGTGTTCATGTAGGTTTGTCTTTAAAAACAATAAAATATTATTAGCCATCATTTGGTAAATATAATTCTCTAGGCACCCTACTATATATTAATATACTAATCCATTTCAATATTTAAATGACTTTTATGAACCTATTATTAGGATACTTAAAATGAAAAAGTCTTGCCTATTATTTGAATACCTAGGTTTATAGTTAGTTATTTCAGTGTAAATAAAAATTACTATAATTTTTTCCCTTGGCACATTGAACATTTTCAGTGGGTTTTTTTTTGGCTTGTGTTTTAAAATGGGGGTATAGTTGCTTTACAGTTTTGTGTGTGTTAGTTTCTGCTGTACAGAGAAATGAATCAGCTATATGTATACATATATCCCCTCCCTCTTGGACTTCCCTCTCAACCCGGCTCCCGTCCCACCCTTCTGGGTCAGCAGAGGGTGCTGAGCTGAACTTTCTGTGCTTTGGAGCTGTTCCCAGTAGCTGTGTGTTTATCCATGGTAGTGTGTATGTCAGCCCTAATCTCCCAGTCCATCCATGCCTTCCTGCCCATGCCCCTGTGTCCACACTTCATTCCCTACACTCTCTATTACTGCCCTGCAGAAATGTTCATCTGTACCATTTCTCTAGTTTCCTCAGATATGGATTAAATATATGATATTTGTTTCTTTCTTTCTGACCTAATTATAAGCCTCAGCAGAATATTACTTTATGGGATTTAAAGAGAGATAACTATGCATGCTACTGTTCTTAATTTGCATGTTATAGGAATTTAAAATTAGCTGTGTTTAGATTTGCTTTGAATGCTTAGTTTGCTGGGTAGTGCACCTATTTTCGTGAAGCTGCAACTTATGCCTTTCCTTTTCTAGCCCAATATTGTTAAGAATTATGAATGATCAACTGATGTTTTTGGAACGAGCATTTACTGATCCTTTAGGATTACCAGACAGGCCTTTCTATAGGTAAGGATAAAAATATGGCTCTTCATTTTCATGAAATTTTTTCTTATTATTTGTATTGTGGCAAAAATGTATTTGATTTCTTGCAAACAAAAAATTCCAAAACATACGTAGTAAATGGTAAATATTATTTATTTATATAAAATGATTACTGCAGGTTTTTATTATCTTTTTTGATTGTTCGTTTCTATATATAAAAGAGTATATGCTCATTGTAGGAAATTTAGAAGACTGAGGAAGTCAGGAGTAGAAAATAAAAATCTCTTCTTTGGTATACATACACTTCAGCCCCTTTTTATTTTATTTTAAATGTGTATTTATGCATATACATAAGGCATAATAAATATATACTTATTTATTGTCTCAATGTTGATGGTTTTTCCCCTAGTTTTTGATAATCATTAATTATTTCTGATAACCATCAACTGTCCCCAGGTTGATCTTACTAAGAATTCAGAATTGGATCATTGACCAGCCAGAAATGATCCATCTTTATGTGCAGGGATTATTTGTGAAGAATTGGAATTGAGACTAAGGGTGTATCCCCCTGGCAGCAGCACTGTGCCCCTTTCCTTCTTTGTCTTTTCACTGTGGAACTTGTCTTTCTCTTCCAGGGTTATTATATGCACTTCCCTCATAGCTCAGTTGGTAAAGAATCCACCTGCAATTCAGGAGACCCGGTTTAGTCCCTGGGTTGGGAAGATCCTCTGGAGAAGGGCTAGGCTACTCACTCCAGTATTCTTGGGCTTCTCTTGTGACTCAGCTGGAAGAAGATCCCCTGGAGAAGGGAAAGGGTACCCACTCCAGTATTCTGGCCTGAAGAATTCCATGGACTGCATAGTCCATGGGGTTGCAAAGAGTCGGACAAACTGAATGACCTTCGCTTTCACCTTCACTAGCTCCTTCAGTAAAACAGCACCTTCTTCCGTGGTCATGTTGAATGTTAGAAAACTGTTTTTAATGCTTCTCGCTTGATGCTAGGTATTGCAGCATGACTTCTTTTTTAAGTAGGAGGAAAACATAGTGACAGGTTGTCGTTACTGTTGTTAGTCATTAAGTCGTGTCCAGCTCTTTGCAGCCCCATAGTCTCCTCTGTCCACAGATTTTCCAGGCAAGAATATGGAGTGGGTTGCCATTTCCTTCTCCAGGGGATCTTCCCGACCCAGGGATCAAACCCGGGGCTGCTATATTGCAAGTAGTCTCCTGCATTGCAGGCAGATTCTTTACCCACTGAGCCACCAGGGAAACCCTTTAGAAGTATTACAGGTTAATAATTTAATGCCAAGTGTGATAACAGTAGGTGACAAGCTGCTATTGCTATCATTGTCATCATTTTTGTTGCTCTGAGCCACTTTAAGTCACTGTCTAAAGTCGAAATATAGTTAATTACCACATACTTCATAGTCTTTGGAGATTGAACTTGAAAGTCTAGTTGACAAGTGGCAATTAGAATTATACAATCCATGAATTGTAGAGTGCCCTTGTTTTTTCCCTTGTGTATGTAATTTGAGCAATTGATAGCAAACTATTTCTATCAACAGGCATGTCATCTATGCTCCAAGCAGCCACAACAAGTACATGGGGGAGTCATTCCCAGGGATCTACGATGCTCTCTTTGATATTGAAAACAGAGTGGACCCATCCAAGGCCTGGGAAGAAGTGAAAAGACAGATTTCTATTGCAGCCTTCACAGTGCAGGCTGCAGCAGGGACTCTGAGAGAAGTCGCCTAAGAAATTTCTTTGTAAAACGCATACAGAATTGGTATGATGTATCAGAAAGAATCATGTTGGATGTATTGATAAGCTGAAAAGTAAAGTTGTGTACATGTATATACTTAGGTATAGATAGATACATACATCTACCTTGGTGTTTCTTTTCTTCTTCTTATATTAATTTATAGATCAGTAAGAAAGATGGATATTTTTCTTCTAAAATTACAGAAAGTTATTCTGAAGTTGAACTAAATGATGAAAGTAAGAAGTGCCTAAAATTTGAATACACTTAGGTGGCATTATCAGAGAATCATGTCTCCTTCGATACACTTCCAGATCTATTCCTGTCACTGCACATGCAGAAAGCATCAGTTTGTTACAGAACACAGGGGAAAATCCACAGGGCAAAATCCACAGGGCTTCGTCAAGCCTGGGACCTCGGTCTGCCTGGCCTCCCAGGGCTGAGAGGATTGTTGTATTCGAGTTGGGTAACTCTGGTCTAGTCACCCTGAAGGTAAATGTCGCCTGCTAATACAAGGGACATAAGAGATGTGGGTTCAGTCCCTGGGTCGAGAGGATATCCTGGAGCAGGGCACAGCAATCCACTCCAGTATTCTTGCCTGGAGAATCCTCTGGATAGAGAAGCCTGGCAGGCTATAGTCCATGGGGTCTCAGAGAAGGACATGACCGAAGCAACTCACACACAAATATGTGGTATGTTTTCTGGGGGACAAGGCTGACTGTCTTGTTTGGTTCACCCAACATACCTGAAAGGCAAAGATAAGTGTTTCATATAAACTGGATGAGTTGAATCAATAGGGAACACAGGTAGTGAAATGCAATACTTCATATATCTTTNCAACTCACACACAAATATGTGGTATGTTTTCTGGGGGACAAGGCTGACTGTCTTGTTTGGTTCACCCAACATACCTGAAAGGCAAAGATAAGTGTTTCATATAAACTGGATGAGTTGAATCAATAGGGAACACAGGTAGTGAAATGCAATACTTCATATATCTTTGACATGTTTAATTTATAGATGTACCTTTAAATAAATTTTAGCTAGTTGAAAGTGAAGTTGCTCAGTCATGTCTGACTCTTTGCAACCCCATGCACTGCAGCCTACCAGGCTCCTCTGTCCATGGGATTTTCCAGGCAGTAGTACTGGAGTGGGTTGCCATTTCCTTCTCCAGCTAGTTTAAATAAATATTTAAACTTGCTGATTGACAGCTCTGCAAAGTGAAAGTGTTAGTTGCTCAGTCTGCTCCAACTCTGCTAGTCTATGGGCTAGCCAGGTGCCTCCATCCATGGGATTTTTCCAGGCATGAATACTGGAGTGGGTTACCATTTCCTTCTCCAGGGGATCTTCCTGACCCAGGAATTGAACCCGGGTCTCCTGCATTGCAGACTGTTTACAGTCTGAGCCATCCGGGAAGCTGCCAGGGACAGCTCTGAGTTACATGTAAATCAAAACCTCTGGAACAAAAAAGAGAGACAAAAGATTATGCTCTCCTCTGAGAAACACAAATAGGGCATACTTAGTCCATTTTAGAAGAGATTACTTCTCTTACATTACATTTACTTCATTTCATAAGGGATAATTTGTTACCTGGAACTGATTAAAATTTTTAAAATATTTATTGGCTGCATTGAGTCTTAGTTGTTCTGTGGAATGTGGGATCGTAGTTTCCCAACTAAGGATCCTTTGATTGGAAGGTGGATTCTTAACCATTGGACCACCAGCACAGTCCCTGATTCATATTTTAACTTGTGGTCTTGAGGCTTTAAAATATGAAATGCAAAATGGATCAGTAAAACTCAAAAACATTCTGGGCATTTAAAAAAGAGGGAATGTAATGCAAGGGATTGGTTATACTGGTAAAATAAGAGGGGGCAATAGAAATAAGAGATAGTGGAACCACCCAGAGATTAGCATCAGCAAGTGGAGATAGGGTGGTAATGATATTAATTATCCTTAGAGTCAGAGTCAGAGTCAGTTCCAGGCTGGAACCATGAAGGAGATGGTGCCTGAGTTAGAGAGGAAGAGAAGAAATAACAGTGACTTCTCTTTTTCTCTTACTCTCTAATGTCCTTCCAGAGCCTGCTAGAAACCAAGTTGTATAAAAGTTTTGGAATCTCAGGCTGTAGTGTCTGGCTACCTGAGATAAAGAACAAAGTATGGAGAAGATGTACAAAGATTCTGAACACATTCAAGCCCCAGCAATGACACTTTATTCTTTTTGGCACTCAACATCTATTTTTCTCCTATTATGCATTTCTTAAAAAAAATTTTTTTTTCCTAATTTTACTTACCTATTTTTGGTTGCACTGAGTCTTCATTACTGCATGGGCTTTTTTCTATTTGTGGCAAGTAGGGGCTACTCTGCATTGTGGTGCACAGGCTACTCATTGCTGTGACTTCTCTTGTTTCAGAACACAAGCTCTAGGCATAGTCAGTAGTTGCAGCATGTGGGCTTAGTAGTTCTGGCTCTTGGGTTCTAGACCTTGGGCTCGGTAGTTGTGGTATATGGGCTTGAGTCACTGTGAGACATGTGGAATCTTCCAGAACCCATCAACCTGTGTCCCCTGCGTTGGAAGGTTGATTCTTATCCACTGCACCACCACGGCAGTCTCCACTATGTATTTGTTATACAGCTGCACAAATAAAAAAAAGAAATGATGCAGTATTTTAATTGAATAATATTAAGGATTTTTGTTCAGTTACTCAGTTGTGTCTGACTCTTTGTGACCCCCATGGACTGCAGCACAACAGCGTGTCCTTTACTATCTGTTGGAGTTTGCTCAAACTCATGTCCATTGACTTGGTAAAGCCATCCAAACATCTCCTCTTCTGTTGTCCCCGTCTCCTGCCTCCAGCATCAGGGTATTTTCTAATGAGTCAGCTCTTTGCATCAGGTGACCAAAATACTGGACCTTCAGCTTCAGCCTCAGTCTCTCCAATGAATATTCTGGGTTGATTTCCTTTAAGGTGGACTGGTTTGATCTCCTTGCTGCTAAGGGACTCTCGAGAGTCTTCTCCAGTACCACAGTTCAAAAGCATCAATTCTTCAGCACTCAGCCTTCTTCATAGTCCAACTCTTACATTAGATCCTTATCAGATCGAATCCCTGAATCTGTTTGTCACTTCCACTGTATAATCATGAAGGATTTGATTTATGTCATACCTGAATGACCTAGTGGTTTTCCCTGCTTTCTTCAATTTAAGTCTGAATTTGGCAATAAGGAGTTCATGATCTGAGCCACAGTCAGCTCCAGTCTTGTTTTTGCTGACTGTAGAGAGCTTCTCCAACTTTAGCTGCAGAGAATATAATCAGTTTGATTTTGGTATTGACCATCTGTTGATGTCCACATATAGAGTCATCTCTTGTATTGTTGGAAGATGGTAGAAGACCCGTGTGTTATCTTGGCAAAACTCTGTTAGCCTTCCCCCTGCTTCATTTTGTACTCCAAGGCCAGACTTAACTGTTGCTCCAGGTGTCTCTTGACTTCCTACTTTTGCATTCTCGTCCCCTGTGATAAGAAGGACATCTTTTTTTGTGTGTTAGTTCTAGAAGGTCTTGTAGGTCATCATAGAACCATTCAACCTCATCTTCAGCATTAGTGGTTGGGGCCTAGACTTGGATTACCATGCTGTTGAATGGTTTGCCTTGGAAACAGATCATTCTGTTGTTTTTGAGACTGCATCCAGATACTGCCTTTTAGACTCTTCTGTTGACTGTGATGGCTACTCCATTTCTTCTAAGAGATTCTTACCTACCGTAGTAGATATAATGGTCGTTTGAATTAAATTTGCCCATTCCAGTCGTTTGCTTTTCCTATCTCCTGTTTGACCACTTCGAATGTACCCTGATTCATGGACTTAACATTCCAGGTTTCTCTGCAGTATTGTTCTTTACAGCATAGGACTTGACTTTCACCACCAGACACATCCGCAATTGGGCTTCATTTCCATTTTGACTCAGCCTCTTCATTTGTTCTGGAGTTCCTTCTCCACTCCTCTCCAGTAGCGTCTTGGACACCTACTGACCTGAAGGTTCATTTTTCGATGTTATATCTTTTTGCCTTTTCATGAATGGATAAAGATGATGTTGATGTTATACATAGGCACAATGTAATATTACTCAGCCATAAAAAAGAACAAAATGTGACTGCAGTATTGTAAAGCAAAACAAACTAAAAAATAAAAATTTAAACTTTAAAAAAAAAAAGAACAAAATGCCATTTACAGCAGCATGGATGGACCTGGATGTTGTCAGGAAAAGGAAGGAAAGAAGTCGAAAATGACACAAATGAAATTATTTAAAAAAGAGATACACATGTAGAAAACAAATTTATGATTAGGAATTTATAAGAAGGGGCAGAAAAATTGAGAGATTGACTTATATCCATTATAATATGTAGAATAGATGTNTGCCATTTACAGCAGCATGGATGGACCTGGATGTTGTCAGGAAAAGGAAGGAAAGAAGTCGAAAATGACACAAATGAAATTATTTAAAAAAGAGATACACATGTAGAAAACAAATTTATGATTAGGAATTTATAAGAAGGGGCAGAAAAATTGAGAGATTGACATATCCATTATAATATGTAGAATAGATGTTAAATAAGGGCCCACTGTATCACACAGGGAACTCTACTCATTACTCTGTATTGATATATATGGGAAATTTTTCTTTAAAAAACAGTGGTATATGTATATGTGTAAATGATTCACTTTGCTGTATACCTCAAACTAAAACAACATTGTAAATCAATGATATTTCAATAAAAATTTTAAAGTAAATAAAGAAATTTTCATGTCTATTCTCCTTCCTTGAGTGAAGCACTATGATCCATCTTGAGTTAAAGTAAGAAAATGTTTTTGAAAGCTAGAATGAAAACACAGTAAAAAATAAAGAAAACTTTAAGAGATAAGCTGCCCATACTTAACAGTCAATATCATATTTCTTCCTCAAATTGTCTAGGACTTTTTTAGTCAATCATATAGTATACAACTATGATGTAATCAGTAATTTTGCAACATAGTATCAATGTTTCTATTCTTGAGTGAGTGGGAATGAAATCATATGCAGGGAGGGAAGTAAAGCGACAGTTTTAGAAAGAAGTCATTAACAGCTATTGTGTGCGCAGTTATGGACAGAAAAAAGGCAATGGGGTGTAACCAAACACACACAAAACAAACAAAAAAACCCCAAATGTTAGAGGAAAGAATTTCATGGAGAACTGAATGAAAAGAATAAAATTTGAGAGAATTTTAGTTCAGATGAGGTTGAGAATAGCTGTCCTCACCAACGTGTAGAAGGTTATAAGGACCAGAGCAGTGGTGTTATTGAGGAGCTTGGGGGTTGAAAAACGGAATACGAAGAATTCCACTTTCTGAAGAATTGTCATCGCAGGTAAACTCAGACAGATGAATAAATCTAGTGGGTGATGAGTCAATGCAATTAGGACTATAGTATAGTTCATTAAATGGAGAGAGGAAATTCATATTTGGGGAGTTCATTTATTTTCCAAACAACAACTTCATAGATTACAAGTATAAAGTAAAGTCATTACATTTTACTAGAGCTTGAATCATGGGGATTGGATTAAGTAGGTTTCAAAGGTTTGAATTCAATCAATGGCATCCAAAATCTAATCAATCAACTATCCCAAATCTAATCATATGCACCTACACCTTTTTATGGGGCTAATAACTCTATAGCTTGTTAAGAAATGGGTGTGGTCCTCAGAGCATGTATAAAGCAGCCAGCAAAGATCCAAGCTTTTTTTCTCCAGACGTCAGAGCTGTTGTCTTTGGAGTTGGCTGGTCTGTGGATACATTTGAGTTTCTGCCACAAGGTGAGCACCTAAACTCTGTCCTGAATTTAACAGTTACTTACTGAATAAGATTGGAAAATTTCGTTAACAGAACCCAAAGGTGAGTTTGATGAAGGTACAATGATTCTGCTATGTTGACTTAAGTAAGTTGTAATGGTAATTGTAGACACGAAAGATTTTTTTAAATTTCAACAGTAATATCTATATGTGAGCACTAAATCAAGCATTTATTCCATGTGAGATTTGTAGACAAATTACTTATTTTACTCACTGTATGTCAAGTTAGTTCCTTACAAATTGGGGGTAAAAATAAAAAACTGGTTAGAATTGTTCAGAAGATTAGAATAGTTAACCTATATAACAGGAGCTAATCCAATGCCTAGAAATAGTAAGCAACACATATTAGGTTCTCCTATTATTTTCATATTATCATGGTCATTAATGTTATCAGTATAGAAGTGATTATATTCATAATGAATTCTTTGCCAGTTTCTAGGCCATTCTAAACTGAGCTTACTGTATTTCCTCTTCATCAAACTCTGTCCTTATTTGATGGACATTTTAGTCCATGGCATTAGGTTCTATACCACTGAACATTTTTTTAGTCATTGATCAGAAGTCTGTAATGACACTGTCAGTAATTTTTACCTATAAATATAACTGCACACATCATTGCTCATAATTTTTCCAAAGGCATCTTAAACTGATATTATTGTTGTTCAATTAAGCAAGGGTTTACTCTCTGTCTCTTTTGACCAGAGCTAAATTTTCAGCCTTGGAAAGAAGTAGCCTGTTACATTCAATGTCTCAAAGACAGGGAATATAACAAGAATCATGTAGTTAAACCAAATACTTAGTCACATTGTGTGATAACTGAAATTACATCTTCATGCTCACTTTCCCTTATCCAAATATTTTCCGTTTAAATATTTGTTTTAATTAAATATTTAATTAAAGATTAGATTGGCTCTTGTTCAAGCAAGCAAGTAGTTTTCTTAGGTTTGGAAGATGACACCAATATTAAAAATATCTGTGGCAGATATTTTATCTGTAATATTAAGTTATTTAATCATTTATATTTTCCATTACCTTTTAGGTCATTAGATGTGTTTGGGTCTTACAAGACATTTCTAAAGACATGAATATTTATAAAACCCATAGAATTCCTAAAATGTTGAAAATGATGTATATATTTCATAGTCTTTACAAAGAAGAGCATGAGTTAAATGGGTGAAATTAATCAGAATACCGTCTTGTAAAAGTCATACTTGTTACCTTTTTAAAACCATTAGTTTGCAGTCTGGAGTTGAAGTTTTCAGAGTGGATCCAATCAACCCATAGAGACTCCCAAGAAGTGACATTTGTCAAAGAGAGAAATATTAGAAACAAAGAGGATATGAAATTGCTTCCATTTACTACAACTCTGGAATTTCTAGTGTAGACAGGAAACCTTGTGTACATTCAAACATTTTTCTTATGTTTTAAAAACCAGCTGATTAATTTTTAGTGATTATTGTAGCTTGAATGTTCACTAGTTCAAAATATGACCAACNGAGGATATGAAATTGCTTCCATTTACTACAACTCTGGAATTTCTAGTGTAGACAGGAAACCTTGTGTACATTCAAACATTTTTCTTATGTTTTAAAAACCAGCTGATTAATTTTTAGTGATTATTGTAGCTTGAATGTTCACTAGTTCAAAATATGACCAACTCTGATGATCTAAACTGATTCCAGGAAAAATAGTTTTCCTGAACTAGAAATAACGTATTTCTTTTAAATTTCTTTTTCTCTTAAAGGAAGGAGTTTTACTCTTTAAGTTGGAAGCAAACACTGAAATATTTATAGTTTCAGAACTTCAAAATTAAAGCCAGCATTGATTATATTAAATTTAAATCGTACACAATTTTACTTGTCTTTAAAAAAAGCACATATGATACTTCAAAGCAAAAGAGAACATTAGCATAGAGATGTAATGTGTGCAGGTTCAGGATCTAGACAGTGAGTCATGAAGAGCCAGAGAGAAAGATAGAGACAGATAATGCATATGTATTTCTACACCAATCAGCTAGTAAAAGTAACTCTGGAGTCATCATAACATTTACCCTCTGATCTACTCTTTGGCTTTTTGATGTAATTTAGGTATGACTGAGATCATGGTTTATTGTATACAACAAAAGATGTTAGGGACTCTATCGAATTTCATCATTTGTACTAAACCATGATCCCAAGCTCGCTGTATTCAACCTTTCTAGATTTGTATTGGGGGGTAAGTAAATATGCAAATTAATTAGGAGTTCAAGACAAGACTTTGTCCAAAGGCTTTATTTTCCCTGATCAGGACAGAAGAAAAACTTTCTCTCTCTTATACAAAGAAATAGAGGAAAAGAACAGAATGGGAAAGACTAGAGATCTCTTCAAGAAAATCAGAGATACAAA
>SJYA01003200.1:45550-60646 GCA_006410615.1 Neotragus moschatus | reverse complement strand
TTAAAAATTAAATTAGGCAAATGGAAATACAACATACCAAAACTTTTGGGATGAGACAAAAGCAGCTTTTGAAGGGAAGTTCAGAGTAAGAAATGACTGCTGCTGCTGCTAAGTCACTTCAGTCATGTCCGACTCTGTGTGACCCCATAGACGGCAACCCACCAGGCTCCTCCATCCCTGGGATTCTCCAGGCAAGAACACTGGAGCGGGTTGCCATTTCTTTCTCCAATGCATGAAAGTGAAAAGTGAAAGTGAAGTCACTCAGTCATGTCCGATTCTTAGTGACCCCATGAACTGTAGCCTATCAGGCTCCTCCATCCATGGGATTTTCCAGGCAAGAGTACTGGAGTGGGGTGCCACTGCATGAAAATAAAAGGAAATTTGAAATAAAACCTAACTGTATACTTCATAGAAGCAGAAAAAGAAGAACCAAGTGCAAAATTAGTAGTAAGGAGTAACAAAATCATAGTCCAAATCAGAGGTGAAAAAGACAATAGAAAAAAATAATAAAACTAAGAGCTAGTTTTTTTGAAAGTTTAAACAAAACTGGCAGATCTTTAGCCAAATTCATCAATTATATATATAGGCTTCCCAGCTGGTGTTAGTGGTAAAGAACCCACCTGTCAATGCAGGAGATGTAAGAAAAAGTAGGTTCAATCCCTGGGTCAGGAAGATCTCCTGGAGGAGGGGAAGGCAACTTACTGCATTATTCTTGCCTGGATAATTCCATAGATAAAAGAGCCTGGTGGGCTACAGTCCATGGGGTCACAAAAAGTCAGACATAGCTGAAGTGACTTAGCATGCATGCACACCTATTTATGTAGGTTGGTGAAAAAGTAACTGCAATTTTGGATTGTGAATTTTAAATCAATACAACTAGGTCAAACACATCTTTATTCATCAAATACATTTTTGTGTGGATACATTACAGTCAACACATTTTTGCCAATGAAAAATAAGTCTGTTTACTCCTGTACCATTAAAATCCATGCTTTGGGATTCAAATAACACTTGGAAAGCATTTTCTGCCTCCTGCAAGCGTTTTCCCTGCAAATGTTGTCGAAGTGCTTGAAGAAGTGGTAGTCAGTTGGCAAGAGATCAGGTGAATATGGTAGATGAGGCAAAACTTCATAGCCCAATTCATTCCATTTCGAAGCATTGGTTGTGTGATGTGCAATCAGGCATTGCTGTGGAGAAGAACTGGGCCCTTTCTGCAGACCAATGCTGCAGCAGGCATTGCAGTTTTTAGTGCATCTCATTGATTTGCTGAGAATACTTCTCAGATGTAATAGTTTAGCCAGGATTAAGGAAACTGTTGCGGATCACAATGGTAGCAGACCATCAGGCAGTGACTAGGACCTTTTTTTGGTGCGAGTTTGGATTTGGTAAGTGCTTTAGAGCTTCTTCTCAGTCCAAACACTGAGCTGGTCATCACCTGTTGTTGAATAAAATCCACTTTTCATTACACATCACAATCCAATTGAGAAATTGTTTGTTGTTGTTGCATAGAATAAGAGAAAGTGACATGTCAAAACAATCTTTTTTTTGATTTGCTGTCAGCTCATGAAGCACCCACTTATTGAGCTTTTTCACCTTTCCAACTTACTTCAAATGATGAACAACTGTAGAATGGTCGAGGTTGAGTTCATCATCAACTTCCCGGGTAGTTGTAAGAGGATCAGCTTCAGTGATCCTCTCACCTGGTTATTGTCAACTTCTGATGACCAGCCACTGCTCTCCTCATTTTCAAAGCTCTTGTCTCTTTTATAAAACTTCTTGAACCACCACTGCATTGTAGGCTTATTAGCAGTTCTTGGGTTAAATTCATTGTTGATGCTGCGAGTTGTCTCCACTGCTTTATGACCCGTTTTGAACTCAAATAAGGAATTCACTCAAATTTGCTTTTTGTCTAGCATAATTCTCTAGTCTAAAATAAATATAAAATAAATTGCAAATAATAAATCATTTGCAAAATAAATCAAGCAAGAAATGTGCTTTCAATTGATGTATAGCAACCACATTTATTTAAGAATGCATTCCAATATCAAACAACAAATTTCAAAAATGCAGAACCACAATTACTTTTGCACCAATCTAATATAGAAAAGTTAAATAAATAATATCAATAATGGAAAGGGAAATATTAAAATTGATACCACAGAAATACAATGAATTAAAATAAACTACTATGTAAAAATTATATACTAACTAAGTGGACAATGGGACTTCCCTGTAGCTCAGACAGGCAAGAATATGCTTGCAATGCAGGAGACCCAGGTTCATTCCCTGGATCTGGAAGAGCCTCTGGAGAAGAGAATGGCAACTGACTCCAGTATTCTCGCCTGGAGAATCCCATGGACAGAGGAGCCTGGCAGGCTACAGTTCATGGGGTTGCAAAGAATCAAACATGACTGAGCAACTAACACTAATTGGACAACATAGAATAAATGGATAAATTCCTAGGTACATACAACTTAACAAGTCATGAATAAATAGAATTAAAAACAGACCAATTACTAGGAAGGAGATTGTATCAATAATTTAAAAATAATTTACAACAAAAAAGGTCTAAGATTAGATGGTTTCACTGGTGAATTCTATTAGTGATTTAAATAATAATTAATACCAATCTTTTTCAATCTACTTTAAAAAATTAGAAGAGAAAGACATACATTTACATTTTTATTAGAAAGCTAGCATTAGCCTGATTTAAAAAAAATAATCTGACAGGGACACCAGAAGATAATGAAATTACAGCCAATATCCTTAATGGATATGCATGCATAAATCATCAATAAATTATTCACAAACCAAATAAACAATGTATTAAAATGATCATATGCCATTATTAAGTGAGATTTTTCAAGGAATGCAAAGACAGTTCAATATATGCATATCAATAAATGCAGTATACCATGTTTGAAGCGAAAGTTATTCAGTCGTGTCTGATTCTTTGTTATCCCATGGACTATATAGCCCATGGAATTCTCCAGGACAGAATCTTAGAATGGGTAGCTTTTCCCTTCTCCAGAGGATCTTCCCAACCCAGGGATTGAACCCAGGTCTCCCACATTGCAGGTGGATTCTTTACCAGCTGAACCACAGGGAAACCCAAGAATACTGGAGTGGGTATCCTATCCCTTCTCCAGGGGATCTTCCCAACCCAGGAATCAAACTGAGGTCACCTTCATTTCAGGCAGATTCTATAACAACTGAGCTATCAGGGAAAATAAAAATGATATGATCAAGGAGAGAACAAGATGTCAGAGGAGAAGGTGGTTGAGGNACCACAGGGAAACCCAAGAATACTGGAGTGGGTATCCTATCCCTTCTCCAGGGGATCTTCCCAACCCAGGAATCAAACTGAGGTCACCTTCATTTCAGGCAGATTCTATAACAACTGAGCTATCAGGGAAAATAAAAATGATATGATCAAGGAGAGAACAAGATGTCAGAGGAGAAGGTGGTTGAGGAGTACATCTCTCTTCATGGACATCAAGAATACACCTTCAGACATAGAAGTGCATGTAGAACACCAGCTGAGAGCAGACAGGAGTACCTGACCAGCAGAAAAGTATATATAGGACCACTCAAAACTCAGTAGGATGAAGGAACTAGGGAAAAACAGAAATGTTAGTAGGACTGGAGCTGCCTTTGGTGGGTGGCAGAACTGAAGCAGGGGTCTAATCCCCACATAGGGGCAATTATCTGAGTTAGAGGAGAAACATTTAAGGCTGAGAGTGAAACAGCTGATTGGTGGCAGCCTAAATGGAATGAGAATCAGACAGTCCTTGCAGCAGCCATACATACCCCCAAACAGGGACACAGGTCCCCTAGAAGGCACAGAGGCTGGGAGTTGGAGTTTGCGATTGTGGAGAAATCCCAGGACAAGGGTTGCTGTTGATGGTGAAGAGACGAATCGAGGGGATGTGAGAGAAGAGATGCCACAATCACCCTAATAGCAAAAAACAAAGATGCCTCAAAACAGAACACTACAGAATAGGCAGAGCTATGGAGAAAGACTGGCCAAAGAGGCCTTCTAATCGCCAGTGACAAGAGGTTCGAAAAAAGACTCTGATAAGGCCATAACTCCTGCAGAGGAGGCAGTCCATGTCCTTGCACACTTGGTGCAGCCAGAGTCCCCGTAAGCCAAGCAACTGTGCCAACTTCATGCTCAACTCTCACTGAGGCAGAGTTTCCATAGGCAAAAAAAGTCTTGCGTCTATGTGCACAGGGTCCCTTCAGTCATGTCCGACTCTTTGTGACCTGGTAGACTGACTTTTCAGGCTTCTCTGTCAGGGAGGGGGGTTTTCCAGGCAAGAATGCTGGACCGTATTGGCCAATACTGGTTTCCATATCCTTCTAGAACACTATATTTCCTGATGCCCTAACCACCAACTCCACTGAGTACCTGGTGCTGCCAGAACCCCTGTGACCCAAGCAGCTGCACCACCTCCACATCTGGCCCTCACAGGGGCAGACCTAAGTCCTCCAGGGCAGCCTCAGGAGCAAATCACAGTAGACAGCCCACATGCAGAGGTGGAAATAAAACTGCAATTGCAATCCAGGTGCAGTATGGCTAAGGAAGAAGACCCAAAACCCTCCCACCAGCTGTAAAAGTTGCAGATTAAATCCACACAATCAACTAGGTGGACTCTGTGTCTATGGAATATATAAAAGATCATTGAGAGCTTCCACAAAAGCAAACACACTAGTTCTGATAGCTGTGGACATTGGAAACAAGAACACACAGGAGTGGACCAGATTAGAATCTGAGCTACCCCCAGAGCAGGTCCAGAGATCAGCAAAGTGTTAGAGGGCATCCTAGCATCCTAGGGAGGTGAGGTGGATTGTGGCTTCCAGCGAGGGAAAGGACCCTGACAGCAGTGACTCAAGAAAATAATTCATTATTCTTATATTTTGACTTGTTCTGTGGACTTGTTTGGACGTTTTTTTCTTTTTTCCCCCTTTTTTCCTCCCCTCTGTTGTAGTTATTGATTTCATTGGCACTATGAAATGTAATTAAGTTTTTGAGTTTTTTTTTTTTGGTCAGCTTTTTTTTTTTTAATTGTTGATATAAACCTCTGCCTCTATGTTGGGCTTTTACAATTCTGAAGAGTTTTCCCTTTTTATTCGTTTTTCTTTTTAATTTTAATTTTTTAAACGTCTTATTATTTTTCTACATTTATTCCTTTGTTTGCATTACTGTCCTTTTCCCTTTGCAGTTAATCTTTAATATATATAAATCTTCTTTATCTACCTCTACTTAGCTCTGCATATCTATTCTTTCTTTCTTTTGTTTCTTTCCTTTCCTCTTAACATATTTGTTAATTTTATTTTCATTGCTTTATTCACCAATTGGTAACTGGCTTTAGTTTTGTTTTCCAATTGTGCTTTAGTTAGTTTTGTTCTGGTAGACATAATATTTAGTTCCCTTTGTTTGCTGGGTCAATTTATTGTAATTTATTTTTGTTGGACTGTTTTGATTTTGTTTATGGGTATATATGTATATGTGTATATTCAGTTACAGTTATTATTGTTATAAATCTCTGCATCTATGTTGGGCTTTTTCAGTTCTGTCGAGTTTTCCTTTTTTTTTTCTTTTTTCTATCTTCTTCCAATAATTTTCTTTTCTCTTTTTTATAATTTTAACTTTTGATTTTTAAACCTATCATATTTTTCTGCATTTATTCCTTTTTTTTTGCATTTCTTACTGTTCTTTCCCCCTTGCAGTTAATCTTTAATATATATAAATCTTCTACTTTTACCTCTATTTAACTTTACATGTCTATTCTTTCTTTCTTTTCTTTCTTCTTTCCTCTCAAAATAATTGTTAGTTTTGTATTCATTGCTTTATTCCCCATGTGGCACCTTGCTTTAGTTTTGTTTTCCAGTTTGTGCTTTATTTAATATTATTCTTAACTAGTAAATATAATTTTTTATTTTCTTTGTTAGCTGGGTCAATCTATTGTACTTTGCTTTTGTTCGACAGTTAGATTTTGCTTATGTATGTGTATGTATATGTGTATATTCCATTACTTTAATTATTATTTGCCTGATTTTGTAATTGTCATTTGTCTGGATGTTCATCTTTGGTTTCTTGTGTTGGGATATTTGTTTTAATCTCACTTAATGTCATAACAAACCACTTGTGAAATCTTCGTTCCTGACCAGAAATCAAGCCCTGAGCCTTTGGAGTGGGAACACTGACTCCAAGAATCTAGACTACCAGAGAATTAACCCTAGGGAGTATCAAATACTGAGAACTCACACAAAGGAATCCACTGAAATACAAGACCTGGCATCATCCAACCACCAGTAGCATCCTGAGCAGGACACCTCATCTAAACAAACAAAAAGAAAATAAAAACCCAATCATCAGCAGACAGGATTATCACCTCACTCAGCCTTGCTCATTAAAGGAGAAACAAACAAACAAACATTCAGCACAAGTCTCACCCTATATGAAACTTACTCAAATCACTGGACCAAACTTAGGAGGTCAGAAACCAAAAGGAAGAAAGAATTCAACCCTGAAGCCTAGAAAAAGGAGATCTCAAATGCTATAAGGAAAAATAAATAAATAAATAATGAAAAGGCAGAGATATACTACACAAATGAAGGAGCAAACTAGAAACACAGAAGTCCAAATAAATGAAGAGGAAATAGGCAAACTACCTGAAAAAGTATCCAGAATAATGATTGTAAAGATGATTAAAAACCTCAGAAACAAAATGGAGACAATGAAAGAATTAATTAACAAACAACTAGAAGAATTAAAGAATAAATATGCAGAGACAAAAAATACAATTACTGAAATTGTAATTAAAAATACTCTATAAGAAATCAATAACAGAATATCTGAAACAGAAGAATGAATCAGTGACCTGGAAAAAAAAATGATGGAAATCACTTCTGAAGAGCAGAATAAAGCAAAAAGAATGAAAAGAACTGAGGATAGTCTCAGAGACCTCTGGGGTAATATCAAACGTGCCAACATTCAAATTATAGGGGTCCCAGAATAAAGGGTATGAGAAAATTTTTGAACAGATTATAGTTAAAAATTGCCCCAAAGTGGAAAAGGAACTAGTCAATCAAGTCCAAGAGGCACAAAGAATCCCATACATGATAAACCCAAGGAGAAACATGCCAAAACACATACTAATCAAACTAACAAAGACTTAACACAAAGAAAGAATATTAAAAGCAGTAAGGGAAAAGCAACAAGTAACATACAAAGGAAATCCCATATGCTTAACAGCTGATCTTTCAGCAGAAACTCTGCAGGCCAGAAGGTAATGGCAGCATACATTTAAAGTACTGAAAAGGGAAAACCTACAATCAATATTAGTGTAGCCAGCACAGATTTCATTCAAAATTCATGGAGAAATCAAAGCTTTTCAGAAAAGGAAAAGTTAAGAGAATTCAATACCACCAAATCAGCTTTACAACAAATGCTAAAGGGATATATATAGTCAAGACATACAAGAGAAGAAAAAGATCTACAAAATCAAGCCCCCCAAAATTAAGAAAATGACAATAGGAACATATATATCAATAATAACTTTAAATATAAACAGATTAAATGCTCCAACAAAAGGACACAGACTGGCTGAGTGGAAAACAAGACTCATATATATGCCGTCTACAAGAAACTCACTTCAGACCTAAAGATACATATAGACTGAAAGTGAGAGGATGGAAAAAGCTATTCCATGATAATGGGAAGAAAAATAAAGTTGGAGTAGCAATCCTCATATCAAACAAAACAGACCTTAAAATAAAAAAGATTACAAGAGATAAGGAAGAACATGACATAATGATCAAGGGACCAATCCAAGATGAAGACATAACAGTTGTAAATATCTAGGCACTCAACATAGGGGCACCTCAATACATAAGACAAACACTAACAGACAAAAAAGGAGAAAGTGACAGTAACACAGTAATAGTAGGAGGCTTTAACATCCTACTCACAGAAGTGGACAGATCATCAAAAGAGAAAATTAATAAGGAAACACAAGTCTTAAATGAAACATTCTAAAATAAATGGAAAATGAAGAATAAAAAACCCTCAAAATTGGCAAAAGAAAATAAATCATCAAGATCTGAGCATCAATAAATGAAAGAAACAAAATAAAGATTAATAAAACTAAAAGCTGGTTCTTTGAGAAGATAAAATTGATAAACCTTTAGCCAGAGTCATGAAGAAAAAAAGAAAGAAGAATCAAATAAGCAAAATTAGAAATAAAAAAAGAGGTTACAACAAACAATGTTGAAATACAAAGGATTATAAGAAACTATCATGAATAAATATATGGCAATAAAATGGATAACCTGGAAGAAATGGACAGATTCTTAGAAAACTTCAATCTTTCAAGACTGAACCAAGAAGAAATAGAAATTATGAACAACCCAATTACAAGCACTGAAATTGAAGCTGTGATCAAAAATCTCCCAGAAAACAAAAGCCCAGGACTCGATGACTTCACAGAATTCTATCAAACATTTAGAGAAGAGCTATTACCTATCTTTCTAAACCTCTTCCAAAAAACTGCAGAGGAAGCAAAACTTCCAAACTCATTCTACAAGGCCACCATCACCCTGATACCAAAAGCAGACAAAGACAACACACAAAAAGAAAACTATAGGCCAATATCACTGATGAACACAGATGCGAAAATCCTCAACACAATTTTAGCAAACATAATTCAGCAACACACCAAAAAGCTCATACACCATGATCAAGTTGGGTTTATTCCATGGATGCAAAGATTCTTCATTATATGCAAATCAATCAATGTGATACACCATATTAACAAACTGAAAGATAAAAACCATATGATAATCTCAATAGATGCAGAAAAAGCCTTTGACAAAATTCAGTACCCATTTATGATATAAAAAAAAAATCTCTTCAAAAAATGGGCATAGAAGGAACCTACTTCAACATAGTAAAGGTCATAAATGATAAGCCTACAGCAAACATTATTCTCAATGGTGAAAAACTAAAAACATCCTCCCTAAGACCAGAAATAAGACAAAGGTGTCCACTCTCATCACAGTTATTCAAAATAGATCTGGAAGCCCCAGCTACAACAATCAGAGAAGAAAAAGAAATAAAAGGAATCCAGATTAGAAAAGAAGTAAAGCTCTCACTGTTTTCAGATGACATGATACTGTACATAGAAAACCCTAAAGATAGTATCAGAAAATTACTAGAGCTAATCAGTGAATTTAGCAAACTTTCAGAATACAAAATGAATACACAGGAATCACTTTCTAGTGATTTCTAAATGCATATAGTATATGCATTTCTATATACTAACAATGAAAAATCAGAAAAAAGAAATTAAGGAATCAATCCCATTCTCCATTGCAACAAAAAGAATTAGGTATCTAAGAAAAAAACTTACCCAAGGAGACAAAAGGACTGTACACAGAAAATTATAAGACACTAATGAAAGAAATCAAAGACAATCTAAACAGATGGAGAGATATTCCATATTCCTGGGTAGGAAAAATCAATATTGTGAAAATGCTGATACTACCAAACACAATTTACAGATTCAATGTGATCCCTATCAAATTGCCAATGACATTTTTCACATAACTAAAACAAAAATTTCACAATTCATACAGAAACACAAAAGACCCCAAATAGCCAAGACAGTCTTGAGAAAAAAGAATGGATCTGAAGGAATCAATCTTCCTGACTTCAGATTATACTACAAAGCTATAGTCATCAAGACTATATGGTACTGGCACAAAAACAGAAATATAGGCCAATAGAACAAGATAGAAAGTGCAGAAATAAACTCATGCAACTATGGGTACCTTTGTTTTTACAAAGGAAGCAAGAATATGCAATGGGACAAAGACAGTCTTTTCAATAAATGGTGCTGGGAAAACTGGACAGCTATATCTAAAAGAATGAAATTAAAACACTTCCTAACACCATACACAGAGATCAAGTCTAAATGGATTAAAGACCTAAATTTAAGACCAGAAAGTATAAAATTCTTAGAGGAAAACATAGGCAGAACACTCTTTGACATAAATCAAAGAAACAACCTTTATGATCTGCCTCCTAGTGTAATGGAGACAAAAATAAACAAGTGGGACCTGATTAAACCTAAAAAGTTTTGCACAGCAAAGGAAACTATAAGCAAGGTGAAAAGACAATCCTCAGAATGGGAGAAAATAACAGTAACTGAAAAGACTGACACATGATTAATTTCCAAAATATACAAGCAACTGATGCAATTCAAAACCAGAAAAATAAACAACCCAATCAAAAAGCAGGTAAAAGACCTAAAGAAACATTTCTCCTAAGGAGACATACAGATGGCTAACAAACACATGATGCTCAACATCACTCATTATTAGAGAAATATAAATAAGAACTATAATGAGATATCACCTCACATTGGACAGAATAGCCATCCTTAAAAAATTACAAACAATGAATGCTGGAGAGGTTGTGGGGAAAATGGAATGCTCTTGCATGGTTGGTTGGAATATAAATTGATACAGCCACTATGGAAGACGGTATGGAGCTACCTTAAAAAAAGGAATAAAACCCCCGTATGACCTAGCAGTCCCACTCCGAGTCATATACCCTGAGGAAAAAAAAGACAAATGTGTCATGTCTTTCACTGCAGCACTATTTACAATAGCTAAAACCTGGAAACAACCTAGATGCCCATTGATAGATGAATGGATAAAGAAGCAGTGGTACATATACACAATGGAATATTACTCAGCCATAAAAAGGAACACATTTGAGTCAGTTCTAATGAGGTGGATGAAGCTAGAGACTACTATACAGAGTGAAGTAAGTCAGAAAGAGAAAGATAAATATTGTATACTAATTCACATTACAGAATCTAGAAAAATGGTACTCTAGAACTTATTTACAGGGCAACAATGGAGAAATAGACATTGAAAATAGACTTATGGACACAGGGAGAGAGGAGGAGAGGGTGAGTTGTATGTTGAGAGTAACATGGAAACTTTCATTACCATATGTAAAATAGATACCCAATGAGAATTTGCTGTATGTCTCAGTAAACTCAAACAGGGACTCTTTATCAGCCCAGAGTAGTGGGATGTGGAGGGAAATGGGAGGGAGTTTCAAAAGGGCGGGGACGTATATATACCTATGGCTGACTCATGTTGAGATTTGACAGAAAGGACAAAATTCTGTAAAGCAATTATATTTCAATTAAAAAATAAATAAATTTAAAAAAAAGAATGTTTAAGATAGCTTCATATCTCCATACATTAAAGCATACATTTAATCTCCATATATTAAAGTCAAAGAGAAATATCTTGAGATTGCCACAAAAGCACTGAAAAGCCTGCTTCCATTACCAACATCTTATCTTTGAGAAGCATTGTTTTCTGCAGTAACAGCAACCGAATCAAGATTACAGAGTAGACTGGACATAAGCAACTCACTTCGTGAGTGTCACTGTCTTCCATCACCCCCAGCTGATTGCAGGAAAACAACCTCAGGGCTGCAACTGATTCTGCATTATGGTGAGTAATGAGATGATGTATAATTATTTCATTATACATCACAATGTAACAATGATAGAAACAAAGTGCACAATAAATGAAATACACTTCAGTCATCCCAAAATCACCACCTCTCCACCAACAATCCATGGAAAAATTGTATCCTGCAAAATCAGTCTCTGGTGCCAAAAAGATTGAGACTGCTGATCTAAAGTAATAGCCCCCTTTGTATGGAGTTTATACTCTTAGAGTAGATATCACAGCATGTAAAGTTATTAAAAATCATCAACATCTTATCCATGATGAATTCTTATTGACCTACTCTAGTTGCAATATGATTGCTTATATTTTTATTAAAAAGGAAGTACATTAAAGGTCAGAAATTGCTATAGACTTGAAGGCTCTTAACAAATAGTTGAATTTACAAGTAAGCCAATTATGGGGCCTTTATACACTAGTAATTGATATAATATCAAAAAGAGGTTAAACTATGAAATTATAAAATATAAATGTGTACAGCGGCACTAGTGGTAAAGAACCTGCTTGCCAATGCAGGAGATGTAAGAAATGCAGGTTCAATCCCTGGGTCAGGAAGATCCCCTGGAGAAGGGCATGGCAACCCACTCCAGTATTCTTGCCTGGAAAATCCCATGGACAGAGAATCCTGGTAGGCAATGGTTCATAAGGTTGCAAAGAGTTGGACATAAGTGAAGTGACAGCATACACAGGAGTAAAGCCAAAGCTAGGTTCATAATTTTAGAGTTATTGCAGGTATACCAAAGCTTAATAAGTAATGCTAATTGTTCATACTATGTGTCCCTCAAATGACCACTAGTTGAATATGGTAAAATTTATTATAGGTTTGCAGAATTTATACAACCTAAATTCATTATAGCATTCAGTACTAAAATAGTTTTGTGGATTTCACAATACTGTTATCAGTGAGAAAAAAAAATCACTGCAATATTGAAAATAACTTATTTAGGAAAGTTTTTCACATATAAATCAGATCCATTACAGAGCACCAAACAGAAATGTAAAGATATAATTTCTAAATTCAGGAAAGTAGCACAAAATTAGAAACAAAATGAAACTTAACAAAGTTGATCAATTTGGCATGCTTTACACAAAAAGGTCAAACAATTTAAATAAATTTAAAACATTCTCTATTATATGATAATAGCTTACTTAGAAACACATACACATACAAATGATAGAATTAATTGTCAGTGTTGTAGCTAACACATTCATGCTGCTTTCAGATATCTAAACCCCATAAATTCAAAAGAAAAAGGTAAGAATTATTTCATTGCCATTTCAAACAACTAGTAATGCCTATTAAATTAAAAATTGCCAAATTTTGAAGTGTTTACTAGGTTTTTATCCCCTCTAAAAAATATAAGCCATAGAGTAAATGTATGAATAAATATCTTTAGTATCCCACACACTTTAATGTTGAAGTCATATAGTAAATCTCTGATCCTATTACTAAATATGCTCATTTCTTGTTATCTTTTGCTCTTAAAAGATCTTGATCTCAACAATTAATTTGTTGGTTAAATGTCTAATCTTCCAGCACTTATCAATGACACATTTGTTGAAACCTGTGAGGAAATGCACAAAAAAATGGCTTTCTCATTTTTGTGTAAATAAAAATATACCTAAATTTGCTCTCTACTTTCCCTATATTCCACCCCTACTCTCCATTACTGTCTCAATAACATAGGGTGAAGGAGGAAATAAATTGCCTACTCAGCAACAGGTCTCTTCTACAAAGACGGAAAGACTTGTGATAGTTGCAAAGTTGGTAAACAAATATGCCAAGGTTACTAACATAATGAATTTCTTCTACAGCAACCAGATATTTATGAACCACAGAAGTGTGAAGCAGGTATTTGCCTCTCTAAATTTTTTTTTAAGCCTCAAATGAGAAATTTTTAAAACCATTATTTAAATTCTCACCTATGCAGACACACTTTTAATATAGACTTTGCTTTTAGAACAGTTTTAAGCTCATGAAATATCTTTTATTTGAAAATTATTTCAGTGAAATGGAATGTTTTGGCTCAAATTATTTTTTTTTAAATATGGAAGCAATATTATTTGGAAGAGTTGACATCCAAAATACATACTGCCAGTTTGCCAAAGAGCTCCACTAGTTTCTTTAGAGGCATAACAATGGAGGTATTAGGGGCATCAGATAGCAGTTCCCTAGCAGTAAGTCCAGGTAAGCAGTCATGCCCTGTTGGGGAGGGGAAAATGTTAGGTATGATTTAGAGAGTATTAATGCTGCAGACTTTTCAACGACCATTAGAACATCTACAAACTTTCAAAATCAATTAATGTATATTCAATAACAAAAGAATAAAAAAGGCTCTGCTGCAAAAAGTTATGTTTATCAACATATTTAATACCAATAAATTTAAGGAAAAAAATAAACTCAAACATATCTGTAAGAATTAGAAACACACATTTTCGAAGTCATGAATAATTGCTGCAGGGTCACTATCAGACAATCTGGGGACAGGCACATCAGTGATGTTCTCATCCTTACAAATGTCAGCCTCTTCCATCACAGGCAGAAAGTAGGGTTCCTTTCCTTGGAGGGAATTTGCAGGAGCCTCAGAATCAAAGAAGCACATTTCTCCATGGTAGATGGTAGTTTAGACTGTCTTTTAGAAGACAAAAGCTGACAATCAAAACTTTCTAACACTCACTACCTTGACATTTAAACCATTTCTCAAGCTCAAATCCCTTTGTTGTACCAGTTATCAAGCTGAGGATTGTTGATTACAGTCATCAACATGAAGACAAATCAATTTTATTCTGAAAGGTAATTTGAAAACTTTCCATAAATTGTTTTTCACAGAATTGTTTCCACTAAATACCTAACAATTAGTAATCCAAGAGATAATAAGTTTCATTAATATTACCTTCAGCATGAAGTACTTGTAAATACAGACTCGACCAACAATAAGTTCTACCAAGATGAATGAAAGGCCTAAGAGAGTAAGCGTACATCTCCCAGAGGATCCTGCTTTTTCCTTGGTGGCAACTCAGAGTTTCTATTTATTCAAAAGCAAAATTAAAAACAAACAAACAAAGAAAACAAATTGTGCTTTTAGACACATAGTTGCTTTTGTGTACATTTTACTGCCTTTGAAACCCAAGATATTTTAGATAGATGTTAAGTCACCCTAGCCTAAAAATCATTTCAAGACACTTCTTGATGTTTAATAGATGTGACAATCTCCAATTTATAATAACCTTTTTTTCTGGCATTTCCAAATTCAAATATAAAGTTATTTCAAAATATATACTTCTAAAATAAGCTGAAAATAACCATGCATTTATGCAATAAGTTATCCTCTTTAAATAAATGGAACCTGTTACTTTCTGAACTTGTACAGTGATATAATCATTAACTTTCTGGAATACAATAGTTTCTTTAGTATTTTTTGTATATCAATTTATTTGCCAAATTAAAAGTGAATTAACAATGTTTGGTTTATTAAATGATTTTCAGAAAGCTGTTTTTTGAAAATTAACTTCTATAGGAAGAAAGGAGCTCTA
>SJYA01003200.1:13776-28127 GCA_006410615.1 Neotragus moschatus | reverse complement strand
TGAGACTGTGACCAGAATATGATTGTTACCCAAAGCAATTTCTTCAAAGACAATTCTGTAAGAAAAACATTTGAATTCCAAATGTGCATCCAAATACAGGTAGAAATATCTTCCCAAAAATTCAAAGTAAAGATAATTATAATTGCTTTTGAAATTCAAAGAAGCCAAAATGTCTCCTAACAAATCAATGTAAGCACATGATCTGTTGTCTCTGTGTGTGTGTGTGTGTGTGTGTGTGTGTCTGTGTGTCTGTGTGTTTTAGTGAACATACTCTCTTGAGGCTAGTTTCTCCAAATCACATTACTGTCTTAGGCATTCAAAGAAATTTTACCTGGAATCCTCCACAACATATCTATATATTTTGTGTATTGGTGGTGTACAGCATAAGATAGTCAAGTTCTTTTCATCACACACTGTACTTTAACCTAGAACAATATTGGCATTGCTCTTACTTTTTAGTCCTTATTAGTATCTTCATTTTTGTGTTTTCTATGTATAGTGGTGAAATTACATAGTGACTCAAAAGTAAAAAATCTTGCCAGTGAAAGAGTTGAGGGTCCGATTTCTGGGTCAGGAAGATCCCCCTGGAGAAGGAAATGGCAACCCATGGCAAGAATACAGAGAACTGTATAAAAAGGTCTTAATGACCTGGATAACCATTATGGTGTATGGGTTACTCACCTAGAGCCAAACATCCTGGAGTGGGAAATCAAGTGCGCCTTAGAAAGCATTTCTACAAACAAAGCCAGTGGAGGTGAAGGAATTCCAGTTGAGCTATTTTAGATCTTAAAAGATAATGCTGTTAAAGTGTTTTACTCAATATGCCAGCAAATTGGGAAAACTCAGCAGTGGCCACAGGACTGGAAGAGTCAGTTTTAATTCCAATCCCAAAGAAGGGCAAGGCCAAAGAATGTTCAAACTATTGTACAATTGTGCTCATTTCACATGCTAACAAGATAGTTTTCAAAATCCAGTTCTGTCTCTGTATATATATATCCATTAGAGTTCCTACATGGAATTTTCTCCTTCATAGATGGTTCCAGTAGATGCTCATGTGATTCCCCTTGTATACGTGTATTTTTAAAACCTGATGAGACAATGCTTGATGTATAGTGCACATTGACTTGGAACCATGCAGCACCCTCAAGAAGTCTTATGCATAGCATCTCTTTGGTGGTAAGTACACAGCAGAAATCTGTTCACTACTTAAGTCTCACTTCCTCCATAGTGGTTTCCTGGAGCAAAGTTCTCACATTCTTGACATCCACCAGCACTAACTTTGTATAAATCCTTTCTCCTGTTTTTTTTCATGCCACAGTGTGTGATTGTATTTCATCTCCCTAACTATCCCATGTTTCTAAAATGGAGAGGTTGTGTTCCATATTTTGTATCTTCACAGTGTCCAGCATGAGTCTGAACAAATACCTAGTCCGTTTTCAAACCAGACTTACTGATTATGCTAGTTGTTGATAATTGCTTCTCTTTGGGAAGAAAGAGGGAGAAAGTAAGTAGAAAATTAGGAGGGCTTTACACTTCCTATACTGTCTCATACTTTCAATCTACCAATTAGCAAATCTACAGTGATCTTCTTTTACATGTCCAACTCTACACTACCCAGGAAACATAAGAAACACCAAGAACACTATCTTTTATAAAGACCTTTAAACACTTCTGCAATAAAAAAGTAGAATTTTTGTTTATAGAGTCTTAGCTTTATGTCCCTTTTTTCATTTAATCCTACAAGAAGATTTATATTCATCATGGCAGAGCTTAACAGCCCTGTCCTATCCTTCCCCTCTTTTCTTTTTTGAAACCAATAAAGTTGCTTAGAAAATGTGTGTGATTTTGGTAGACCACATACGTTTGCTATTATATCCCTCCTTTTGAATTGAATTGAGACTTTGTCAGGTCTACTCCTGACAACACAGGAGAAGAGGGCAACAGAGGATGAGATGGTTGGATGGCATCACTGATTCAATGGACACGAACTTTAGCAAACTCTGGGAGATGGTGAGGGACAGTGAAGCCTGGCATGCTTCAGTCCATGGGATCGGGAAGAGTCAGACAAGACTTGGAGACTGAACAACAACAAGTCTATTCTATAGGGCATATCTGATCCAGAGAAACAGAATACACTCTACCTATAGCTCTGAGTTATCGAAAAGGAAAAAAATTTACTCCTTTTCTTTTATTCACCAGTAAAGAAGTTACTGCTCCCATGGGAAGGAGGAAATAGGGGTGAGTGTAGATAAAAAACAGAGTTCTTTTCTAGGGAATTCTGCCTTTCCACATGGAAGCAAGAGCACTGACAAATAAATGCTCACCCTTAACACTTACCTCATTGGGTTCTTTTTAAAATTTTATTTCTTGTGATACTTTTTATTATGAAATAACTGACATACAACATTATATTAGTTTCAGTTATACAACATAATGACTCAACATTTGTATATATTGCAAAATGATCTCAATATCTAGTTAACATTCATCACCATATATTAATACAGAGTAATTTTCTTGTGATGAAAATTTTCAAGATCTATTAACTAAGCGACTTAAAAATATGAAAACCAGTATTATTAACAATAGTTGTCATACTGTCATTTATTTATTTAAGAATGGAATTTTATATATTTTTACTCCCTTCACCAACTTCATTCCCCACCCCTGCCTCTGCCAACCAGCAATCTGTGCTCTGTAAATATGAATTTTTTGTTTTGTTTTCTTTTTAGATTTCACATAAAAGTGATGTCATAAGGGATTTGTATTTCTCTATCTGACTTATTTCATTTCACATAATGCCCTCAAAATTACAAATGTCAAGATTTCATTCTTTTTTTATTAAGTGATATTAAATAGTTTATATATTCTTTATCCAAGTTTCCATTTATTGAAACTTAAGTTGTTTACATGTCTTCACTATTGTAAATTATGCTGCAATGAATATAAGGTGCATATATTTTCTAATTAGTACTTTTGTTTTCTTCAGATAGATATAATTTAAAAACATAGCTACAAGAAGTATAGCAGAAATACAGTTCTGTTGGGCTTCAGAAAAATATTCAAACAAGTTGTGAGAATAGAGTTTGCAATACTTTTAGTCACATAAATCTCTAGATTGGATTCTATATCAGTCTAGTTTTTAAAGTATTGTCTTCTTGATTTATTTTATAAAAGCCTTTAACAATGTGAAATTCTGATCAAATCTTTTTTTGTTTTGTTATTTTCCTTGAAAGAATAACTATTGCTTTACTAATAACAACTATAATTCAAACCACACAGTATTTAATTTGGCTTTAAATTCAGAAAGTATCAAGTTTGTTTCTAAAACTAGCAACTTTTTAAAATTATCTGTAGATAGCACTAGTAGCATCTGCTAGCATTTAATTTCATAACCCAGAAAATACAATTTTGTTCTTTCTCAATTAAGTCAAATTAATTTGCTTAATGTGCAATCACCTCTCTCAAGTCTAAGACAAGTGGGAAAACAAGTTGAGTGACAAGGTATAGGGTGGGGATCAAATCCCCTAAGGACTCAGAATGTTTTCTCTAAGACAGATCATGCAGCTTGGCATAAGAACACTTCTACCCAACATGTGTAGTATCAAGGGTGAGAAAACTTGTTTCATTAAAGATCTAACTACATTAATATTACAATAAGATCTTTGTATATGTTGAATAAGTTAATTTGGAAGCAAAGACTGAGGCTTGCCTAGTAAGAACCCAGGTGATACAGAGAGCACATTATTTAAAATAAGGGTTTCTTCTGTAAGCAGATACTATCCTTTTAGTATAAATTGTATGACTTTGTACAGGCCAATATTCAACTGGTAACAAGATTGTGGGATGAGTAATAGATTACTTTCATGATATTTTACTTATTAATTAAAGGAAAGGCATTTTGTAGTATGTTCAGAATCTTCTCTTACATGGACAAACTGGCTGGAGTAGGACAGTGGATTTAAGAAGATTCCAAAGTAGATAATGGAAGTCAGAATATGTAAGTAAGTGTCAAAAAACTAAAACAATAGGAATTAGTGGTCAACATCAGAGAGGTCTGAGAGCCTGGGAGCAGTTCATAAAGACTAGCTACTTGTGTAACTATCTTTGGTCAATCTGCACTGGGATATTAAATAAGGCCTTGGCATCTTAGTCATTATATATTGCACTTTCCATTATGTCATGAGTAAATATCTTCAAATATGAAGAACTAGAGTATTGACAAGGATGGGGGCATGAAAAAGAGGCCCAATTCTGAGATGTAAAACATATAAGAAAGTAGAGAATAAGATCAGAGCATGGTTAACAGCAAGCTTGTCTTGATGCTATTTCATGAGATTCCAGCTACCAAATTGGTCTTAGAAAATGAGAGATTTAAGTGGAACCTCCTGGTAGACTACTGCTTAATAAAAGGACCAAAGAACTAAGAAACATTTTATTTTATTAAATCTTGTCCTATAGAAACACAACATCTTTTATTTTCTTTTTGACTTTGAAGCCTTTGTGTCAAACACAAAAATAAACCTATCTCTTTTGCTTTGTGACTCATTTAGGAAGAA
The DNA here is from genome assembly GCA_006410615.1 of Neotragus moschatus. Taxonomy (NCBI): domain Eukaryota; kingdom Metazoa; phylum Chordata; class Mammalia; order Artiodactyla; family Bovidae; genus Neotragus; species Neotragus moschatus. Next base: position 23,568 of record SJYA01003200.1, on the reverse strand, counting down.
ATACTTTTACCAGAAAATTAGTGGCTTTGACCTTTATATATATTTACCTTTAGACAGAGCTTTCCATCCTTCTCCTACTCTTAACCTAGCAAATCTTGAGTATTCTCTGACCTTTATTAGAAAATTAGTCATATCTGTTAGGGAAAAACCATTGGCTTCAGGGATAATGAAACCCCAGTTTCCCCTTTTCTCTCTTTCTCACTCTAGGCATATCTTAAGAAAGAACCATCCTGTATTCTCCTCTTCTTTCCAGGCTTGCTTCTCATTGGCTTTTTTTCCCCTCCACACACTGCCTGCCTGGCGAGTGCATAGATTAGGCTTTCTTCATGTGTACATAAACCTTATTTAAATCATCAAGGGCCCTAACAGAACTTCAGACCTCCTTCTCAGTCCCTGTTTGCATTTTAAGCAGCTTTGGCAGTTGTGATAAGGAGTTCCCCATCAAAACTACAGGCCTCTATATGTGCTTGTGCAGCTTATGCTTTATGTTTATGTTCTTTGGCATGTTGAATGATAAGACTAGATACTCTAATTTTTATAGGCTGCTCTTTTTATTGTGGAAAGAGTCAGCAGAGCTAAACCTGCTTTGCAATTTTACTTTGTTCTAAACCTGTAAAGAGTATGTTTGCTTAGCAATGAGGAATTTTCTATTTTCCAGTATATAGTTTCTTTTAGAAAATCTGGGCACTGGGCACAGATGACTATGATTCTCTATCATACTTCTGCTCATTCAGTTCATTTCAGTTCAGTTGCTCAGTCATGTCTGACTCTTTGCGACCCCATGAATTGCAGCATGCCAGGACTCCCTGTACAACACTAGCTCCTGGAGATCACTCAGACTCACGTCCTTCAAGTCAATGAGGCCATCCAGCCATCCTGGGATAAAGCCCACTTGATCATGCTGTATGATCTTTCTAATGTGTTGCTGGATTCTGATTGCTAGAACTTCGTTAAAGATTTTTGCATCTATGTTCACCAGTGAAATTGGCCTGCCATTTTTTTTTTCCTTGTGGCATTTTTGTCTGGTTTTGGTATTAACGTGATGGTGGACACATAGAATGATTTTGGAAGTTTACCTTCGTCTGCAATTTTCTGGAAGAGTTTGAGTAGGATAGGTGTTAGCTCTTCTTTAAATTTTTGATAGAATTCAGCTGTGAAGCCTTCTGGACCTGAGCTTTTGATTGCTGGAAGATTTCTGATTACTATTTCAATTCTTGTGCTTGTGATGGGTCTGTTATGATTTTCCGTGTCTTCCTGGTTCAGTTTTGGAAAGTTGTACTTTTCTAAGAGTTTGTCCATTTCTTCCAAGTTGTCCATTTTATTGGCATATAATTGCTGATAGTAGTGTCTTATGGTCCTTTATACTTCTGTGTTGTTTGTTGTATTCTCTACATTTTCATTTCTAATTTTATTGATTTGATTTTTCTTCCTTTGTTTCTTGATAAGTCTGACTAATAAAGTTTATTAATTCTCTCAAAGAACCAGCTTTTAGCTTTGTTGATTTTTACTCTGGTCTCTTTTGTTTCTTTTGCATTGATNTGTCTTATGGTCCTTTATACTTCTGTGTTGTTTGTTGTATTCTCTACATTTTCATTTCTAATTTTATTGATTTGATTTTTCTTCCTTTGTTTCTTGATAAGTCTGACTAATAAAGTTTATTAATTCTCTCAAAGAACCAGCTTTTAGCTTTGTTGATTTTTACTCTGGTCTCTTTTGTTTCTTTTGCATTGATTTCTGCCCTAATTTTTAATATTTCTTTCGTTCTACTAACCCTGGGCTTCTTCATTTCTTCCTTTTCTACTTGCTTTAGGTGTAGAGTTAAGATATTTATTTGACTTAGTTCTTGTTTCTTGAGATATACCTGTATTGCTATGAACCTTCATCATAGCGCTGCTTTTACAGTGTCCCACAGGTTTTGGGTTGCTTTGTTTTCATTTTCATTCATTTCTATGCATATTTTGATTTCCTCTGTGATTTGTTCGTTATTCAACAGCGTGTTGTTCTGAATCGATACGTTGGAATTTTTAATAATTTTCTCCTGTAATTGAGGTCTAATATTACTGCATTTTGGTCAGAAAAGATGCTTAGAATGATTTCAGTTTTTTTAAATTTACCAACGCTAGATTTATGGCCCAGGATATGATATATCCTGGAGAAGGTTCCGTGTGCACTTGAGAAAAAGGTGAAATTCATTGTTTTGGTGTGAAATGTCCTNCCTTTCTTTGGGGTTGGAATGAAAACTGACCTTTTCCAGTCCTGTGGCCACTGCTGAGTTTTCCAAATTCGCTGGCATATTGAGTGCAGCACTTTCACAGCATCATCTTTCAGGATTTGAAATAGCTAAACTGGAATTCCATCACCTCCACTAGCTTTGTTCCTAGTGACGCTTTCTAAGGCCCATTTGACTTCACATTCCAGGATGTCTGACTCTAGATCTGTGATCACACCATCATGATTATCTGGAGTGGGTCACCAGTGCCTTCTCCGATTATCTATCCCTATCTCTGTGCAGTAGATCTTGAAACCAGATGACAAATTTAAAGATATGTTTCATGCAGAATATATATATATATATATACACACACACACACACACACACTTGCATGTTTTCTTTTCTGCTGTGGTGTTTAGTGCAGGCAGTAGGTGAGAACATTCAGTCAAAGTGATGAGAGGATGTGACTTACATGGCTCAGGCACTTGAAAACTTTAGAAAGCTTGTTAATTTGGTGTGCAGTAAATTTTACGTGAAACATATCTTAAATTTGTCAGCTGGTTTCAAGATCTACTGCACAGAGATAGTGGTAGATAACTGGAGAAGGCACTGGTGACCCACTCCAGTACTCTTGCCTGGAAACTCCCACGGATGGAGGAGTCTGGTAGACTGCAGTCCATGGGATCGCTAAGAGTTGGACACGACTGAGCAACTTCATTTTCACTTTTCACTTTCATGCATTGGAGAAAGAATTGGCAATCTACTCCAGTGTTCTTGCCTGAAGAATCTCAGGGATGGAGGAGCCTGGTGGCCTGCCGTCTATGGGGTCGCACAGAGTCAGACATGACTGGTGTGACTTAACAGCAGCAGTGGTAGATAATAGAAACATGAAAAGTACACTGTATATAATCAATGGAAAACCAGCATCTTAGAAGGAACTGTGAAACTCTAACTTCACCAAATTTATTTACTTGGCAAAAGACATTATGTTTTATTATAAAGACCAGTAGTCAAGCTTTCTAATTTCTGAGCATGTGCATTGCATTAAATTAAATGCTATTAAAGTAAGCATTCATTCTACTCTTAAAATTTTTCAAAATCAAATTTAAAATTAACTGAATATCAGTCTTTTGATAGGATTTGTCAATACATTCTAAAGAAGGGGAAAAGAGACTTCAGTAGGGGAGTATATCTTCATGTATACTTCCTTTTTTAGAGAATTGCCATAATTTTGGATCAGGGTACAAATAGGGTTAGGAGAGAGGACTTTTGTTCATTCTTGCTAAAGATTATTTTGAATAGATGAGTTATGTAGAAGTGAACTATGATGTTGGAGAAGACTGTTGAGAGTCCCTTGGACTACAAGGAGATAAAACCAGTCCATTCTAAAGGAAATAAGTCCTGAATATTCATTGGAAGGACGGATGCTGAAGCTGAAACTCCAATTCTTTGGCCACCTGATGGGAAGAACCAATTCACTGGAAAGTATCCTGATGCTGAGAAAGAATGAAGGTGGGAAGAGAAGGGGAATGACAGAGGATGAGATGGTTGGATGGCATCACCAACGTGAGGGACATGAGTTTCAGTATGCTCTGGGAGTTGGCGATGGACAGGGAAGTCTGGCATGCTGCAGTCCATGGGGTTACAGAGTCGGACAGGACTGAGCAACTGAACTGATTGAATGAATAACATAAGTAAACTAGAGTTAATTTTACTCTCCTATCCTTTCCAGATACCACTCTTATGGAAGAAAGTGACAAAGAATTAAAGAGTCTCTTGATGAAAGTGAAAGAGAAGAGTGAAAAAAATGGCTTAAAACTCAATATTTGGAAAACCAAAATCATGGTATCCCGTCCCATCACTTCATGGCAAATAGATGGGGAAACAGTGGGAGACTTTACTTTGGGGGGCTCANAAATAAGTCCTGAATATTCATTGGAAGGACGGATGCTGAAGCTGAAACTCCAATTCTTTGGCCACCTGATGGGAAGAACCAATTCACTGGAAAGTATCCTGATGCTGAGAAAGAATGAAGGTGGGAAGAGAAGGGGAATGACAGAGGATGAGATGGTTGGATGGCATCACCAACGTGAGGGACATGAGTTTCAGTATGCTCTGGGAGTTGGCGATGGACAGGGAAGTCTGGCATGCTGCAGTCCATGGGGTTACAGAGTCGGACAGGACTGAGCAACTGAACTGATTGAATGAATAACATAAGTAAACTAGAGTTAATTTTACTCTCCTATCCTTTCCAGATACCACTCTTATGGAAGAAAGTGACAAAGAATTAAAGAGTCTCTTGATGAAAGTGAAAGAGAAGAGTGAAAAAAATGGCTTAAAACTCAATATTTGGAAAACCAAAATCATGGTATCCCGTCCCATCACTTCATGGCAAATAGATGGGGAAACAGTGGGAGACTTTACTTTGGGGGGCTCAAAAATCACTTCAGATGGTGATTGCAACCATGAAATTAAAAGACGCTTACTCCTTGGAAGGAAAGTTATGACCAACCTAGACAGCATATTAAAAAGCAGAGACATTACTGTGCCAACAAAGGTCCATCTAGTCAAGGCTATGGTTTTTCAAGTAGTCATGTATGGATGTGAGAGTTGGACTATAAAGAAAACTGAGTGGTGAAGAATTGATGCTTTTGAACTGTTGGAGAATACTCTTAAGAGTCCCTTAAACTGCAAGGAGATCCATCCTAAAGAAAATCAGTCCTGACTTTTTATTGGAAAGACCGATGTAGAAGCTGAAACTCCAGTACTTTGGCCACCTGAGGCGAAGAACTGACTCACCTGTAAAGACCCTGATGCTGGGAAAGATTGAAGGTGAGAGGAGAAGGGGATGACAGAAGATGAGATGGATGGATGGCATCACTGACTCAATGGCATGAGTTTCAGTAAACTCTGGGAGTTGGTGATGGACAGGGAGGCCTGGCGTGCTGCTGTTCATGGGGTTGTAAAGAGTCAAACACAACTGAGTGACTGAATTGAACTGAACTGATTCCTTCTCTTACCTGAAATGTTATTTTAATGCTCTTTGGTAGAACTGGATCCCACTATTTTCCTCCAATTTTTATATTGAATTTCAAATTTTGTAAGGTAGCATGTACTCACCGTTCTCATGCATGTGTTTGTTCTTATGCATGAATTCTAGAAACAATAAAAACACAAATAGCGGACCATTTTCTATTTGGTATCCATGTATTCTCTCACGTAATTATATATAAACTATAACACTTACATGTTTCTTCTGTCTTTGGTAATTAGTGAGATATCTATGCCAGTTGTCTTCACTATGACTTAGATATTGTATTATTTTAAGCAATTTATTACATTCCAAGTCATACCCAGTCTTTTTTACATTAGCATCAACACTGAACTAAGTATTTACAATGTACATCTTTACAAATCTCTACTTCTTTTTCTAAATTATATGGAGGTGAAGAGATCAATTTAATAACAAAAGAATTCTCTAGAAATTATACTACAATTAAAGTGTTATATGCTGAAATATTAGTAAATACTGAATTTAAGTTACTGAGATATTCAAAGCCAGAGCCCTTCCCCCAAACAATCATGAAAATAACTTCTGAAGTACCAGGTTTTGTGATGCTTTTTACTTTATTCCTCTCCTCAATCTTAAAAAATACACACACACACACAAAACACACACACACACACACACACACACAAACAATGTGATTCCACAGGAGTGAAAGCATGTAGGAGAGAACAATATAGTGGAATGAGTATGTGTTTGGATGGAATTCATAGTAGGGGAAACACGAGACGATTTTGTCTCAGATTGAGTAAATAGTGAGTTACTAACAAAAATATTGTGAAGAGTTTCTTAATTATTAGGTCACAGCAGACCTTCAAATATTGGCACCATTACAAATATATAGAAACCAAGTAAAATTGTGCATGTTTAGAACATAATCTGCTCTGCACCTTAAATACTGCTCTAAAACAAGATAGGCTCTAAAAAATGTATATTTATAAAATCCTTTATTAGTTATGCCCACGGCTATTAATGAAAAACAATATTCATGTTGGTTAGTCTAACCTTATCCAAAGTAATTGCTTTGTTTAGTCATGAATTTTAAATGAGTCAAGTATGTCTTCATATATCCCTATACAAAAAAAGAACAATTTGAAGATAGGCCATGTATTCATGCATCAATTCCAATATATCTTTTCTTATTACTCAAACATATTTTTTCACATATATCACTCATCTTCGTCACTCTTATCCAAACTGGGAATACAGTTGTATTAGGTTTACTGAGATGAACATCCACATGTTTCTCTTCCCATCAGCTCATTTTAGATTCTAACTTTTGCCTTTAAAACTTTAAATAGCTGCTGAATTTCCTTCCTCTTCCATCAGTGTAATGAAATAATATTTTGATTGAACTTCCTTATTTTAGCTAACTATGTAAGTAGAAAAGTATTCTTAAAACTTTCATGAGTTGGGAAATTGGGAGAGCACTGAGAATATTATCACTTAATGATCACCATAATCTTATGTGGAAGTCTGGGGCAAAAGTATCCAATACATTATCAAATGTATTTCTCTTTCTTAGCATGAAGTGAGGTGACCAGATATGCTAGATTGGCTAGGATTCTCCATTTTTGTTTTTGTTGTTGCAATTGGCTGCCTTTGAATGACATTTGAAATTTGTAGCTAACAGCTAAATGGATTCTGGCAGGAAATAGCACTTGACCCAAGAAAGAATTTGGGATAAGCATTCAGTGAGAAAAGGAAGACAACTGATTCAATGAGTGATTGACTATACATTTAAATGAACAAACAAGAATGAATGAGAATCAAGAAGCAAAGAAAAATCATAGTTTGAAAATGATTTGAAAGTCATATCTAAATTAAGGATTTTTATTTTTACCAATGGGTATTTTTCACAGAACTAGAACAAATAACTTCACAATTTGTATGGAAACAAATTGAATAGACAAAGCAATCTTGAGAAAGAAGAATGGAACAGGAGGAATCAACTTTCCTGACTTCAGACTGTACTACAAATCTGCAGTCATCAAAGCAGTATGGTACTGGCACAGACATAAATATAGATCAATGGAACAAAATAGAAAGCCCAGAGATAAATCTATGCACATATGGACACCTTATCTTTTACAAAGGAGGCAAAAATATATAATGAAGAAAAGACAACTCTTTAAAAAGTGGTGCTGGGAAAACTGATCAGCCAGTTGTAAAAGAATGAAACTAGAACACTTTCTAACACCTTACACAAAAATAAATTCAAAACGTATTAAAGTCCTAAATATAAGCCCAGAAACTATGAAACTCTTAGAGGAAAACATAAGCAGAACTCTCTCTGACATAAATCACAGGTAAATCCTCTATGACCTACCTCCCAGAATAATGGAAATTTTAAAAAACATGAGACATAATTAAATTTAAAAGCTTTTGCACCATGAAGGAATCTAAAACCAAGGCGAAAAGGGAGCCTTCAGAATGGGAGAAAATAATAGCAAATGAAACAACTAATAAGGAATTAATCTCCAAAATATAAAAGCAGCTTAAACAGCTGAATACCAGAAAAACGAACAACACAGTCAAAAAGTGGGCCAAAGAACTAAACAGACATTTCTACAAAGAAGACACACAGATGGATAATGAACATAAGAAAAATGCTCAACATCACTCAGTATCATAGAAATGCAAATCAAAACCACAATGAGGTACCATCTTATGCTGGTTAGAATGGCTGCCATCAAAAAGTCTACAAACAATAAATGCTGGAGAGGGTGTGGAGGAAAGGGAAACTTCTTACACTGTTGGTGGGAATGCAAACTAGTACAGCCACTATGGAGAACAGTGTGGAGGTATCTTAAAAAGCTGGAAATAGAACTGTCATATGACCCAGCAATCCCACTGCTGGGCATACACACTGAGAAAACCAGAATTGAAAGAGATACGTGTATTCCAATGTTCATCACAGCACTGTTTACAATAGCTGGGACATGGAGGCAACCTAGATATCCATCAGCAGATGAATGGATAAGGAAGTTGTGGTACATTTACACAATGGAATATTACTCAGCTATAAAAAAGAATGCATTTGGGTCACTTCTAATGAGGTGGATGAAACTGGAGCCTATTATACAGAGTGAAGTAAGTCAGAAAGAGAAACACCAATACAGTATATTAACACATATATATGGAATTTAGAAAGATGGTAATGATCTTATATTCAAGGCAGCAAAAGAAACACAGATGTAAAAAGAGACTTTTGGACTATGTAGCAGAAGGCAAGGGTGCGATTATTTAAGAGAATAGCTTTGAAACATATATATCACCATATGTAAAATAGATAACCAGTGCAATTCATTGCATGAAGCAGGGCATTCAAAGCCAGTGCTCTGGGACACCCCAGAGGGATGGAGTGGTGAAAGAGGAAGCAGGGGCATTCAGGATGGGTGGACACATGTGCACACATGGCTAATTACTTTCAATATATGGCAAAAACCACAATATTGAAAAGTAGTTATCCTCCAATTAAAATTATAAATTAATTTTTAAAATTCTTAAATCATTCCCCTTCTTGCTTCTCAGGTCTATCATTTTAAAAATAAGGGGAATGAAATAGTTCTAAGGTCCTCTCCACTTATAAAGCATTGTGATTCAAAGTTTAAGGTTTGAGAGATTGGTTCAAGATGGCAGAGTAGAAGAATGCACCATCATCTTCTTCTCTGAGAGCACCAAAATCACAGCCAGCTGTTGAACAACCATCAACAGGAGGACACTGGAACCTACCAAAAAAGGATACCTATAATCAAGGACAAAGTGGAAACCAGAACATTGTAGGAGGGACCCAATCACAATAAAAATCAAATTCCACACCCACTGCATGGGCAACCCACAACTGAACAATAATACAAAAGAAGTTCTCACACTGTTGTGAAGATTCTGAGCTCCACATTAGGATTCCCAGCCTGGAGATTCTGCAAAAGGACTAGAAATTCCCAGGGAATCTGAGTTTGATGGCCAGTGGGATTGAACTGCAAAACTTCCACAGGAATGGGGGAAACAGAGACTTCACTTTTGGAGAGCAAAAACAAGTTTTGTGTGCACCAGGACCCAGAGGAAAGGAGCAGTGTCGCCACAGAAGACTGAGCTTCACCTACCAATGAGTGTTGGAGGTATGGGTCAGTAGCAGTGGCTCCCCACGGGGATGGAGGCACTGGCAGCAACAGTCCTGGGTGATGCCCCTGGTATATGCCTTCTTGGAACTCTCCATTAACCCTACTATGCACTTCAGGGCAGGGTCACCTCAGGGCAAATGGCTATTTGAGGGAGGAAGTGCAGCCCCACCCATCAGCAGACGATTGGATTACAGTTTTACTGGGCACATCCTTACCAATCAGAGTGAAACCCAGACTGAGGCCCTCCCATCAGGAAGCTTTCACAAAACTCTTAGCCTCATCCTCATTCTGCAACCACTGGACAATTCCTACAACAGAGAATTGTCCAATTCCAAATGTGAATAGTACTTAGAGAACTCTGCTTTAGTGCATCTTGACTTCAACCTTTG
>SJYA01003199.1:1066394-1121695 GCA_006410615.1 Neotragus moschatus | reverse complement strand
GTGAATCGTGGGGACAGAGTTTCAGTTCTATAAGATGAAAAAGTTCTGGAAATTAACTGTGCAATGACACGAATATATTAACACTACTGAACCAACTACTTTAAAATGGTTGACAGTAAATTTCATGTTATCTGTATTTTACCACAATTTTTAAAAATAAAATTTTTTTTTTAAACTGACTGAGATGATTAGGTGGGTGTGTGTGTCACTCAGTCATGTCCGACTCTTTGCGACCCCAAGGACTGTAGCCTGCCAGGCTCCTCCGCTTATGGGATTCTCCAGGCAAGAATACTGGAGTGGATTTCCATTCCCTTCTCCAGGGGATCTTCCCGACCAAGGGATCAAACCCGGTCTCCTACATTGCAGGTATTAGGTATGTGGTACAAATAATATTCTTCAAGAATTGAGTATACATCATATTTGGGTATCCGCATTGATCTAAAAGTGTCTTGGTCACAACTATGAACAAAGTATTACATTAGCCTCTTCTCTTAATCACCTAAGTCAACAGAGAAGTCTCTGTCCCCCCATCTGTGAGAGGTTGGGACTATGTGATCAATACAGTCCTGTCCCCTCTGAAAATCTGTGGGATTCTACACTCCCCAAGTGCTTGTGGACAGGGCAGGACAAGGGCAGGACAGACAGACATTAATTACCTCTGCCTTTTCTCGGCAATTCTCAGGATATCGCAGGTTCTGGTAAACCTCTCTGACAGCTCCTGGGTCAAACCACATTCCTGGAGCAGTGACCAGGCCTGGTCTGGGCCCATGGCCTTAGCTAACAGAAGGGCCACATTCTCCACAGTGATAGGGGAAGGCCCATCGCTGAAGTTCCCATCTGGTGACTGCTGGGGGGCTGGCTTTGTGCTTGTGTTCTGCACCAGATGTAGGAGAAGCTTCCATTCTTCCACAGTTTCTGGGATCCAACCTACTCAAACACACAGAAACAATGTGGGCTCTGAGCACTCTGCCTGCATACAGGAGAAACCATTCGGAAAAATGTTTCATACAAAAACATAAAAATATTAAAAGAACATAATCTCACCATCCCAACACAAAGCTATTTTATGAATAGTTGTTGAATAAATAGCTCAAGACCAGGAGAAGCCATGAAATTAGCCTCTACATTCTTTCATTTGCTCACGCGGTAATAACCCAGAGCACACTCCATGCTAGGCACTGAATATGAACGTGAAACAGACATGAGGAGCCCTGCACTGCTGTGGAGCTCATGGTCTAGCAAAGGAGAAAGAACTCAGTAAACACGTAAACAAATCTATGCTTATAAATTGTGCTAAATGCTTGCTATAAAGGAAAAGATCAAACAGCCATCTGAGAGACTAGCAAGTTTTGGACAGTTTTTTTCTTTTTTTTTTATTTTGAGGATCAGAGGAAGGCTCTATGAGAGCAACATTTAAGCAAAGAGCTGAAAGATGAGACAAGTTTACCACGCGTGTGCATGTGACCCGTATGCACGTGACGTACATGCAGGGAAGGTGTCAGGAGGAAGGGGTGAAAGACCTTACGTTTCTGATCAAGGAAACATGGAAGATGACACAGGAAGAAACTAGGTGATTTCAAGGAACTCAAAGGTGGTGGTGAGGATTGAGAATGAGATGACAGGGCCAGGCCATAAGGGACCAGCTTAAGAATCTAGACTTCAAGTCAAGTGTAAGGAGTTTCAAGGAGGAGAGCCACATAACCCAATTCTTCTTTAAAAGAACCATTCTGAGCGTCAGTGACACGGTGGAGTGAAAAGCTACCTTCGTCTCTCCCATTCATCCTACATATTTCATGTTTCAACCAGTAAAACATTCACATCACAAAGGTGCCTGCATCCAACACACCGAGACACTGGAGAATTTCCCACACAAATGCACGACTAAAGCTGGTGAACTGAACACAGAGAGGCGGCAGAACCAAGGGAACAATAGAGACGGTGCCCGCAGCGCCCAGACCTCCAGCCCCAGTGAGGCTGGAGGACCGGGGGAGGCGGCGCACACACTGCAGTCACCACCCAAAGCCGCAGAGCCCAGGAATCTTACGACACTGGACACGGCTGCTCCGATCTACTCCCCGCCTCCTCCACAACAGCAGTGGAGCCTGCCTCTCAAGGGACCCTGAGCAGGAGGTGCGCCAGGCGGCTATGCCAGCAACACTGGCAGAAGGCATCCATGACCCTGCAGGTACAAGAAGTGATAATGAAGGCCACAGGGCAGTCAGAGGTGGTGGGCACCAAGCGCGGACTTCCAAGCATAAACAGAAGCAGCTGAAGCAAGAGACCCAAAACGTGTGCTACGGCGCCATCTGCTGGAAGACAAAGGAAAGGCCTCTAGTTTCTAATCTATTGTGTTACCAGAATCAAGCAGAGAGGTTACTTGCCAGCAGAGGAACAACTTCATCAAACATCACGAGGAACCATAGTAACAGTTTAACACAAAAGGACAATGACAATTCTCCAGTAACCAAACTTAAAGTTACAGAATATTGTGAGCTAACTGATAAGAGAATTCAAAACAGCTTTCATGAAGAAAGTCAAAGAGCTACACAAAAAGAGCAAACAGAGGCAGTTCAATGAACTCAGGAATAAAAGTGAACAGAGGGGAAAAAAATGAATGAACAGAGGAATAATTTTACAAAGAGTTTAAAACTCTAAAAAAGGAAGACTTCTTCAGTGATCCAGTGGTTAAGACCCTGCATTTCCAATGCAAGGGGCACGGGCTTAGTTCTCTAGTCAGGGAACTAAGATCCCACACGTCATGGGATGCAAGGAGGGTTGTGTCCACAAACCAATTCACGTGAACGCCACATTAACAAAATCAAGGACGAAAAGCATATGATCATCTCAATAAGATGCAGAAAAAGCATATGACAAGATTCAATGCCCATTTATGACAAAAAAAAATTCTATAAAGTGGGCATAGAAAGAACACAACATAAAAAGGCCATATATGACAAATCCACAACAAATGTCATTTTCAGTGATGAAAAACTGAAAGCTAGTCCTCTAAAATCAGGAACAAAACAAGGATGCCCACTCTTACCATTCTCTTCCAGTAGAGCCACCAGGCAAGAAAAAGAAATCAAAGGCATCCAAGTTGGAAAGGAGGAAGTGAAACTCACTATTTGTGGATGACATGATTTTACATACGGAAAATCCTGAAGACAAGAACAATTAGAAACGACAAAGGAATAAAGTTGCAGGGTACAAATCAACATTCAAAAGTTTGTAGAAGGGGCTTCCCTGGTGGCTCAGTGGTAAAGAATCCATCTGTCAATGAAGGACTTACGGGTTCGATTTCTGGGTCAGGAAAATCCCACATGCCACAGAGCAACTAAGTCTATGCACCACAACTACTGAGCCTGTACTGTGCTCCAGAGTCTGGGAGATGCAACTACCGAGCCCACATGCTGCCAACTACTGAAGCCTGGGCACCTAGAGCCTGTGCTCCCCAACAAGAGAAACCCACAAAGAGAAACCCATGCAGCAATGAAGACCTAGTACAGCTACTACGAAGAAGCTAAATAAAAAATTTTTTAGAAATCTGTTGCATTTCTATATGTTAACAATGAGCTAGCAGAAAAATAAGTTAGGAAAACAATTCAATTTACAATGAAAACAAAAAGAATAAAATATTTATGAATAGGTTTAACCAAGAAGGTGAAAAACCTGTACACTGAAAACTGTAAGACACAGTGGAAAGAAACTGAAGAAGGCACAAATAAACGGAAAGATACTGCCTGCTCATGGACTGAAAGAATTAATACTGTTAAAATGTCCATATTTCCAAAACATGCTATAGATTCAATGCAATCCTTACTGAAATCCCAGAAACATTTATTCACAGAAATAAGACAAAAAATTCTAAGATTTATATGTAACCATGAAAGACCCCAAATAGCCAAAACAATCCTGAATGAAAAGAACAAAGCTGGAGATATCACATGCCTTGATTTCACACTATATTACAAAACCATAGTAATCAAAACAGCATGGTAGTGGCAGAAAAACAGATACATAGATTAATGGAATAAAACTGAGAGTCCAGAAATAAACCCATACATGTATGGACAATTAATACGAAACAAAGGAACAAGGCACAGCCAGTGGAGAAAAGATAGTGTCTTAAATAAATGGTGCTGGGGACACTGTTGGGGACATTTTTTTGCATGAGGCAAGAAAAAAGTAGACCACTACCTCACACCATACACAAGAACCAACTCCAAATGGATTAAAGACTTAAATAGACTCAAAACCATTAAACTAGAAGAAAACACAGACACAGCTCTCTTTGACATCAGTCTTAGCAATATCTTTCTAGATAGGTCTTCTCAGGCAAGGAAAACGAGCAAAAATAAGCAAACAGGACTACATCAAACTAAAAAGCTTCTGCACAGCAAAAGAAACCATCCATAAAATGAAAAGATGATCTACCAAATGGGAGAAGATATTTAAAACGGTAAGGGGTTAATAATCAAAAATACACAACCAGATGAAAAACTGGCCAAAGGTGCTAAATAGACATTTGTGAAAAGATGTTACACATCACTGATTATTAGAGAAATGCCAATCAAAACCATATGAGATACCACTGCACACATAATGCTGCTGCTAAGTCGCTTCAGTCGTGTCCGACTCTATGCGATCCCAGAGACGGAAGCCCACCAGGCTCCCCCCCACTTTTCACTCCAAGTGAAAAGTGAAAGTGAAGTCGCTCAGTTGTGTCCAACTCTTAGTGACTCCATGGACTGCAGCCTACCAGGCTCCTCCATCCATGGGATTTTTCCAGGCAAGAGTACTGGAGTGGCGTGCCATTGCCTTCTCCATCACACATAATAGCTATCATCAAAAAGCCTACAAATAGCAAATATTGGCAAGGATGCAGAGAAAAAGGAACTCTGTATACGCTGGGAATGTAAACCGACACAGCCACTGTCAAAAACAGGAAGTCTCTCAAAAAACAGAAAACAGAACTACCGTCTGATCCAGCAATCCCACTTCTGATATTTATCCAAAGATGAAAACACTAACTGGAAAAGATACATGCACCCCTGTGCTCACTGCAGCACTATTTACAATAGCCAAGATGTGGAATCAACCTAAGTGCCCCTCAGTAGATGAATGGATAAGGAAGACGTGACTCACACACAGAGACTATGGGATGCTTCTCAGCCGTAAGAAAAAGAAGCACTTGCCATTGGCGGAACATAGATGGACCATGAGGGTATTATGCTAAGGGAAATACGTCAGACCAAGACAAACACCACATGATTTCAGTCACAGGTGGAATACACAAAACAAAACAAAAAAAAACAATAAAATAAATGAGCAAACCAAACAAAAACAAACATGCAGATGCAAAGAACAGAGCAGTGGTTACCAGAGGGGATGGAGCCAGGGCAGGGTCAACTGGGTAAATGGAATAAACTTGATGACGGATGGAAAGTAAATTTTTAGCAGTGGCCACTCCACAGACTATAAAGAAGTGAAAAGCGTTGTACACATAAAACTTACATAATGTGATAAACCAATGTTACCTCAATAAAAAAGTTTTAATTGGAAAAACTTATGAGATATATATTGGGCAGGAAGATCAATAAGCTTTAAAGTGATAAAATGAGTTAGGAGAGAGAAATGTCAAGAAAAGACTCTCATTTAATATACCAAGGGTGAGAATAGCTATTATTATTATTATATTAACAAAACATTTAAGAGTACTTTTATCTGGGTAGGAAGAATTTTAGGTGATATGTTCAGTTACTATTGCTCTAGTTGTGACATCTGAAGCTAACCTTTGCCAGTCACCTGGTTTCAGTGCTCGGTTCTAACTTTCCTTCTTCTATACCAACAGTGCTGAAATGAAAAAGCCAGTAGGTCACATTGCTACATGAAGGATCCTGATGTCATGCTGTGGGTTATCTCTGCATTGAGATGAATGAAGCAACACTACAAATCAGACCNTCAGTGGTAAAGAATCCATCTGTCAATGAAGGACTTACGGGTTCGATTTCTGGGTCAGGAAAATCCCACATGCCACAGAGCAACTAAGTCTATGCACCACAACTACTGAGCCTGTACTGTGCTCCAGAGTCTGGGAGATGCAACTACCGAGCCCACATGCTGCCAACTACTGAAGCCTGGGCACCTAGAGCCTGTGCTCCCCAACAAGAGAAACCCACAAAGAGAAACCCATGCAGCAATGAAGACCTAGTACAGCTACTACGAAGAAGCTAAATAAAAAATTTTTTAGAAATCTGTTGCATTTCTATATGTTAACAATGAGCTAGCAGAAAAATAAGTTAGGAAAACAATTCAATTTACAATGAAAACAAAAAGAATAAAATATTTATGAATAGGTTTAACCAAGAAGGTGAAAAACCTGTACACTGAAAACTGTAAGACACAGTGGAAAGAAACTGAAGAAGGCACAAATAAACGGAAAGATACTGCCTGCTCATGGACTGAAAGAATTAATACTGTTAAAATGTCCATATTTCCAAAACATGCTATAGATTCAATGCAATCCTTACTGAAATCCCAGAAACATTTATTCACAGAAATAAGACAAAAAATTCTAAGATTTATATGTAACCATGAAAGACCCCAAATAGCCAAAACAATCCTGAATGAAAAGAACAAAGCTGGAGATATCACATGCCTTGATTTCACACTATATTACAAAACCATAGTAATCAAAACAGCATGGTAGTGGCAGAAAAACAGATACATAGATCAATGGAATAAAACTGAGAGTCCAGAAATAAACCCATACATGTATGGACAATTAATACGAAACAAAGGAACAAGGCACAGCCAGTGGAGAAAAGATAGTGTCTTAAATAAATGGTGCTGGGGACACTGTTGGGGACATTTTTTTGCATGAGGCAAGAAAAAAGTAGACCACTACCTCACACCATACACAAGAACCAACTCCAAATGGATTAAAGACTTAAATAGACTCAAAACCATTAAACTAGAAGAAAACACAGACACAGCTCTCTTTGACATCAGTCTTAGCAATATCTTTCTAGATAGGTCTTCTCAGGCAAGGAAAACGAGCAAAAATAAGCAAACAGGACTACATCAAACTAAAAAGCTTCTGCACAGCAAAAGAAACCATCCATAAAATGAAAAGATGATCTACCAAATGGGAGAAGATATTTAAAACGGTAAGGGGTTAATAATCAAAAATACACAACCAGATGAAAAACTGGCCAAAGGTGCTAAATAGACATTTGTGAAAAGATGTTACACATCACTGATTATTAGAGAAATGCCAATCAAAACCATATGAGATACCACTGCACACATAATGCTGCTGCTAAGTCGCTTCAGTCGTGTCCGACTCTATGCGATCCCAGAGACGGAAGCCCACCAGGCTCCCCCCCACTTTTCACTCCAAGTGAAAAGTGAAAGTGAAGTCGCTCAGTTGTGTCCAACTCTTAGTGACTCCATGGACTGCAGCCTACCAGGCTCCTCCATCCATGGGATTTTTCCAGGCAAGAGTACTGGAGTGGCGTGCCATTGCCTTCTCCATCACACATAATAGCTATCATCAAAAAGCCTACAAATAGCAAATATTGGCAAGGATGCAGAGAAAAAGGAACTCTGTATACGCTGGGAATGTAAACCGACACAGCCACTGTCAAAAACAGGAAGTCTCTCAAAAAACAGAAAACAGAACTACCGTCTGATCCAGCAATCCCACTTCTGATATTTATCCAAAGATGAAAACACTAACTGGAAAAGATACATGCACCCCTGTGCTCACTGCAGCACTATTTACAATAGCCAAGATGTGGAATCAACCTAAGTGCCCCTCAGTAGATGAATGGATAAGGAAGACGTGACTCACACACAGAGACTATGGGATGCTTCTCAGCCGTAAGAAAAAGAAGCACTTGCCATTGGCGGAACATAGATGGACCATGAGGGTATTATGCTAAGGGAAATACGTCAGACCAAGACAAACACCACATGATTTCAGTCACAGGTGGAATACACAAAACAAAACAAAAAAAAACAATAAAATAAATGAGCAAACCAAACAAAAACAAACATGCAGATGCAAAGAACAGAGCAGTGGTTACCAGAGGGGATGGAGCCAGGGCAGGGTCAACTGGGTAAATGGAATAAACTTGATGACGGATGGAAAGTAAATTTTTAGCAGTGGCCACTCCACAGACTATAAAGAAGTGAAAAGCGTTGTACACATAAAACTTACATAATGTGATAAACCAATGTTACCTCAATAAAAAAGTTTTAATTGGAAAAACTTATGAGATATATATTGGGCAGGAAGATCAATAAGCTTTAAAGTGATAAAATGAGTTAGGAGAGAGAAATGTCAAGAAAAGACTCTCATTTAATATACCAAGGGTGAGAATAGCTATTATTATTATTATATTAACAAAACATTTAAGAGTACTTTTATCTGGGTAGGAAGAATTTTAGGTGATATGTTCAGTTACTATTGCTCTAGTTGTGACATCTGAAGCTAACCTTTGCCAGTCACCTGGTTTCAGTGCTCGGTTCTAACTTTCCTTCTTCTATACCAACAGTGCTGAAATGAAAAAGCCAGTAGGTCACATTGCTACATGAAGGATCCTGATGTCATGCTGTGGGTTATCTCTGCATTGAGATGAATAAAGCAACACTACAAATCAGACCAAGACCACCTCTCTGAGGGCAGGTTAAACTCTCAGACTTCAATGTGGCAGAATCCTGGCCTCCTGTCATTTTATCTGTAATGACTTGATGAAAATTAAAAAAAAAAAAAAAACGTATCTAAATACTTGTAAAGGCTTAGGAAAACCTGACTGCTACTCTACGTTCACCTTAATGATCTCTAACTCTGGGCTGTGTAAAAAGGCAACATGATGCAGAGAAAAAAACCTGAGCACGAGCTTTAGAGATGGTTGGACCTGGCCTGAACACCAGTCCCAGCATTAACCAGTTGTATGACTGTGGGGAAACTAACTGTCCTTTTTCTGGGCCTCAATTATAGCTTCTGTAAAACCAAAGTAATAGTAACTATCCCACAGGTTTGTTATTTCATTTAAACTAGATGGAAAAGCATCTAGTAGAATGCCTCACACATTAGGCATTCATGAAATAGAAAAGTTGCCTGCAGTGTATTGCTAGTTACAATTTCACGATATACCAAGTAATAAGGATCAAAAAAACTCCACGAATTTGACAAGTAGCTAGAATAAAGAATATGATCACTGAAATGTTTACCACATTTCTTTACTGGAAAGTCTGTAGTGATTTCTAAAATACTATATCCAAGAGTAACCAATTGGAATTTACATACCATTGTCCCCTTCCATCAGGCTCATATCATTCAGATACACAATGTTGGTGAAGGCCTCTCTTCTTCTCTCCAGCTCCAAACAGAGAATAAGATATCCAGGCCAGAAACTTTAAAGAGACCAAAGTTGGTGAGAAGAGAAAAAGGCGGTGAATTTATACGGCACTGTGCTGTCCAACACAGTAATATTACTCACGTGTGGCTATTTACATTTATTTTTGGCTGTGCCATGAGGCATGTGGGATCTTAATTTCCCAACTAGTTCCCACGCTCTCTGCACCTTGGAAGCATAGAGTCTCATCCACTGGACTGCCAGGGAAGTCCCTATTTACATTTAAATTAAATAAAATTTAAAAGCCAGTTCTTCAGTTGACCAATACGTATTTCAAGGACTTAATGGCCACATGTGACTGGTGACTACCATATTGGACAGCGTGATAAAATATTTTTAGAATACTTTCATTCCCTCAGAAACTAGAGCACTTATGAATAAACAAAAATTAAAGTTAGTGATAAATACTAATGCCCTGGTGGCTCAGACAGTAAAGAATCTGCCTGCAATGCAGGAGACTTGTGTTTAATCTCTAGCTTGGGAAGAACCTCCAGGGGAGAAAATAGCAACCCATTCCAGTATTATTGCCTGGGAAATCCCATAGACAGAGGAGCCTGGTGGGCTATGGTCCATGAGTTCACAAAGAGTCGTACACAACTGAGCGTAAATATGCACTCAAGGCCAAGCCCCAACTATCAGACTTTTAAGCTTATATACTTTATAAATTTTAAGGTTTAATACAAAACAAGCATACCTCTTCCGCAAACATGCAAACTTTGGCAGCCCTCCTTGACTCTCCCCTTCCTCACCTCCTATACCAGTACCTACAGCTCCCACTGTGTGTTCCTTTGAAATATCCCACTGGTTGTGCTCCTTCTGTTGCCCTGGAATCAATTCAGTCATACTTGAATTACTGCACCAGGTTCCTAGCTGGCCTTTACTTCTTGTCTCCAATCTTTCTCACGTATGAACCAGAAGCCTTCATTTGTCATGCCATTTTTGTACCAAAAAGTTTAAAAGGGTCTCCGCTGATCATAAATTCTTTTAACCACCTTTCAAGGTTCTATATGATCTCATGACCCACCACCTGGCCAGTCTCACCCCTCATTATCAATGAACAAATATGCATCAAGTGCCTACTACTTTATGAACTATGCACCGAGGGAAAAGGAAGACGCATGTCCCTATCTCCAAAAGACTGTAATGCCGGGGAAGCCAAAGATAACATGAGGTAACACCTTTGGGCTATAAATAACTAATGATGCAGATAAAAAGCCATGTCAGTTTTCATGGCCTTGATCTTGCTGTTTGTCTCACCTGACCTGCCCTCTACCTGGCTCATTTTTAAATACAAACTCTCCCCATTCTTAGGGCTTATCTCCATGTCTCACCTCCTCCCTGAGTCCTTCACCAGAAGTTCTACTGAGCCCATTCTGATCTCTCCCTTCCCAGAAACTGTATCTATTACAACTTGTATCACACAGCCCGGTACTTAACTAAATACATCTGAGAACTGGAGTGACCAACTAAGCAGAAGAGGGAGAGAAGGACAAGCAAAGACCAGTCTCATGTACACACAAAATAAAACATGCTCAAAATTTAAAACAAAAAAAAAAAGATGCTTATTAGCACTTAAAACAAAAAAGCACTTTAGCCAAAAAAAAATGACAAAGCATATACCTTCAGTCCCTTAACTACAGAGTTATTAACTAAAATGACTCTAATCTTAACTTCAGCTTCTAGGAAAATTCTCACTTACCCATGAGACCTACAGATGTCAGTCATTTTCTCTTTTGTTGTAAAATCTGCAGGAAGTTTAATCAGATGAAGGATGAGCTGACTGTAACCCCAGGACAACAAGTGGGAATGAGGCCTGAGAATTGAAAAAATATCAGTAAATTAGATAGGAAATAAACTCTACAAAAATGCTTATTCATCAGCTAATAGGTAAGAACAGAGTTTAATTAAATTTTTTCCATCATTATATTTTTCAAACATTTCTACTTGGCTTTCAAAACATTAAAATCACTGTCTTTCCTATGACAAATACCTGTTTATTTTTTTTAAATTATACATTTTAAAAATCAAAAGAAAATTCAAAATTCTGTCATTCACAGATAGCCATTTTATATCTTTTCAGATCTTTTTTCTAGGCATGTAAGACAGGCATTTTTGGAACTTTTAAAAAGTTTCTTTAGAAAGAAAACATAAGGAACATATCTGATATATTACAAGCATCAATATGTATTTTTTATGAGTTTTATTTTTATGAGTTCTGTTCTTTAAATACCTTATTCAAGACCCTATATTGTATTTGGTTGCACTGAACAGCTTCAGCTGCATGCAACAAATTCTGATAAATTCTCTTTTCATTTTTGTTCTGTTACAAATGTTTTTTAATTTTCCTTGTTACAGATTCTTAGATATACCCATCGTTCCAAAGTGGACATTTAATTTCCAAATACATGGGGCTTTCAAAGTATCCTTGATATTAATTTCTCATTTTTATATTAATTTCTCATTAAACGCTTCTCCTCTGCAACCACCATCTATGTCTTTTCTGTCTTTTAACTTTATTAAGGTTTTCAATGGCTGAGTCAAAAATCTCTCTTGATAAATGTCACATTGCACTTGAAAATACATGGGTTATTTTCAAATATCTTTTGATACTGCTTTCTAACATAATTTCACAGTGGTAAGAGAACAGACTCTATGATTTCAATACCTTTAGACCATGAAATTTTTGCACCTTGTTTTATGTCCCTGGATATGTTCCAGTGTCTCCTGGTTTATAATCTTTCGGAATTTGAACAGAATTTATACCCTGCTGTTGTGTGAAAATTGTATGAACCTTAACTATGTTGAATTGGTTCATAGTGCTTTTCAAGTCTACTAAATCCTTCTACTTTTCTATTCATTCTATTAATTATTCCAAGTTTGATATTGAAACTCCAACTAAAAAATAATTGTAACATATAGTGGAACTATATGTAACTTTGTTCTGTATTTTTCAAGTCTCCTAAAGGTGTTATCTTACTTTCACAATTTAAAAAAGAAAAAAAAATCCTAGATTAGGTATTGTCTAGAAATCCCCTGGCAAATTTCTAGGAAGAAAACACACAAACAAATACACACACACTTTTCCCTCTAACACACGTTTAATCACCAAGTTCTTAATGTTGGTCCATGGAAGAGTTTCAGAGGCCAAGTTTAATTCTCTGAAATCATGTGCAAAATTCTCCATGAATGTGTATTTTTCTGACAGGACTCATCAGATTCTCAAAGGGTCTGTGATTCAAAACAAATGTTCAGAATTACTAGGCAGTACACTCGGTCTGATTACTGACATGACTTGGGTAGCTCTCTTCCACAGCTGTTCCTTAAGTAAGCCCAGAATACTCTATGTGAACAGACTAGTTCCATTCCAGAGGAGCAGCCGAGCTTAGCAACGCCTCCTTTATACCTGGGGTTTCCTTCATCATCCACAGTGCTGGTGCTTGGGGGAGCATCACGGGACACAGCCAACAGCAGCCAATCCAACCTTAAAGACTCTGGTTGTAGCAGGGACTCAAGGAAGGATGGCCTAAGAGAGAGTTGGAGAGAAAAATTACCAATATTCCTGTTGAGAAAGGAAAGATAAAATGTGCAGATGTGACCAGAATGTCATTAAGGGATCAATACAGTGGATGAAACAACTTGAAAAACCTTCTGCTACAAAACGGACAGAAGTGCTACTGAAAATCTAGTTGAGCTTCAAGATAAAAAGGAAAACACCAAAGAGCCAAAAAAAAAAAAAAAAAAAGAAAGAAAGAAATAAAGAAATACTAGTATAGCAAATGTGAACCAATCAGAAAAGGGGAGAGGGGAAGTTGCCATTCTCAAAAATCTAGGGACATGTGTGTTTACTGCCACGGAGAGATAGGAAAAGAGGCCTCAGCCCAAAGAGGCTGAGAGAGCTGGAACTGAGAGCCACCCACAGAAAGCTGGGATATCATCACAAAAAGGTGGCAGAAAATCCACTCCCTGGCAGGGAAAACAAGGAAGCGTATCAGTCCTTGCCTAGGCCCTGGAGCAGGAGTTTAACTTCACACTGTTGATCTGAGACTCTCTGAGAGGGAGAGGGGCAGGACAGAGACGTGTGGTTAGGTGCACATGTGTGATGCGTACTGTGGCCTGTGAAAGAGCGCTACATGACTGCCAAAATCCTCCTCTTCTGCAGCAGGCACCTCAATTCTGTGGCAGTTAGCAGTAAGCAGGTTTCAACTGATTATATGAGAGAAACAGTGCTCTATCAAGAGAGAGTGAAAGTCACTCAGTCCTGTCCGACTCTTTGCGAACCCATGGACTATACAGTCCATGGAATTCTCCAGGCCAGAATGCTGGAATGGGTAGCTGTTCCCTTCTCCAGGGGATCTTCCCAACCCAGGGATTGAACCCAGGTCCCCCACATTGCAGGTGGATTCTTTACCAGCTGAGCCACAAAGGAAACTCTTTATAAAAAAAGAAAGAGAGTCTGCAAATAACCTCTCCTTCTCACCGTTGATCTTCAGGCCTTGATTTCACCAGACTGTCTAAATAGGCCAAAAACTGAACAAGATTATGATGACAAAGTTGCATGACATCTGAAGGCAAAATGGATGGGTAAAACCTGATTAAGGATCGAAGGGCTGATTCTCCAAATTTCTCATACAATCTGCATTTAAAAACAAAACACGTTAGTCTCCAACTTCAGTAAGATAACATAACTTAGTTATATTACCTACATATTTATTAGAAATGAAAATAAATACACTAACAAGAAGCTGCTCAACATGTCATAGAGGAAAACTTTAGAGACTAAGACCAAGAAAATGCCTGGGCTTTAATGGATATGAACAATACACAGGACCACTCACCGGGCAGCATATGCAATCAACAGAGGACTGTCAAAAGGAACCAAGTCTTCCAATAACCTTAATCTTGTCGGAAGGTCTCCTTCTTCCAACTTTACATGTGTAGGACTGGAACTCACCATTTCTAAAAGACAAAGCACACCCTTTTCCCTTCATCTCATAGCAGCTGAAAAAACTTAATTCACGAAGACTTAATCAACAATCACTAGTCCTCTACCTACTGTGTGCAAGTCCCCACAACATTTGTAAAGCATCACAGGAGAGACAAAAAACAAAAGAGAGACAATCTCTGCTTTTAAGAACCTTAAAATCAAACTGGGAGAAAAAGCATATTCAATAAGACAAAGGAACAGATAACCAATATGTAAGTGACTATTACTATTGAAAAAGCCTTTTTATATGTGTTATCCATTTTACATATATAAGCTATATAGTATATATATCTAGTACATATGTACCATTAATGCCAAATTAATTATTTTTTCTAGAACTGGTATCCCTAATCCATCTTGTGGAACGTCTGTCCTGGGTGGATATATTAGCAAGAAATAAACTATTCTATCTGCATTGCTATGAAGGATCACAGCACTTGAGCCTACTCAGCTATTATGATCTCCCTGGGCTTTACTCTCCTCATCTACTGAAGAGAATGCCACCATCCACTCCAAGTGTCGGAAGGAAGAAATGAAACAACGCCAGAAAAGGGTTTAGCGTCAATAACTAGCACACGTAAGTACTTAATAAACAGGACATTCGATCCATCAGTAAGTTATGTTAGGGATTTTCTGGTTTTCACATATCAGCATTTATGAAACTTTGCTTAAATCCAACTTCTCCAGCACTGCTATATCATTTTCTCAATGACTGTGAGAAAAATAAAACCAATTTCTTATAATAGCTGCAAGAACTATTTAAAACTAAATTGAGTTGTAGATCAGTTTATTTAAAAAGGGAACAGTCTCAACAGAAAACAAAATTAAATTGAGTAGAAAACTAAATGGATGGTTGACCAGAACAGAGATGATTTCTACTCATATATGTTTCTTTAAACTTAAACATGTCAACATTCTATTGACTTCTATACAAATTTTTATCTTTAGTAAGGCAATCTGATTATTACCTTTCAATCCTTCAATAAAAGTATCCCAAACACAAGGACTTTTGGGGTAACTCAGCTTGATGCTCTCCTTTGCTCTTTTCAAATCCAGAAGAAAAAAGTACCTCTTTAGGAACTGACAAGTCAGCATTTCAAGAGAGCACTGCTGCAGAGTGTGGTCGCCATGTCCTCTGGCACTTTCGATCTCAGAACTGAACACACTCAGTTCCAAACACAATGTTGTCAATTCAGCCAGATCCTTCTGAAGACTGTCTGCTATACTCCAAGGAGAACATATTTGGAAAATGTCATCATCCAAGGGCTCCCTCAGACTATTTACAGGTTCACATGCTGTTTGATCAATAGTTTCTTCATTGCCTAAAGAGTCCCTTTCTTCTTTCTCAGATTCTTCATCTAATATTCTCTTTTTTGACTCATCAAGTAATAGCATATCCTGGTTTGATTCCAAGGATGAGCTGCCAGTATCTGAAATGCCTGAAAAGTCCTTCATGGCAAATGTCTTTTCTAACTGTGAAAGCCACTCCTGTAAAACCATTCTCAGGGACTTCGGTTCAAATAAAACCAGTGGGTCCTGTAGCTTGGTCCTATACAAGACAGACAAGTATGAAACTTACATTTTATGTGGGTTTTCAAAAACAAATTGTTTCATGTTAAATAAGTCTAACACAGACAACATTACTTATCTGAATAAACATTACTTTTCAATATTTTTTTTTCAACTCTCTAAATAAAAATGATCTTAGTATAAACACAACACAGAGAACATTAACTTAGTACTACTTCTTGAATTTCAATGCCCATTGAAGCTATCTCTGCCCCATACTGTCCCAGGACCATTACTTATGATGTCAAAAAGTCATTCTTACTTACTATGAAACTTCATTCACAAATACTCACATTGCTTCTGCTGTTGCCATTGTGAGCTCTTGGAACTTGTCCTCTTCTGGAGAGCGACTAGTTATTTCTTCTTTTTCTCTAGAAAAGTATGAAAAAAGTTACAGGGGATTAGAACTTCCTTGGGTAAATACTTCTAAGTGCTCACTAAATGGTACCTATTGTACTTAATGTTACATGAAGCAAACAGACAAGTATTAAAAAACAAATGGTCCATGGCTTCAAGATGAGTAAGATCAAGTCAGAAAGAAAGGCATGAAAAAAAAAAACCTCTATTACCAAAGAGAACAAAATAAATGCTAGAGAGTAGAATAAGCACTGTGCTCTGGGCACAGAAAAAGGAATAATTACTCTGACTAGGCAATCAAGAGGGCTTTCCAGGTGGGGCTAGTGGTAAAGAACGCGCCTGCCCCTGCAGAAGACATACGAGACACGGGTTCAATCCCTGGGTCAGGAAGATCCCCTGGAGGAGGGCATGCAACCCACTCCAGTATTCTTGCCTGGAGAATCCCATGGACAAAGGACCCTGGCGGGCTACAGCCCATGGGGTCACAAAGAGTCAGAGCAACTTAGTATAGCACACAGGCAATCAAGATCCCCAAGGAGTTAGTGTTTGCCTTAGGAAACAAGGGGAGAAAACACTGCAGGTGGGAGAAACGGCGTGAAGAAAAGTGGTGAGGTGTCCACACCCAGTTCTCTGACGGGACTAGAATTCCAAGTGCTTAGAAGGATGCGGCTAGAAATGAGGCTGGAAAAGTTGGCTCAGGTCAGACTGAGGGCTGCCTTAAATATAAATGCCACAGCACTATCTGTACTTTTTTCTGACATTTATATATATGGTTTCATAACTACGCTACTCTAAAGGTAACACTCTTTTATCTCATCTGTCTGTCCAATACACACTCACTCCATGGGTCTATCTCAGTTCCTGGTGATGCTGAGTTTGTGTACTTCCAATGCCCAGATCACCTGAACTATGAGAAAAGGCAGAGAAACAATAAGATACTGTGCCATCCAAGAGCTCTGCTGCAACTCCACAACACAAGGACTATGCCACCAGCATATCATTGGAAGATACACAACATCAATGCCAAAGCTCTTGTCTTACGGCCAGAGAGCATTACTCACCAACATCACTGTGCTGGTCAGAAGCAGAATCAGAACAAGGCCTAGATCCTTGGTCATCCTATTCTAATACACCTTTCTTAACACCCTAGACATTTGAAGAGATCTGGAGGTGAGGGAAGTTGTTCAGGGGAAAGATAGAAGGGGCGCTCAATTAAAATTCTGTCTTAGGAATTCTTTCCTAGCGGTCCAGTGGTTAGGACTCTGCTTCCACTGCAGGGGACATGGGTTTGATATCTGACCAAGGAACTTAAGATCCTGCATGCTGCATAGCACGGCCACAAAAAAAAAAAAAATCTGTCTCAACAGACTTGCTATTGGTTGATGTAATTTTCCAATACTTACTTTGCAGTATTTACAATTTTCGTAAGCTACACAATCTACAATGAAGAGAGTTATTGTGTGCCTTTTTCTTTAAAAAAATGTAGTTTATGGCTCTCTTCAAACTGACAACTATGCCCTCTAGAATTTACACAGACTTCTCAGCAACAACTTACTCAGTGTCTTCCTCCTTCGGGCAAGTGACAGGACTCACATCCTCTTCACAGGACTGCTCACCACCCCTAGGTTCTTGTTTCACTTTCAGATCAGGGCTTGTATGAAGGGTGCCAATCTTCTCAGTAGTTTTACGCACAAAGCTGGAAACACTGGAGGTCAAATACCAATAAACTAACATGAAAAGGTCTCATTACTGCCAAGAATGAAAATTTCAGTACACAAGTTCTCTATGTTCCTGTTAGTCTTTGAAGGGAACCGGGACTTACTAACAAGACTGTTTATTGCAACTTCCCTAACCAAACTACGTATTTCACATAAGGCCCACATAAATTTTATAATACAAAAAGGATGCACATTGTTTGCTAAACTACTTTGATTCAGCCCTAAAGAAAAGGTCTTTAATTCCAGCTGTGCCTGCAATGTTTCTGCATGTGATCATCCTAAGCCACAGAATTTCTTCATGAAACTCAGCTGCCAATTTGTCACACTTATCCTTCTTGGAAAGCAAATATGTATCCAGTAGAACTCAGTTTAGCAGCCCTGGTACAAAGTCGTCTCTTTCATGGTCAATCCCAGGCCCACAGAGTAGTTAGAAAGATTTCTGAGGAGTCTCCAACTCTGAGCCCAAACTGAGAAATGATTAAGAAATGACTAATGCTATGTGGAAACTTTTCCTATCAGGGATGAGGGGAAGAAAAGATTTTTAAACTTTTGCCCAGTCTGGGGGAGAAGTGGGAGTGGGAAGCACATTTGTAACAACCCAAATATCCAGCTACTCAAACAATCATGAGGGTAGTTACATTCCCCAAAATTGAAATGAGAAGTTAACAACTTCACATAACAGGCTATATGAGGAATAACCCAGTGACTTCCTTTTAAGTCATTTAAAATGCCTTTCTATTCTCAGCACAGACATGCCTAATACGACAACAGAAGTAAAACCAGAAATGGGATTAAATGACAAGACTAATGAGCTTACCTCTCCTTCACAGCCTGAAGAGACACAAGAGGAGATGGAGAACGAAACGGTAACGGAATGCCAAAGGGGAGGAAAGTCTCACTTTTATCCGTCTCAAACGTCACGGATGCGTGAGAAACGTTGTCTGGATGAATGGAATCAGGGAAAAGAAACAAAATCTAATCACACGAGGAGTTTTTTAATCTTTAAAGAAATTCTGAAATGAATAAACCAAAAAATAAAAGATTCAATACCAAAATCACAACTGACCCAAATACAAATGAGTGGAACACAGGTTTACAAGATGCCCAAGATGGTCCACATATAAAACACTCAGACAGGTACCTTAGTTCTTCCTACTAACCCTGAATCCCCATAGTCATAAAGGGAGTTTAGAGTCTCTATTAATCTCTTCTCAAGAGTTCGGCCACAGGAATACTTGAACATCGAAAAGTGAAGGCAATGACCCCCAAAACTGTAGTAATTTTTCATTCCTAATGAAAAATAATTTGGTTAGTCAGGATAAAATTGTTCCACTCTTTTGGTTAATGACTTCCTCTCTTAACCTTTCCCGCGCTTTAATACAAGGTCAATATTAGGAACTTTACCAAATTTAGCTTAAACATGAGAGGGAAAAATTCCAACTAAACATAAACCCATTCCTCTAATGGTGAAGAGATCAATAAGTCTGGATGGAAACTCTATCAACTTAATAAAAATTATTAACACCTTGTAGAGGCAAAAAAAAAAAAAAAAGAAGCCACAGAAAATAACTGCTTCACATCAGCAATCAATAAAAACACTTTCCTTTCCTCACCTTCACTTCCCTGGGAGCCACAGCAATGATCTGGTTGGTCCTCTTCTTGATGTGAGGCGAACTCTTTAAGTCTCTCATCTTCTGAGAGTGTTTGGCTGTGAAGGGAACAAGAGTCTTCATCTGACTGACTGCCTCTTCTACTATTAATGATACGATAAATACCAGAGTCCAAGATGCTGAAACTTTCCTAAAAAAAAAAGAATTAAAGAAAAATTAAAATGTTTATAACATGATATAGCTCTTTTAAGGAAAAAATCAACACTAAAAGCGATAAGTCATTAATGACAATTATGGTGAGCAAGGTCTCGCTGCCTGGCAGCCTCTCACGTGCCTGGGGCATCATGCGACCAGATTTCTCTAGCCAGTCTCCACCAAGCCTGGCAGTGAGAATGAGGATTAAACGAGACAATCCTGAGCTGCCCTGAGACTCAAGCTAACATGAAGCATCTGAAACCACATACTAGGGGCAATTTAACTTGTACCAGAGGCTACATAATGTACATTTTCAAGCAAGGTATAATAAACAATGACAAAACAAAACACAGTTCTAAGACACACACAAAGAAGTGCTTCAGAGAGCTGCCCAAGAGCTGAAAGAAAGCCCCCTCTTGACACCTGCCACCTCCCCTCCAGTATAAACACTAGAAAGAAGCCAAGCTTTGGGATCCTGGAAGTAAGTGAGGACAACCTCATGGAGAACATCTCACTCTAGAGCAAAACCCTTTGAAAAGTGCAAATACCTACATGTGATGAAATGGAGCTTCTTCTACTGCTACAGGCTGAATCCAAAGGTTCCAATTTTAAGATCAACTCTTCCAGTTGGGAAACGAGATCACCATAGGTTGTTAAGTCCAGTTGAGATTTCAAGTGTTCCAATTTATCTACAGTTAAAGTTTTTCTTCCCTAAAAAAACAAGTAGAAACCCAATAGGAGAGCTTTCCATTTATAACTAATTCCAGATTCAAATTGCTAATACATTGACAGAAGTCTAACATAGAACATAACACCTCAAAGGTGCTTTAAAAGGGCTTTAAAAGCTAGTAAAAGACTTAATGAGAATTTTCTTAGGAATTAAGTGTTTAATTAAGAGTTACTGCACACATAATAATTTCACTTAAAACAAGGCCTAAAACTAAAATAAATTTGTGGGTAAATTTTATTTTGGGGCTTCCCTGGTGGCACAGATAGTGAAGAATCTGCCTGTAACGTGGAAGACCCAGGTTTGATCCCTGGATTGGGAAGATCCCCTAGAGAAGGGAATGACTACCCACTCTAGTATTCTTGCCTGGAGAACTACATGGACAGAGGAGCCTAGAGAGCTACAGTCCGCAGGGTCACAAGGAGTAGGATATGACTAAGTGACTAACACACACCTACGGTTTTTCTTGCCCCCACTCCCTACGCCAGACTTACAGGTCATGCTTCCTTTGGGGATTTATTACTGCTTAATCTGAAAGCTAATGTGCTGTTCACAGTTGCTCAGTTGTCTCTGGCTCTTCGCAACCCTATGGACCATAGCCCAGTAGGCTCCTCTGTCCATGGGATTTTCCAGGCAAGAATACTGGCATGGGTTGCCATGCCCTCGTACAGGTGCTCTTCCCAACCCAGGGGTCAAACTCACGTCTCCTGCATTGGCAGACAGATTCTTTACCCCTCAGCCACCTGTGAAGCCCCCTGCAGACTAATAAATATAAGCAACTGTGTAGCATAATCCCACAAGCCAGACTGATCTTAACAACCCAGATGAACATGTAAGCTGTCTGACTCACTCTGCTGGCAATGACAGAATTTTGGAAAAGACAGCAAGTTCGAGCAGCCAGGTTCCACAGGCCTCTCCTTATCAGACGTTCCACACAGCGCTCCACAGACAACAGGGAGAGATGTGAGACCTTCCCATTCAGGTGTAGACAGAACAGCTCATTCTTGCAAACAGCCACATCCTGAATATCTACAAAAACCACAGGGGTGAACATGGAGGACACTAACCAAATATTTCTTTTCCGTTTTTGTAACTGGACAAAATTACTTTAATAAATTCATTTTATACAGATTGGTTTGATCGAATTTCACCTCTATTTTTAATTTTCATTTCAAAGAGAAAATCATATTTTAGACACTATTCTAAAAAGATCAAGAATGAAAGGAATGAATACCTGTCTGATCTAAAATGCTATATTTAAAAATGCTATTTTTTTGTGAAAAGAAGGGCACTTTAAAAGAGGATACTTTTGAGACCAGACTATCACATTTCTGAGAATAACAAATTTGATGTCAATAAACAGACTTTAACACATATGTTAATCAACAAACTGTTCCTAAAAAAAAAACCTGTCTTGGCAGAACATCATGAAAGAATCTAAAACACTAGTTTTCACAGGAGACCCTCAGGAAACTTAATTCACAAGAAATCAATGTTGATCAGATCATGAGATAATGGTTCATTTATCTTTTTTATGTTTTTACAAAGTACAAAACGACTCGTAAGTCAAGATACAATCTCTGGGCAATCATACTAAAAATCTTATATTTATTTCCTCCATTTCTGGTTTAAACCAGAAGAATACAGCGACTGATAGTCTTTGCCTCAGCCACATAAAATAGCTATTGTTCCCACAAGGACTTTTCAAAATCCCCCCTCCCCTGCCCTCCACCCTGTTTTTTGCACACGAAGGGTATATATTAATTCAGGGCTTCCCCAATATGTCAACCCCAAACTATTAAGCCACAAAATAGGAGTTAAAGCAAGTTTTCTAACAGAGATAAAGATTAAGGGTAAGTAGAAGGGGAAAATTAACCCATTCAATCTTTAGCAGTGGTTGCTAATACTTAAGAATAAATGAAAATTTTATTTAAAATAACTAACTATAAATTCACAAATGTATACTTGGGAAGTACCTTATAATGGAATACGATGGCCTACGATGTTAATCTTTAAAAGAAATGTCACCTCTTTCTACTTTCTACTTCTTACTGCAGGAGAATCCTCCTACAATAATTAAATCTTTCACAAGCATGTGATTAAAAATTATATAAGGAAAAAAAAAAAAACATAATTACCTTTGACTTCACTCCAAAGAAGAACTTGAACATTCTGAGGAATGAAAATATAAATTCCTCTTTCTGTCCAAGTCAGCACACAGTGTTCACTGCAAGAAAACATGGAAGAGGTCAAGAGAATTCTAGTTTGCTCGGACTCAGAAGTTTATAATTCCCTGAATTCAGACCCTTGCTTTAGCTATTAAAGCAAGATCTGCCTATACAGAGAAAACCCAACAGTAAATTCAGCTAATCATGTCCTATCACCTCTTTTTTGTCTGTGACAAGAGCCCACTGAAAGATATCATAACATGATGCCAAAATGGGAAAAATTCAGATACACTAAATACATTCTACAAAAATAAAACACTGATGTCTTACCTGATGTTTGTTAAAATAGCTAAACCTCCCATATCTGGTATGACAGGGCCCATTTAAAACAAGGACTAAACATAACATTTTACCATTCCTCTCTGCTCTGGTGAGCTACTTTTAGGGAGTGAAATACTTTGATGTCCTTAGTTTTACGTGGGCAAGAAAAGGTTGAAAACTCCCAGTCAGCTCTGGGAGGTTTTTTTGTTTGTTTGTTTTTATTAAAGGCTATACCCTGGTGGTTCAGACGGTAAAGCGTCTGCCTGCAATGCGGGAGACCCGGGATCGATTACTGGGTTGGGAAGATCCCCTGGAGAAGGAAATGGCAATCCACTCCAGCACTCTTGCCTGGAAAATCCCACGGACGGAAGGAGCCTGATAGGCTATAGTCCCTGGGGTTGCAAAGAGTCGGACACAACTGAGCAACTTCACTTTCACTTTCTTATACCTGTATTGAGCTTTCCTGGTGGCTCAGAGGTTAAAGCATCTGCCTGCAATGCGGGAGACCAGAGTTCAATCCCTGGGTTGGGAAGGTCCCCTGGAGAAGGAAATGGCAATCCACTCCAGCACTCTTGCCTGGAGAATCCCATGGACGGAAGAGCCTGGTGGGCTACAGTCCATGGGGTTGCAAAGAGTCGGACACAACTGCGCGTTCACTTCACTTCAAATACCTGTATTATCTAACCTTGCAGCAACTCATCAAGATAGAAGCATTATTCCTATTTTGTAAAAAAGAAAAACTGAAGCCCAGAGAGATAAATAATATGTCGAAGGCCATTCAGCATGAATATACAAGAGTCCAAATTTATCCCAAGGAGTCTATCCCAAAATCTGGACTTTTTTCTCCACACCTCACGGAATCTACTGCTACCCTCACTGATCCTCAATGACCCACCCACTGTTATCTGGAATCCTGAACATTCCACTTACCTATAGTCTTGAAAGTTCACAGATTTTCTAGCTGCCAAACCCAATAACCTCCTTCTTCATTTTCCTTCCTGGGCCCCCAGCAGGAGCCAACCCTGCATACTGTCCTTTCCTTCCTGAATCTCACTTCCTAGACTCTGGACACTGCTTCTTCATCCACCTCCCTTTCCCGTCCTCTGGCGCTCTCCATCTTGGCTCATTTCCTTCTATACTCCTTTGCTCATGTATCTCACTGACTCTCTCCAGGCTGCTATTGCTTTTTTATACACCACTGGTAATCCCTACTTCTTGTTTCTGGTCAGAGTGTTCTCCATATATAACATCCTCATCCTAACCACCTCAAAAGGATTAGCAGCAGCTTTACTCCCCTTTGAAATCCTCTGTGACAGTCCTCAGCCATCGCTCACAACTCTTACTTTCGATTGCTGTTAAACATTTTCTAGAAATAAACTATATCTCTCTAAAAATTATGATCTTGAGAACAGGGACATTTATTTAGTTTATGCCTCCAAGGGTACTACAAATGGTAGGTAACAGGTGGTTACAAAACCAAGAGTGATATTTAACAGGAACTGGGTCATCACACAAATATTAAACATTTTGCCAATATAAGATCAGATCACTGTCCCTTCAGAAAAGTAACCTTTGTCACAAAGAAGAAAGAAATCATCAGAAACATAGTTAAAACTAAAATTGGAAGGTTGCCTTTAGGAGCCAGAGGGGAAAAAAGTCAGACCAGAAGATCCTTGAATACACAGATACAGGATCACGGTTTTGATACTGAACTTCATACTCAGGTTGGAAAAATTCTGTGAAAATAGGTATGGGCTGGGGCAGGGGAGGGGGACTTACATAAGAGCTGAGACTTTGTCATTTATACAGCCTTCATCCCCTTATAATAAACAGAAAGCAACACAAGCCTAACAACATTGTTTAAAAAGTTAAAGAAGGGAGGGATTTCCCTGGTGGTCCTGTGGCTTAGACTCCATGCTCCCAATGCAGGAGCCCCAGGTTCAGTCCCTGGTCAGGGAGCTAGATCCCACATGTACAACTAAGAGTTCACATGGTGCAACAAAAGAGCTTGCGATACAGATCAAAGATCCTGCGTGCCACAACTGAGACCCAGCACGGCCAAGTAAATAAATGCAAATTTTTTTTAATTTAAGTTAAAAACAGGAATGTGATATTAGTGTACCGAAAAGGAAATTAAGTATACAAATTTGCTTCCTTGTGGGATTTCCTCATGGGATTCGTGGGTGTAACAGTGAAAGTTATCATAACACAAGTAGGGGGAGAAAAGTAACAGCAAGTCCTCTTACCGATTTTTTAATTTAGTCATTATTTGAGAACTTTCTATGTGCCAAGCACTGTGCCAACAGCAAAGGAGCTAACGGTGCGGTGCTGGGGTGGACATGCACAGCACAGTGAGACAGGATGGCGGTGGAGGCACGAACAAAAGTGACAGCAGTGCAAGGGAGCCAGCGTCTGACGTAAGCCACCGGAGGCGCCAGGAGAGGCTCCAAAGGGGCGCTGATTACTACTTAAGCTGAGGAGGAGGCAGAGCCAGGTCACGCAGGGCTCTGTTAGCCAGGCAGGAACTCTAACGGGGGCTTTCACTAGCTTACCGCAAAAAACTAGCACTACCAGGAGAACCAAGCAGGCCGTGGCCTTACCATTAAAAAACATACTCTTGGGTAAGGGACTTGCCTATACCCCACACGTCACACACAGTCAACAAATGTTCAAGTGTCTATGATAATATCATAATGCCAGGCATTATGGCAAACACTGAAAAAAACACAGTGAATAAAACAGACACCAAGCCCTCATAGAGCTTACCATCTAGGAATAAGATAGGCATACATATGTTTGCATATGTAATTATAAACTGTGATAAGTGCCATAAGGAAAGAGTTTTTAATATGCTTCATCTATGGGCAAATAAATAGCTTTCTCCAGTAACTTTCAGGATGAATTATGGATTTATCAAAGAGTTACCCTCTTTACAACTGACTTCCAAATATTTCAGTGGAAGTAGTGCAACATATACATACATTAGTTAGGGGCAGTTAGTTGACATTTCAAGTGTTTTGTTTTTTGTTTTTTTTAATAACATTCAAAGAGAGGTTAGTTAGTCTTTGAAAAAACTCCATCAGGAGCCAAACTCCAGACTACCCTATAAGAGCTCTACAGAATGTTTCCTGAATCTGTATTAACGATCTTGTTAATTAGCCTAAGGGATATTAGAAATAATATCCTATTGCTGAAATAAGAGAAGCTCAAGACATATAGACTGACTGGAAACCATACAGTGGGCACTCACTCCCATGCTTGTAGATCAAGCTGTAAGAACTGGCAAGCCCAGCAGCTAACAGCTCTAAGTGGCACCCTGTGCTACCACTTAACAGTAGACTTTTTGTACCTAACCCAAATAGAAAGCTAGCTAAAGTCTGACGTTAGAATATGGCTGGCTGGATCCAACTTGAGCAGATCTTTCATGCAAAGCACCTAAAGAACAGGGAGCTGAAATTTCACATTTACAAGAACAAATCCTACAACTACTTTTGCGCTTGCTTGCTAAGAAATATATCCATATGCAGCAGATTTCAGTCTGAGGCTTGCTTTCATTGTCATATTCCACCAGGGAGGGGAGTTTAGGAAAGAATGTGTACCTATAGCTCTGAGCTCTAATTGTCAGACGTACCCAACAACTATAAAGTGTTCAAGTGGTTTAGGACAGTTCAAAACAGAAAGGGAAGATTATTTCTATGCTTCTTTACCATTCCTCTTATATACAGCACTTTACACAGTCATTTTCTGATTTTCTAAAAATGATTTAGTACAAAAACAAACTTAAGAAGCTAACTGCCTCCAAACAAGAAACAGATGAAGTTTTCTTTTTTTTTTTTAAGGATCAAAGAGAGAAACTTACCTAACATGTAAGAGTTTGGGGAAAGATAAAGACTGGGAGGATCCAATCGTATGATCATACTGAGGTTCTGATCTAGGAAGTAAACACAGTTCATGATTTAATCACAATATAAAAGTATCTTTTTCCATACACAGGAAAATTTCTGCCTACAAAAATTCAAGAGCCAGTTCACTGCATTTGCTCTTGTTCAATTTGCTTTAACCATATAAAAAATAATTGATTAAAGAGTTTTAGGTTTCTCTGAATCTTTTAATAAAAATTCTACTTCACTCTTAAAAGGTATGATAAAATCTTTGATGCATATAGAACGTCAGAGGTTTCAACCCAACCCCCACCCCATGTAAGTTCCTCAAATACTTCCTGCTGAACATATAAGTCATTACCTTAGATTAATCACAGGAAGAGGTGGTGAGGAGAGGAGTTTCTTAAACTGATGTGTGCTTAAAACTTCTCCATCAAAGTTCACCTCCCACATCCTGGAGCCGGGGCGAGCACAGTATATTAGGGGCTGCTGGCCTGCAGAACACCTTCCCGGGAAGAAACAAGCTCCATATTCTCCATCTCTTTCCTTGTTTCCAATTTTCCAAAATTTTTCTCTAATATCCCCCACAAAAAAAAAAGAGAAATCATGTTTACTGACAGAAACGTCAGAAGCATTGGCACTGCAAATCCACATGGCCATAATAACCCCACCCACCCCTCCTCCCTTTCTTCGTATTAGCAATTTACTAGAACGAACAACAGAATGGAAAGATAAAAACAGGGCTACAACTCTCATTTGCCATTAACTATTTCTGTTACAGGAAGCAAAACACTTCAGGTTAGTACTCAGTTTATTAGCCACGGTCAGAGTTAATGTGAAGGCTCTTTTTCAAAACTAAAGATGAGTGCTACCAAACCATTCCCTACATCCTTAAATCCTACTGATTGCTCGTCTTGTTTTTCAGCTACCCCGTGGAGGCCACTGATCTACTCTCCAATCCTGTCTCCAGGCCACTAGTCTGTCACAAATGCTCAATAAACGCCTCACTCTTTCCTCAAAACGCTAAGTCCTTCTGAAACTCTGTACCTTGGAACATTCCGTTCCCTTAGGATTACACAAACTAGATATATGAAAGAACTGCACACACAAAACTGCCTGAGAACATGAAGGGTGACAATCAGTATGGCTCTTCCCAAACACTCCTTTATTTTTCATGAGCTAGCTCCATCCTTCCTCCTCTGACAGTCTTCTCTGACTCCTACAAGCAGAATTTCAGGCTTCCCAAGCCATGTTTTCAAAGCATTCACCGCATTACATGTGGCAGTGGGGTCTACTTGAACGGTAGGTGCTAGTGGCAAAGAACCTACCTGCCAATGTAGGAGACATAAGAGACTCTGGTTCCATTCCTGGGTGGGGATTTTGATCCCTAGGTAGGGAAGATCCCTGGAGGAGGGCATGGCAACCCTCTCCAGTATTCTTGTCTAGAGAATCCCCATGGACGGAGGAGCCTGGCAGGCTACAGTCCATAGGGTCGAGTTGCAAAGAGTCAGACACGACTAAAGTGACTTAGCACCTGCGCACGCACCCTGCACTAAACTTGCTTCATGAATAAAACAAAACATCAGCTTTACTAGAAGAATAGTTTAAGGATTAACTAAAATAAGCCAGAAATGTATTTCATTTCCCAAATAAGGAACATAAGTAATGAAACCATAACTTCTTGTATTGCTCTGTATGTACTTCAAAGCACTTTCACACACATAATTCTTCTAGTAAAGATCATTAACAACACTGACAGAAAGCTGCAGGAAAAGCAACCTCATATCTCACTTGGGTTAGTTATCGGGAGCCTTGGTTTGAACAAAAAAACGTGTTTGTTTGGAAAGGAACATAGCTTGAAACAAACAAACTTTAACATAAATAAAAAATTTTAATTATTATACTATCCATGATCCACAAAACTGAATTCTAGCTAATGAAGAAGGCATTTCTAAAACATGTTATTTTTGCAGTTGGCTAGCCTTATAACCAACTCTAGTCACAATCCTGTGAAATGGAAATTAGCAACTATATTCAGTTCAGTTGCTCAGTCCTGTCTGACTCTTTGTGACCCCATGAATCGCAGCACCCCAGGCCTCCCTGTCCATCAACAACTCCCGGAGTTCACTCAAACTCATGTCCATCGAGTCGGTGATACCATCCAGCCATCTCATCCTGTCGCCTCCTTCTCCTCCTGCCCCCAATCCCTCCCAGCATCAGAGTCTTTTCCAATGAGTCAACTCTTCGCATGAGGTGGCCAAAGTACTGGAGCTTCAGCTTTAGCATCATTCCTTCCAAAGAAATCCCAGGGCCGATCTCCTTCAGAATGGACTGGTTGGATCTCCTTGCAGTCCAAGGGACTCTCAAGAGTCTTCTCCAACACCACAGTTCAAAAGCATCAATTCTTCGGCGCTCAGCTTTCTTCACAGTCTCAACTCTCACATCCATACGTGACCATAGGAAAAACCATAGCCTTGACTAGACGGACCTTTGTTGGCAAAGTAATGCCTCTGCTTTTGAATATGCTATCTAGGTTGGTCATAACTTTCCTTCCAAGGGGTAAGCTTCTTTTAATTTCATGGCTGCAGTCACCATCTGCAGTGATTTTNCGCTCAGCTTTCTTCACAGTCCAACTCTCTAGGCTTTAACTTAAAAACTGTTTGGTGAAGACAATATAACATTATAAACTTGGACTTTGAGCAAAGAAAAGATATCATGACAAACGTCTTATGTTCAGAGGCTAAAACTCCAACCTGGAAAAGCGTTCCGTCACAGCCTAGTCTGTAGATATGCTCAGTCATCCCAAATGGCACGACTGTTCTCCTGCATCAAGCTCTTGAACCCTGAGGACTTGGTAAGACTCTTCAAATGGTTGCAGAACACTCACAAAACAAAGGCAGATTATCCACTCAAAAACAAGTAACTATGCCATTCAGAGCAGCAATACGACAAGAAAATTCAGTATGAAATATGTTAAGCATTTGTAAAGATTTTCTAGGTTGGTACTATGATTTACAATGTACAATCCAGGTTTTAGCTTCTGGTACTAATTTCAAACAACTCTTTTTTCATTATCTCTTTGTTACTACAAAGAATTGAATAAAGTTAATTTATTTTAATTATACTTCGCGGGTTGTTGGCGTATCTCATGTATTGGACTTTTTCAGAAATAATAACTTCTAAAAGACACGTATGCTAAATTAAAATGCTACAAATTATTTTATTAACTAATGTATTGCTTTGAAAAGCTCACTGAACTAAATGTTTTATTACCAGCTCATTGGTTATATTAATAAGAAATANTATCTCTTTTTTACTACAAAGAATTGAATAAAGTTAATTTATTTTAATTATACTTTGCGGGTTGTTGGCTTATCTCATATATTGGACTTTTTCAGAAATAATAACTTCTAAAAGACAAGTATGCTAAATTAAAATGCTACAAATTATTTTATTAACTAAAGTATTGCTTTGAAAAGCTCACTGAACTAAATGTTTTATTACCAGCTCATTGGTTATATTAATAAGAAATACTGAGTTTGAAAGGTCTAGAGCATGGGTTGA
The DNA here is from genome assembly GCA_006410615.1 of Neotragus moschatus. Taxonomy (NCBI): domain Eukaryota; kingdom Metazoa; phylum Chordata; class Mammalia; order Artiodactyla; family Bovidae; genus Neotragus; species Neotragus moschatus. The sequence continues at coordinate 1,091,176 of SJYA01003199.1, read as the reverse complement.
CAAATTACACCTCATGGACCAAATCCAGCCACATCCATTTCTTGAAATACTGTCTGTAGCTGCTTTTTTCATTAAAGCAATAGAATTGTATAGTTGTGATAGAGACTTCATGGCCAAAAATATTTTTTATCTGTCTCTTTATAAAAAAAGCTGGCTAACCCCAGTTTAGAATTTTTCATAAGACAGAAATTTTCTTTTCCAACTACTTTTTATTATTCAGGGTCTCTAAGATTGACTAAAGTCTGAAAAAAATATTAAAAATAATAGTAAGAAAAGCAGTATTTACTTGACTGCTATAATATTTGTTCAGGTTATGAAAGTGTTCTTATAACTTAGTTATGGGGGTAGTATTATCACTATATACCTTTATCAAACTCATCAAATTGTAAATGGTAAATTTCACTTTATGTAAAATAGAACGCAACAAACAAAATCACTTAAGGATAACATTTGAAGTAAACTGACTGTTATAGATGGAAAAAATTTTAAACTGAAAGGTATTACAAGATCATAATAAAGAAAATAAGCTAATAATCCGATTTTGTGGTTTCTGGTAGAAAAGTTTCTATAATTTATTACATGAACTATTAAATACAAAACAATGTAGAACTATGAACAATTATTCTTAACCATTATTTACAATGCCCTACAGCTAGAATTATTAAAAACACTTTAATTTGGATGTCAGATACAACATGATTATTCATCCACGTACCAGGAAGTAGATCAGAGAGCAGTAATTATTTTGTGATGAAGACTCTTCCCTACCTGATGGCACCCAAGCTAAACTCTCAGAACTGAAGGATTTTAAAGAATTATTTAGGCTGAGATACATAAACCAGACAGCTATGATAAACCTAGACAGCACATTAAAAAGCAGAGACATCACTTTGCCAACGTATGTCCATATAGTCAAAGCTATGGTTTTTCCAGCAGTCATGTATAGAAGTAAGAGCTGGACCATAAAGAAGGCTGGGCACCAAAGTGGTGCTGGAAAAGACTCTGGAGAGTCCCTTGGACTGCAAGGAGATCAAACCAGTCAATCTTAAAGGAAATCAACCCAGAATATTCATGTGAAGGACTGATGCTGAAGCTGAATCTCCAATACTNCTGGACCATAAAGAAGGCTGGGCACCAAAGTGGTGCTGGAAAAGACTCTGGAGAGTCCCTTGGACTGCAAGGAGATCAAACCAGTCAATCTTAAAGGAAATCAACCCAGAATATTCATGTGAAGGACTGATGCTGAAGCTGAATCTCCAATACTGTGGCCACCTGGTACAAACAGCTGACTCACTGGAAAAGATCTGATGCTGAGAAAGACAGAAGGCAAAAGGAGAAGGGGGTGATAGAGGATGATATGGTTCAGTTCAGTTCAGTCGCTCAGTCATGTCCCGATTCTTTGCAACCCTATGAATCGCAGCACGCCAGGCCTCCCTGTCCATCACCAACTCCTGGAGTTCACTCANAAGCTTTCCTCTTAGTTCCACACACCTTTTGCTTCACGTGTCAATCCTGTCCCTCTGAAAACGACCTTAACACGTGTGCCAGTTCACCCCACCCCCGCCACTCACACACCAAGTTTTGATCTTTGCCCAACTTGAGCATGTTTAAGCACCAACACATGGAAATATATAATTATTTTAGAAATTCTTAAAGGCTAAATTGTGTAAGGAAGTTCTTTCGGTTGACTCTTAAACACCTGTTTTAGGGTCTATAAAAGGGGGGAGGGTGACAGGAGGAAGGAGATAAAAACTTAACCTTTTGCCCATTAACAGACCCAGTTTTAAACATACCAAAGCTGTGGTTTAAAGTATACCTTGCAGTAAGTACTGACTCCATAAGGAAGTGGAACAATTTTTCCTAGTGAATTCTTACCTGAAACCCCAGACATATAAAGCAGCATGCCATGGTGGAATTGCATTTGGGAGCACCCATCCTACCCACTCAGCCTCCCCTCTTGGAACGGTTTGAAAATCTTCTGAACTCGACGTTGGTAACTAAAGCAAGGTTGCCAACCCTAAGGTAGATTTTGAAAACGGTAGAAAAATGAAATGGAGAGGTCACAGCAGAGGGGCGGGGTAACCTCTAGTATCACGTTTATGGCATACAAAAAGACTAGGCTCTAGAAGGAACTTTGTGCCTTTTAGCTGACCAAAATCCCTGGTTTGGAAAAAAGGGAAAGGTGATTTGGAGCCATTAAACCTGTTCTGCTACTCTCACTCAGCCAACACTTAGCAGTGCAGCAGATTGAAAGATTTGAGCCTCTTCTGGGTGATAGCTAATAATAAATACGTATGGTAGTGCTCATATGGGAAAAAAAAAATCACACAAATGCAGAGAGCTGTTTAAAAATGCTAGGAAGGTTGATGCAAAGAGAGGAATCCGTTGAAAACTGCATCAGACAATCAGCTTCAGTCAGTTGTGGCTGCTTCCTATACTTCCTGCTCTAAAGGCTTACATCTTTTTCCTGATGGTCTGTCTGTACATCTTTTAGCCCTGCTTTTCTGTGCTGCTGGGTTTTCCCTCACCCTCAGAAGTTGTCAGGGGTACTTTGAGCTTTCCAAGCATTTTGCCCACTGTTTCTACTTCATGGATACTGCTAGTGGAAGTGTCTTTAGTTCTTTCCTCCTTTCTGCACTTTGATAACCAGCTGATTGCTCTCCTCTCACTTTTGGTATCCTGCTGTTGGCATGCAGAATTTATTAGTGAATACAAGCCTTCACTTTCCTCTGTGTTGCATCTCTGTGGCATTTCCTCCTCCTCCCTCTCCCTGCACTGCTGTAAAATGAAAAAGTGCTTGGTCTTGAAATTGCTACCTCAGTTTTTCCATTTAATGTCCTCCTTACATATGTGACTGTCCTTAAAACAGTACATTTTGGTCACTCTGTACATACTTCCAAGCTCTCATTCCCTGTAGTGCTGAATTGTTAACATTTTTTAGGATTGCCTGACGGCAAGCAGCATTCCAGATCTCCATTTTGTATGCTGGCAGACACAGAAGCACTTTCTCTAATAATAATCCTCGTTTTAGAGAATGATACGTAATTTATTTCATGTGTTGCCTGTTTTGTTTTCCTGCACCATTTATCTCTCACGTTGGCAAGGAAATGGAAATGCAGAGATACAGGATGTAGGAAATGGAAAGTTAAAGATTTCTGCCAAATAGTTTCAAATTCTTCTTATCCCTGTTTACTTATAAGCCAGTTATTGGAATCTGTGAGGAATGGTACTCTGATCTGTGAATTGAGTTCCTGGAGTTTAGTCCAGAATGTATGTACAAAGGTTTCTTGTTTCTTAACCAAGATTGTATTCTTTTAACAGCAGAGCTCTTGCATGGATGTCACAGGTGCTTATTGTACTGTTCCCTCGGGCTTAAATATGCTGCTGGGCTCTGTATTGCCATGAACAACATATGCAGCCTCTGCCCTTCTTTGTGAAGCTTACAGTCTTGCCAGGAGACCGATGTTAAAGAGTTACTTTAAAAATTAATTACAGTAGTGATAAGTGCTGTAAAGAGAAGAACAGGAAACCTTGCCTGGTGACTTTGAAACTTGGAGGAGGCCAAAAAATGAGTACAAGCAAGTTGATGGAAAGAGAGGAGACTGTGTCAAGGCTCAGTACAAGTAGATATTTAACTGCAAGTGAATTAATGCCTTTGCTGGAGGATTTTGCTATTTAAAGAAGTCTTGTGGCAGATTATTTCATAAAGTAATCTTTTAAGTAAAGCTAGATCTTCATCAAGCCGCTTTATTTAAATGTAACCACATCAGTATTTTTGCTAAACAAAATATTCTGTGGCTTTTACAGAGTTCTAATGGAACTTTTTGCTTCCACAAGGAGCCACCTTCAAGAAAAATCTAGAAATCTTAGATGCCATTGCTGGATGGTACCACTGGTTCTGCTAAACTTCCTAAAACTGGTCCTTCTGTAGTTAACAGAGGTGCTGCAGATGAGCAGGGAAATTTGCCAAGCAAGTTATCTGTAAGACAGTCAACTAGTATTTCCAGTGCTCAGTAACTTGTCTTCATTTTTAAAGCTCCCTCTAAATGGATTTAATATGAATGGTTTTACCTTTTGTTTTTCCAAATTGATTTAAAGTAGCCAAGTTCTATTAATCTAATTTATCCTCCTCTCTACAGTTCCTCTGTCTTCATTCATCTTTCTTCCTTACCGTCCCATCTCAGAAAAGTGTTCCTGTTCTTTTCCAAAGCTAACACTTTTACTTGTGCCTGTAAGCCCAGTTAATTGGGGACTTTCTCTATCAGCTGTCCTTTCTTTTCCTCCATACATGGACATACTTAAAACTATCCTGTCATTATTTGCTTATCCCCCTCCACACACCCTCCCCACCTGTCTTTCTCAGATTTTAATTCATGTTTCCTAAAACATGGTTCCTGTGGTATGCAGTTTAATTCTACAAAGTATAGATAAGTTTTTAAAAAGTTTGTAATAATTTATGCTATAATGTAAAAATATTTAATGGTTCTGTATGTTACAAAATTACTATAAGTTAAAGTTTTAATACTAAATAAGAATAATATGCATATTACAAAACTTGAAAATAACAGTTGTTTTAATTCTTACCCACACTAACCACCTGTAACATTTTCCCATGTTGCCTTATAGATATAGTTTGATAGATCATAAACTCTTGGAAATACTTTTTTTTTTTAGGTATTTAGTTATTTGACTGCACTGAGTCTTAGTTGCTGCTTGTGGGATCTAGTTCCCTGACCAGGGATCAAATCCGGGCCCCCTGCATTGGGAACCCAGGGTCTTAACCACTGGACCACCAGGGAAGTCCCTGGAAAGACATTTTTAATAACTTTTTCTCATTACAAAATACAGTGTTTATTGTAGTCAAGAAAATAAAAAGAACATTCAAATCATCTGTAGCCCTGTCACCACAGGTAACCACCATTACATTGGGTATGTATCTCTCCTGTCGTATATATTTGCAGAGTAGTGTAATGGAGCTCCAAGGTCAGACTGACCCAGATTCAAACCCAGTTGTACTCCTTGATGCTTTGGGAAAGCTGGATTTCTTAGACCCAGTTTCCTTTATCTACAGGATGGAACTAATAATAGAACCTACCTCAGGATTGTTAATTGGGGACTCAATGAGATAATAAAGAACTTAGCCCAATTGCTGGCATGTTTTACAAGCATTCAATAAATTTTAGATAGGTTTTTTAAAACTTAAGAATATATAATCAAACTAGGGTTTTTTGCTCATTTTGAGCACCTAACAGGGAGGTTTTTTAATGTCATTAAATAGTCCTTTAGGGACTACCCTGGCAGTCCAGTGGTTAGGACAATGCGCTTTCACTGCCAATGGCCGAGGTTCGATCCCTAGTCAGGGAACTTAAATCCCACACGTCGCAGCACAACCAAAAAAGGGAAAAAAACAAAAAAACACTTATTTAAAATCATGGTTTTTTCAAACTTTTTAAGCAACAGTAATCAAAATCTCAGGAGACATCAGATAAGTAAATCAGTTAAAAGATGGCATTAAGAATTTTAATCCTTTATCATATATGATGTATATTAAAGCTGGAGGTTGTAAAGTAACATGGGAAAAATGCTTTCAATCACAAGTAAACAAGATGATTAACTTGGGGCATTTTTTAAAATCCTTTTTTGTTACTATGAAGCTCAGTCCCAGCATTTATAAATGCCTGCATTATACAGACTATCTTTACCTGCATGACTTAGCAGCACCTCAGACTCATTTTCAGAGCTGAATTGCTTGTCCTCACTTACAAACTTGTTTTTCTTCTGTTTCAGTAAATGGCATCACTGTACTCCTGTCAGCAACACTTAGAAGTGGGGTGTGAGTAAGCAGCTCTGACATCTTCAGCACCACATCTGTTAATTCTGCTTCCTCAGTACTCCTCCTTGTCTCTTCCTCTCCATTCTCACTGCCCCTCCGCCTGCTTCAGACCCTTCTGGTCCCTCTCTTCGGTCTCTTCATACTGTCTTAGATTAATTTCCTAAAATACAAATTGGTCCCCTATTTTAATCTTTTAGAAGTTTTCTGTTGTCAGCCACACAGTGGGGTATTTTCCATTGCCTGCCTCCATCTTAACTCTTCAATTTCATATCCCACTGATCCCCATTATGAATTTTGGGCTACATCCAGAGCAAACTAGTAACCATCCCTAGCCCCAATCTTTGAATTCCAAACCTTTGCCCCAAGCCATTCTCTTTGATAACAATGCTTATTTTCTTTTCTCTGTCAAAACCCTCATTTAAGACCCAATCCATGAATAACTTATATGTTTAAAAAAAAAAACTACTGATTCATTTAGTAATATGGTGAATTTCAAAAAGCCAAAAATGAAAGCATACGTGCTGCATGATTCCATTTCCAATGAAATCCTGGAACAGACAAAAACTAACCTGTGGTGATAGGAATCAAAAGAGTTGCTGGAGGGTGGGAGGAAGAGACTAGACAAGAAAGGGACGAAAGAAAACTTAGTGGAAACTTAGTAGGGCGATGGAAATGTCCTCTCTCTAGTTTTGGGTAATGGTACATGGGCATGAACAGTTGTCAAGATGCGTCAAACAGAACACCTAAGAACTATGCATTTTGTTTTTGTTAATTATAACTGCATATTTCTTAGTTGCCCTAAGGTATCTATGACAAAGCCTCTTGTGTGAAGAGGTTATGTGCCTGAGTCCTAAATCAGAATGTTTTTTTACTCTCCCTGAACTTTACACATTCTGATTTGAATAGATTCACACGCCTGTCTTGCTCGCTAGACTGGAAGCTTTCTGAAAGCAGAAATTGCCACCGGCAGACATTTGTCATAATCCTTAGACTCCTTGGCTCAGTACAGAACTATTGAATAAATGTGTTCATGCTGACTCTTTCCCACTTGGGGGTGGAGTAACCTGTAAGGAAACTTTTGAAAGGGAAGATCTGGCTAATCAAAATTCAGGTAGTAAACTTTAGAGAAATTAAAACTTCAGTCTTTTTTTAACTTGTGTTTTTGATATTTAAATCACTGCCTCAGTAAATAAGAAATATTACAATAAAGCTTCCCTTGTTTGCTCAGATTTAATTCTTATGACACCTGTGTATGTTAACTTTGCTGAAATTATAACTTACACCTGAACAAGTAAATCTTTTTAAGCTATATTTTAAGTCATTGCTTTGAGAATGAAAACTAAAGTCATAACTTCACCAGAAATGGCATATATGCCCTTTGTGCTACCAGGTTCTGCATCCCAGCCCATGGCAGACTTCATCAGTTGTGGCATCTTTCCTGCTGAACCCAGACTCATTCTAGATAGCCGCACTCAAGGTGCTAGGCTTTGGGTTGGGTGGTTTAGAATCCCAGAACTGGAGAGAAGTTGGGGGAATCTCCAGGCAAACGTTTCCTCGGTAACAGGTTAGCCATATACAAATGAAACTAACAGTTGAAGACATTTGATTGTTAAAAGATATGGGAAATAGCATCTGAAGTGTTAAGTGTTAAATTATTTCAGTTTTATTTTTAAGCACACAGAAAGAAACTTAGACCAAGTTTTTAGATCTGGGAGTGGTTTTAGGAAGGCCGCACAAACCCTGTAGCTCTTGGTTTTTTCAGTTGGAACAATTTGAACTGAATTATCCAGCAGTATAATTCTAAAGTTCTACAATTCTAAGAATAGGTTATAAACTGCATGCTGCTGCTGCTGCTAAGTGGCCCCAGTTGTGTCTGACTCTGTGCAGCCCCATAGACGGCAGCCCACCAGGCTCTGCTGTCCCTGGGATCCTCCAGGCAAGAACACTGGAGTGGGTTGCCATTTCCTTCTCCAATGCATGAAAGGGAAAAGTGAAAGTGATGTCGCTCAGTCATGTCCGACTCTTAGCAACCCCATGGACGGCAGCCTACCAGGCTCCTCCACCCATGGGATTTTCCAGGCAAGAGTACTGGAGTGGGTTGCCATTGCCTTCTTATAAACCACGTATTTGTAGTCAAATCATACATTTAAGATTTAAGAATATAACTGAGGAAAATAAATAAAAAATACTTGGATCAGCATATGTAGAAACGGTTTGAAAACTGGCAAGTGTGTTGGTTTCAATTATATAAATTCACACCTGTGATATGAACAAATGGAATTTAGTTTTAAAGGAATAGTGCAATACTTCAACTTTGAATGAGGGAAATGACATTTTTTTCCCTTTATTACTCAGATTTAGAAGGGACTCCAAAATCCAACCCTAATTGAGATGTGAAAGCTTTTTTTTTTTTTAGCACCTTCTAGCCATCATGGCAACTTCATCTGAAGAAGTTTTGTTGATTGTAAAGAAGGTGCGACAGAAGAAGCAGGATGGAGCTCTGTACCTCATGGCAGAAAGAATTGCTTGGGCACCTGAAGGCAAAGATAGATTTACCATCAGCCATATGTATGCAGATATCAAATGTAAGTCAGCTATACTAAGGTGTGATATATATTGTTTTCATTAGTAATTTTATAAGGAGACAGCTTATGCAGTCTTTGTGGATTTTCTGTTGTAATGTCAAAAAATCAGTTGTACTGACATAGTTACAAAGCGGGGTCACTGAACGTGTTATTCTGTCACCTGCTTTCCTGCCCTAATAGAGTATGTACAGTTCACGTGTGTAAGCCTATCTCATGTAAAGATCTCCACATATGCTTTCTTTTTAAGAGTTACCTAATAGTCCACTGAGTGGAGTTAGTTGTTTATTTAACCTATCGAAGGACGTTCAGGAAGTTTCCAGAATTTTGTTATTGAAAGCAGTGTTGTAGTATTGACCTGTGCACTAACATCTCGTTGAGTAGATCATGTGTATGGGATACACCTCTTCAGTGGACTTGACTGTTTCAAATGGCTCATGTATTTAAAATCTTGATAGATGATGCCAGATTGCCCTCAATAAAATTGTATCATTTAAGTAAAGTTTTCTAATCTTTGGTAATGTGTCCATCATCTATTGAGAAAATAAGCTCAGTTTTATATAAAATGTAGATGGGAGAAATACAGAGCATAATATATTTATATCCTTTTTATGATTTTCAAGTATGAAAGCTAACATCAAAACCCCTTCTCTTTTCCAATTAAATTAACTTTTAATTTAATTTAAGGTATGGCACTTTGTGGCTCAATAATTAAGTTTAAAGGCACTAAGTGAATCTTGAGGTTTAGAACCTTTACTCTGAAAGGGATTTCTGCAGTTCACCTAACTAAAAGATCTTGAATAGGAGGGACCCCAGGGGAGTCTGGGCAACAAAGCCCTTGACAAATTGTGGTATCTTAACTGTAACCTTTAGTATGAATTCATTTATCTTCCTGGATATGAGATTCTTCTCCTAGATAAAATCCTTTGCAGATTTCAAGAAATATGATACCTTAAAACACAGGTAGTCCTCAACTTGCGAGAGGTCAGTATACAAGGTCCTTTGTATATGAACAGTTCACCAAAGTGTTTACCTCTAATTTGCTGCTGGAAATGACCAAGATCTTCATTTTTCTCCCCTGAAATAACTTAGTATCTTAATTTCCAAAAGGAAATACTGTTGAAAATTCATTATATTAATAATTCAGTACTGCTTGAGCTGTCTGGTCTTTGTCCACTTTCCTGCCAACACTGCTTCCTTTTAAAACTTTGTTTCTGTGGAGAAATGCCTCACCAATAATAATCTCGCAAATTAGCATTGGTTCTTCTGTAGCCTCACAAAATAGGAACTGCCTATATTAGCACTTCTCTTAAATGGGAAGCCTGCTCTATACCTTTGCAAAACATAGACTTCCTGTGATTCTTACAGCATGCAGTAGAGAACATGCCTATCCCGTCTGTTGGGAGGAGAGCACGTACCAAAATCTAGATGTGCACAAAATCAGTTTTCATTTTAAGTTGAATATTTGAAAGAATGCTCATTTCTGAAAGAAGCCATTGGAAGTTTTCAGTAATAACATGCAGTTCAGTTCAGTCAGTCAGTCATGTGCGACTCTGTGACCCCATGAGTCGCAGCACACCAGGCCTCCCTGTCCATCACCAACTCCTGGAGTTCACTCAGACTCAACATCCATCAAGTCAGTGATGCCATCCAGCCATCTTGTCCTCTGTCGGCCCCTTCTCCTCCTGCCCCCAATCCCTCCCAGCATCAGAGTCTTTTCCAGTGAGTCAATTCTTTGCATGAGGTGGCCAAAGTACTGGAGTTTCAGCTCTAGCATCATTCCTTCCAAAGAACACCCAGGGCTGATCTCTTTCAGAACGAACTGGTTGGATCTCCTTGTAGTCCAAGGGACTCTCAAGAGTCTTCTCCAACACCACAGTTCAAAAGCATCAATTATTCGGTGCTCAGCTTTCTTCACAGTCCAACTCTAAGGTAAAAATCAGCAATTTTGTTAGTTTAAAAACTTCAAAAGTAGGCCTCTCACAGGCACAATCTAAGATAGAGCAAGAATAATGCAATGACTAAGAAAAGATACCCAGGAAGAAGTGATAGTTTGTTTTGAAGGAATAGAATAATAGAAGAGGCTGACTGACGGTGTAAATGACTTCATATTGCTACTTTTAACAGTAAGGTATTTTATCTAAACTGTTGGTTTGGAAGCAACATCTTCATTGAAAACATTTCTCTTTATTTAAGTGTTAGTAGATTGCTTTACAAGGAGCTCTCAGTTACGTGTTCACACTACCATGAGTCACGCATTTAGTGAGACAAAGCCCCTTCATCTGTTTCCCTCATGAACAAGACAAACCATGAGGCCCACTTTTTAAGAATACAGGATTTCTATTATGGAGGTATATTTTGACATTTCCAGCCCCAGCTTATTTTGAAAATCCTCAGAGTTACAGAAAAGTTTAGAGAGTGGTGCAGTGTATACCTGTAATTATATTCCACCTAAGTGTTATTTTGCCATATTTGTTTTATTATATGTACATACACTTTGACTGCTCGTAACATTATGACACCAAGGAAATTTTAATATCCATACCACTGTTGGGTTTTTTCCCCCCAGTTGTCCAAACATTGTTTTCCGTAGCTGTGGGGTTTTTTGTTTCTTGTTTTTTTAATCAATATCTGGTCTGGGTTCATGCATGTAGCTGTAGTCTCTGTAATCTCTGCTTTAGGAGTATGGATTTATAGAATATCATGCATTCTGATTATGTCAGATCTTTTTATTTAATTATTTCCTGTATTTCTTATAAACTAAAAGTCAAGTCAGCATCCTTGATTATACTGAAGTTAAACATTTGAGCAAGAAGAGCACCTAAGTGGTGGTGCTGGCTTCCTGTTCTGTCACCTCAGAAAGCCCATAGTGTCAGGTTGCTCATTTTTAATGTGGCTAAGTTTGATCACTTAGTTAAAGTGTTGACACATGATCTCCAAATGTAAAATTACATATTTCCCTTTGCAGCTAGTAAATAAGCCATGAGCTATGTTTTGGAGTTTTTTGAATTGTGACAGATCATTTTTATTAATGAAAATGTCAGGTGGAAGCAGCTGTTGGTGGATTCAGGACTCCCAAGTTGGCTGTTCAGAAGGCTTTAAAGAAATCTGCTCACTAGAGGGGAAACAAAAACCCTTTAGCATCCAGAGGTGGAATAGTGGGTAAGGCATGCCACACAAAAAGAATACTATAGAAGGAACCTGAGTGTTACCAGTGAATTTGTTGAACTGTGCTCTGGTAATATGCAATTATTTGGAAAGAGTAGATTTCTTCTTAAGCATCAAGATTGGAATAGGGCAACTAAAGCCCAAAGAAAGCCTGAGTCATCTTGGGACGAGAAGTAACTTATTGTGTGACTGTGTGCACAGTGTGAGTGTCCTCATCTAACTAGCCTCATGCTTCTTTTTAGGCCAGAAAATCAGTCCAGAAGGAAAAGCAAAAATTCAGCTTCAACTGGTCCTGCATGCAGGGGACACAACTAACTTCCACTTTTCCAATGAAAGCACAGCAGTGAAAGAGCGAGATGCAGTGAAAGACCTTCTTCAGCAACTGCTTCCCAAATTCAAGAGGAAAGCAAATAAAGAACTGGAAGAGAAGAACAGGTGAAGGAGGAAAAGAACAGCCTTTTAAAGAGACACTAGGTTCTTACCAGTCAAGTAATAGTTTATTTCTCACCCTTTGTGCTTTGATAGTGTAGTCTAGGAAGATATAGGCTTTGTTATCTTTACCTCTGTGTTTGGTTTGGGTTTTTTTTTAATTGGAGGAAAATTGCTTTACAATGTTGTGTTGCTTTTTGCTNTATTAACCCTTTAATATAACCTGAGTAGGATGACATACTCCAGAGGCATCAGTAAATGAGTGTCTACAGCACTAACTCAGGTCATCCTTCATGCTGCCTGCAGAATGACTTCTAACCCACAAATCATTTCCCTTGGAGAAATCACCTAAAGTATAAATGGTTTGATCCTAGCTCCAGTGATGTTGATGTACAGCCAAGGTTGAGAGCAGTTACTTAAGTCATTTTCTACACATAAAGCTCTCAAGCCATTTTGTTCTCTCTCCCAGCTTCCTCAGCTTCTGCCCCTTTACTCCTTAGGAGACAGTCTCCTGCAGGATTCACCTCAAGCATCACTTCATTGCCACCTCTGTAAAGTCTGACTTCCGTAGGCAGATATATCCCCCTCTCCATTCCTTCTACAGGGCTGTATGTCTTACCACATTATAATGTAATTATTTTCTATTTTTCTGATAATCATGTAGTGTTTACTCTTTGTCAGACACCATTCTGAGGCCTTTATGTGTGTTAACATTACTTGTCACAAATAGTACCTATGAATTAGGTTATTATTGCCCCATGTTACAGATGAGGAAACCAAGATAAAGATTAAGTAATTTGTCCAGCATCACATTGGATAATAAGTAATAGACCTCGAATTTTAAACTCAGGCTTTCCAGCTTAAGAAACCTTAACCTCTTAACTTAATCTCTTTGCTTGTTAGACAACACAGGCTTCTGGAGTGCTGAACTGATAGTCCAGTGGGTTATAGAGATCTTTATTTCCCCAGCACCCAATATGGTGCCTTTTGACTAAAAGCATCCATATATAAGTGATCAAACAGGCAAACTCAGGTCTTCCTCTTAATCTTGATGTTTCCAATAAAACTTTGAAACTTGACACTTAATAATTTTCTTGGTGCGAAATAAGGTTTTGTTTGTAATTTAAGATTCATAAAGGTAATGTCTAACATAATCTCTCAAGTAATACTTACAGTTAAATTACTATATATTGTTTGTAAAGTTGAATACTTTCATAATTTGGTTTTGCTCTTGAACTACTTTTAAACTAATTTGAGAGGTTTTAAGAATTGGAGATTCAGTATGTAACTATTGTGGTTTTTATTCACAGTAAAAATGAAATATGCAGAAAATGTTCCCCACAACATGACAGAAAAGGAATTCTGGACACGTTTCTTTCAGTCCCATTATTTTCACAGGGACCGGCTGAATACAGGGTCAAAGGACCTCTTTGCAGAATGTGCCAAAATAGATGAAAAAGGTAATTGCTTATACACGACACTCTAGCATTTAATCTGCTGCTCTCTAGTCATCAGTGTCAGTGCCATTAGCGATTTTTTTGTTTTCTGAGAAATGTAAAACTTAATCAATTTTCTATTTCATTGATTCTCTAGGGTTAAAAACAATGGTTTCATTAGGAGTGAAAAACCCGCTACTTGATTTAACAGCTTTGGAAGATAAATCATTAGATGAGGTAAGTAGTAGTAAAAGGATTTATAAGAGAAAACGGTCTTTTCCTAGTCTTCAACATTTGTATTTTTAAATTGCCTGAAGTATAGATGTGCTCCTTGTGAGAAGGTAAAACAGAATGTTATTTGGAAAGGTTTGTCAAAAGTGCTTTTTTGATAGCACTGTTGATTACTAAGATTGCATGGGAGAACTGAAATTCCTCTGTGAGTTGGTAGAACATTCTTTACAAAAATTTTTTAACTCCCTTATCAACGGTTGTCTAGGTATTAATAAAGGTTTAACAAATGTTTTATGCTATATCTAACATTAAGTAAGTGTAAAAAAATATTTGTAGATAGGGAAAAGATGATAAACATCGTTGGTTGCCCACTGTTTACCAAATGTTGAGCACGGTCATGATCCTTACTCCACATTCGCCCCATTAAGTTTCAGTAGCTGGACCATCGAGTATGAGCTACCTACCTCAACGTCATGACTCCAAACTTAGAAATTCATCCAATGCTAGAGAAATAGGTGATCCCTTCTGATCAAGGCTAATTCAGTCCCTGCCTCTGTCTTCTAGTCTAGAAAGGAACTTGAACTTGCCTTCCTCAGTTACTCTTTGGACACTGTTCCCTTTTAGTGCCCTTCCTTTCACTTAATTGTTAATTTTCTTGCTTTCCTTTGGCTCCTTTTCTATTGACGTGTGCTCTTGTCTTTTTTCTCTTAGTGTATGCATGCTCCAGGTGAGAAAACCAATATCAAAATTTCATCTATAGTCTAAATTATTAAATTAACAGAAAATAATCCTTGGTGCCCCAGTGAGTTGTTTCCCTAATGAAATTCAGTTGTTTTCTTGAAAATTCTCAGCACTCAAGTCACTTCCTTGCTGAATCTCAGCACATTATAAACATGACCTCTTTAATCACCCTGAGAAAATGAAGCTAAATAAACCATACAGCTGTAAAGAATGTTGACTTTAAAACCAAACTACTTGATTTTAAACTGTAGTTTTTTAATGTTTCTAATATCAGTTTTCTTATAAAATGAGGTTAATAGTTCTGACCTTGAGGAGGGGTAGGAAATTTGGAGAGGTGTTGTNTAAACATGACCTCTTTAATCACCCTGAGAAAATGAAGCTAAATAAACCATACAGCTGTAAAGAACGTTGACTTTAAAACCAAACTACTTGGTTTTAAACTGTAGTTTTTTAATGTTTCTAATATCAGTTTTCTTATAAAATGAGGTTAATAGTTCTGACCTTGAGGAGGGGTAGGAAATTTGGAGAGGTGTTGTTTAAGGATACAAACTTACAGCTAGTAGACCAGGGACGTGGATCCAGGACGTGGATCCGGGTGGGCTGCCATCTATGGGGTCGCACAGAGTCGGACACGACTGAAGCAACTTAGCAGCAGCAGCAGCAGCAATGCACAGCATGGCTGACAATAGAAGCCTCAGGTTGCTCAGAAACTGGGTCTTAGTTCTCAGCAAGAGAAATGATAATTATGTGACATGATAGGGTATTAGCTATACTGCTGATCATTTTGCAATCTGAAATCAACACATTGTAAACCTTAAACTTACACAATGATCTATTATTTTTTTTATTATTTACATTTTTAAAACTATCCATGTTGTATTCCCGTGCATGGATATATAGAAATTTATAAAACCAAGCCTTTTAATAAAAGTGTTGGGTGATTCAGTTTTTCCCTCCTGTTTCCCTATCATCCTCTAGTAATTCTGTCCCAGGANCAGTCTGAAATCAACACATTGTAAACCTTAAACTTACACAATGATCTATTATTTTTTTTATTATTTACATTCTTAAAACTATCCATGTTGTATTCCTGTGCATGGATATAGATAGAAATTTATAAAACCAAGCCTTTTAATAAAAGTGTTGGTTGATTTAATTTTTCCCTCCTGTTTCCCTATCATCCTCTAGTAATTCTGTCCCAGGATATGGGCTTGGGGCTCCTTGTAATTACATTGTTTCCATTCAGTTGCTAAAAATATCAATACTAACTGATGATGACTCCCAATTAGTCCTGGTCTGGCTAACCCAAGAAGTCCAGAATCATATGTCCAACTCCCTACTTGGCATCTTCATCTAGGTGGTTTCCACACACCCCTCAGCATAACATGTCCAAAATGGAGTCTTTGGTTCCCATCATCAAAAACCTATTTCTTCCCAGCCCTTCCCTATGTCAGTTTAAAAAAAAAACATTACCATGGACTCGTTTGTTGAAGCCAAAACCTAGTAGTCTCCTTGATCCCGCCCCTTTGTAGACCTCCAACATTGAGTTGCTCAGCAAGTGCTCTACATCTCAAAACTATCTGCACAGACAGAGGAGCCTCCTAATTGATCTTGTTTCTCTTTGTTCCCTGTAGTTTATTCTTCCCTAGCAGTAAGAGTTATAAATCAGATCATAATGTTCCCCTGTGTAAAAACTTTTTCAAGGGTTTCTCATTGAACTTAGAATAAAATCGGAACTTCTACCAGTCTCCTCTTAATTTGGCCTCTGCATACTCAGTTGGGGCTGTTTCCTGGCCCACCCTTCATTTGAGGTATACTGAACTGCATACAAACCCATGACACAATATGTTTTACATTACTCCTGTACCTTTTGTTTAAGCAGTTTCTTCTTCCTGAAATGTTGTCTCAGTGTTTGCCTTGCAAGCACCTACCTATTCATCTTACGGTGCTCCACGAAGCTCTTTTGAACCTACCCTCCCTGCCCCCCACCTCTAATGGGATTGACCACTTCTTTCATAGCACCTGTAAGTTTTAACTTAAGTATAATGGCTTACAGCCCAGCATCCCACTAACCAATATTTTAATGTTTTGCTAACTAGTCCAAAATCGCTCCTTAGGGAAAAAAATGCAGCACTTAGCAGTTAAGATATTTTTGTGATACTAAAAGCAGTTAGTAGCATTTTTTCATTTTTGTGTGTGTGTATAATGTTACTTATTTTTAAATTTTTACCTGTAAATATTTTTTGAGTCCTATATCCAGAAAATTTTTCAACTCAATATATCTCTACTAAATTGTTCCTTGCAGGGCTATGGCATTTCCTCTGTGCCATCTACTTCTAATTCTAAATCCATCAGAGAGAACAGCAACGCTGCCATCATCAAGAGATTTAACCATCATAGTGCCATGGTCCTGGCAGCAGGTCTCAGGAAACAGTTAAGTACACGTGCAGAGGTGCACTAACTGGGCTTTCCGTGATAGCCAGATAGAGTTTTGTTGTTGTTCTTCCTGTGGTACTTAACATTAATTTTTTCCCTTTGTTTTCAGAGAAGCACAAAAGGAACAAAATGGTGAGCCCAGCAGCACTGATGGCAATTCCGGAGATACAGATTGCTTTCAGCCAGCAATCAAAAGGGTATGAGTAAAAAGTCTGGAATGCTTATGGCTCAGATTTCTCCAGATATATGTTATGTAACTGCTAGTACTCTTTGTTGACCCTTGATAAGTTCAGATGGCTTTAATTCTTCTGACCAAGCTGTTAAGTATTTGGCTTAAAGAATACTTCCTCAGTTTTGGCTTGCCAGGCTACTTTCCATAGACTCAAGTCTGTTAACTGGTTTTATTGTTTTATCTTTCTCCTTCACCTGTAAACACACATAAATGTTAATGCATAGTTTTATTTTCTGGAAAAGAGTATCCAACAAAGGCAATATGACAGAAAGAAAAAACTAAAGGTTTGTGTATTTGATTTTAAAAGATAAGATTTGGCCCTCATGTAAAACCTAGCATTTTAGAGCTAGAAATGTCTTTCATTAAATACTGAAGATGGATTGTGAAGGAGTATGAATAGTTAACCTACTTGTATATTTCTTCTTTCTTTGCACCTTTGCCAAGCTTCTATATCCCTCAATTTTAAGTTCCTCCCTCATTATAAAAATTATGATAAGGCTTTCTTAGAGGGCAATCAGGCAACATAGTGTATTAAATTTTTAAAGGTTTATACCCTTAATTTCACTTCTGGACAGTATTCCACTTGGAACTTTTTTTTTTTAAGATATATGCAAAGATTTAGATACAGATACACTGACAGTATTATAAGTGAGAAAATAGCAAACATCATGATATTTGTGATACATCCCTACAGTGGAGATTGATGCATGCAGCAAATAATGACCACTTTAAAGGATTAATGATATGTTGAATTAAAGTGAGTTCACATATACCGTGACAGTAGTTCATTAAAATTAAAAGAAACCATTTTTTCATTGCCTTACATGCTGTATTAGGTGGCAGGAAACAAAAATGAGTAAGACTGGGTTTTTGTCCTCAAAGAATTTAGTGTCTATAGGTAAGACAAAATGAAAAAAATAATTGTAAAACAGAATTTAAAGTATAGTAATTGTTTATTTACAGTAGGAACCAGAGAGTAAGTAGATAAAGTTCGTAGAACAAACTAATGTGATACAATTAAGTTTATGAACTTTATGAACTTTAAGAGATTATGGGTCCTTTATGTATTTCAGTCACCTAATATGTTTCTACAGTATATACACCTTTAAAATTAACAAAGTAAGATATTTCTTTTCTGAAATAAACAAAGTGAAGCTAAAATATAAGTTAGAGATGCTGAAAAGAAATCTTGGAAGTCATTTTTTGCTTTGCAATATTGCACTGAGTACCCTTGATTCTTGGTAGTGATGAAATTGTCAAAAATCACTGTGTGAATTTTCATAATATTCAATGATAAACTGACTCAAGATGTTCTTTCACATCAGTAGTTGTCTGCTGTGTGTTCTACAAGGGATTTATAGAATGAGATCCTGGAATAATAATAGAGTCCTCATACTCATGGAGCTTTCAGTTAGTGTGAAAGTTAGGTGGATGACCAGGCCTTGGCAGAGATTTAGGATTTGGGTTCATATAAGAGGTTGGGTCAGGACATGACTTAAATCAGGCAGCAGGAGGGTTAGAAGTGAGCTTGACATATGGGAACAGTAGTGAAAGACATCAGTATGCCTTGAAGTTGACTCAAGGGTATAGAGATGAGAAAGTAGTAAACACGCTAAGTCTAGGTGAGGTGGGACTGAGTGATACCTAACTCTGAATAGCATGCTAAGGTCAGATTTGTTCGTATACGGTCCAGCAGAAAGCACATTAGTAAAACCAAGATAAAGAATACAGACGTAAACCCAAATACATGGAGGGATTAAATACATATATGATAAACATGGCACTTCAGAATCAGTGGGGAAAGATGTTATTCTACAAATGGTGTTGGAGGACTGATTAATAATATTTTTTTAAAAACTGATTCCCTACCTTCTTCCTTATTTTACAATAAGTTCTGTTGGATCAAAGTTTAAGAAAAAAAAAAAAAAATCCACAGAAGAATAAGTATAAAGGGAGTAATTAAAACTGAAAAACACCAAAATGGGGGCAAAAAGTATTTGCAACACAGGTAATAAAATTAATTTTTTTAATTTATTTTGAGTAAAATACACATTTTCATCTATCAGATTTTCAAATATTAAAGGTTTAATGATGCATAGTATAGTCTATGCATCAGAGTATCAAATACTCAGAGTATTTCAGAGTATAGGAAAACAGTTACTCTGTTAAGTGGTAGCTATGTATAGAGGGGACACGTGGGAAGTGTGGCAATAAAAAGTGTTGTGTTGATAATTATAGGCGAAGTTACAAGAATCCATTGAATATGAAGACTTGGGAAAAAATAATTCCATAAAAACAATTGCACTAAACCTCAAGAAGTCAGATAGGTAAGTTTGGTGACTATTAATTTGAAGCAAAGTAGTTTTATATCACAAGTTGGTACAGAAGTTATACTGCAGGTGTAGTATTCAAGTTTTTATCAATTTGTTGCCATAAAATATAGTGTTGTATTTCCTTAAAAAGTTACTTTGTAAATCTCAGGAAAGGATCCTAAATGATTGAAGTGAAGAAAATAACTTTTAGCTATCTGTGCTGTTTTTTTCCAATTACCCTTATTGGAATTAAGTTATTTAATTGAAATATCTTTAACTCTTTACTTGGGGGGCATGTTGTATGGAGACGGCTAAAATATTTGACAGACAAATATTGAGCACCCTTATTCTGTGTGATTAGTAATTTCTTGGCTCACCTTCAGGTATTATCATGGTCCAACTCCAATCCAGTCACTGCAGTATGCAACAAGTCAGGACATTATTAATTCTTTTCAAAGTATTAGACAAGAAATGGAAGCTTATACACCCAGATTAACTCAGGTAAGTGACTTATACAGTTTGAAAAACAGAATTCCCAGTTACTTTTTATGAGCACATTCATATTTATAAAACTCATACTTTAGTTGGGGTAAAGACATATTTCTGCTTAATAAATTGAAAAAGTCAGGTAAATTTGGCATACCTGAAGTTTAGATGATAATGAAAATAAAATAATGAGTGTTGTGGTTGGTGATTTTTTTTCTTCCATATATACAGTTTTATTGGAAAAATCTCCCAGATTTCCAAAAAATTTCTGGACGTCATTCTGTAGATATTCTTTGTTTTTGCCTGCCCTTAGACATACTTCAGTTGATCAGCAAGTTCTGTCAGTTCAGTAATTCTTGACTCCATCACCTTGACTTAGGTAAACAGGACAGGTTTTCAGCACGGCCACTGCAAGTTATTTTAATAAAAGCATGATTCCAACCACATCACACTGCAACTTAAAAATCTTTAGTGCTTTCTCATAGTAACTGTCAGAATGTTCTTTGTCTGGACTCGCCAGACCCTACAATCTGACCCTAACCCACATCTCTGGTCCCAGCTCCAGCCATATCTCCACCATTTCCTTCCCCACATAACTTAAAAAGAGTCCTGTACTCCAGCCTAACACACTATAAACTACCCAGAGGTTTTTAATTGTATCATCTACATGCTTCCTGTGCCTTTTCTCATGCTTTCTCTCTTAAGAGTGTCCTTTGCCTGTTTCTGTGTCAAGGAACAAATAGTAATCATTCAAAATAGTTCAAATTCCATTGCCTCTGTAAAGCAGTCCTCAGCATGCCCAGTAATGAGTTATTTTTTCCCTTTTCTCGATTTTCATAAACACTCAGACACTGAATTGAACCTGAATTGTAGTGCTTATCACATATGGGGACTTACTTTTTAACTTTTAACCTTGAAATAATCTTAGATTTACAAGAAGTTGCAAAAGTTTTCTGAGCCGTTTTGAAGGTAGATCCCTTTGTGAGCATGAGAGCATACTAAGTTGCTTCAGTCCTGTCCAACTCTTTGAAACCCTGTGGACTGTAGCCCAGTAGCTCCTCTGTCCATGGGATTCTCCAGGCAAGGATACTGGAGTGGCTTGCCATGCCCTCCAGGACATCTTTCTGATCAGGAATTGAACCGTAGTTCTTAGTCTCCTACATTGGCAGGTGAGTTCTTCACCACTAGCACCACCTAGGAAGCCCCAGATCCCTTTACATCTAAATAACACAGTACAGTTACAGAAACAATAAGTTAACATTGTTTTAGTCTTATTATCTAACTTGTATTCTTTAAAAAAAATTTTTTTTTTTTAATTTGGCTGTACATGGTCTTTGGAGAA
This sequence comes from Neotragus moschatus, assembly GCA_006410615.1. Classification (NCBI taxonomy): domain Eukaryota; kingdom Metazoa; phylum Chordata; class Mammalia; order Artiodactyla; family Bovidae; genus Neotragus; species Neotragus moschatus. The sequence continues at coordinate 1,069,948 of SJYA01003199.1, read as the reverse complement.
GGAAGTGGCAAACCCACTCCAGTATTCTTGCCAGTAGAATTCCATGGACAGAGGATCCTGGCAGGCTACAGTCCATGGGATCGAAAAGAATCGGACATGACTGAGCAACTAACACACGTGGTCTTAGTTGAGGCACTCAGGATCTTAGTTGTGGCTTATGGGATCTAGGTCACGCCCAGGCCCCCTGTATTGGGAGCATGGAGTCTTAGCCATTAGACCACCAGGGATGTCCCTAACCTATATTCTTGGAAATTTTTCACCAATTGTACCATTAATGTCCTTGTAGCAAAAAAAATTTTTTTTTGGTCTAGCATCCAAATCAGGTTCATGAATTGCATTCGGTTCTTACGTCTTTTTAGTTTCCTTTACGGTGGAGTAGTCTTTCAATCTTTATCTTTCATGACCTTGATGTTTGAAGAGTAGGTCAGTTTTTTTGTAGAATGCCCTCAACTTCAGTTTCTCTAACGTTTTCTCATGACTGGATTTCATTTTTGGCAAGAATTCCGCCAGGTTGATGTGTAAGTAATATGTCATCCTTTGTGCCTCTTATGAGGAAGCACATGTATGTTGTCCTGCCTTGCAGTGTTAACTTTGATCACTTGGTTAAGGCACTGTCTATCTAATTTCTCTACGGAAAACTTACCAGTTTTTCCCTTCATAATTAGTAAGTTTCTTGTGGGGAGATACTGTGTAACTATTTTGTTTACTCTCAAACTTTTACTGACTAATGTTTTAGAATCTGTTGATTCTTGCTGAAAACAGTTATTACCATGGTTGTAGTTAAGTGGTGATTTTCTAATTCTGTCCTCCCATCAGTTGACCGTCTGAACCTCCCTGACTCATTCATNTGGGGAGATACTGTGTAACTATTTTGTTTACTCTCAAACTTTTACTGACTAATGTTTTAGAATCTGTTGATTCTTGCTGAAAACAGTTATTACCATGGTTGTAGTTAAATGGTGATTTTCTAATTCTGTCCTCCCATCAGTTGACCGTCTGAACCTCCCTGACTCATTCATATTTATTAACTTTATAGGCATGGATTCTTATATTCTGTGGGTTATAAATTGTTGCTATCCTTTTTTTTTTAACTGAGATAACTTACAGTAAAATTTACCTTTTCAGTATATTCTTTTGAATTCAGTGTGTATATACAGTCATGTAATTACCAACACAATCAAAATAAAAAGTTTTGTCACCCCTGAAAAGGTACCCTTGCACCTTTGTAGTTAGACCCTTTCCATGCCCTTTATATTGGCGCCTATATCTTTCTGACAGTATCTTCATCAGTTTTGAGCACCTCTTTAGTTTATGGCACAATGAGATAGATACTCCAGATTCATCTAACTCTTTCCCTGCTTGGCAAGTGTTGAGTAGGTTTAGAAACCAAGGTCTGAATACTAGGTGGGATGTCATTTGCTACTGGTCTCTTTGTCCTGTTAGTGGACAAAGCAAAGAAATATGTGTGTACATACTTATGCTCACATAACAAATATGGGATTATCTGACTACATCTTCCCTTCTAGATTTGGCCGTTGGGCCAAAGTAGTTCCACCTAACTTTTTTTTTTTTACATTTATTTAGTTAGTTCAAGTTTGAAAGAGCACTTATTTTGTACAAGTTCTTTTTATTGTATGTAGCTCAACACTAAGTTTTTTAAGCTGTGGTTAGTTTAGATTTTTCCCTCCAGAAAGTGATTTGATTATCTGAAACACATGAAGAGATGATCTACCATTGGGTGTGTATACCTGAGTGTAGCCAGTGACTAGTCAGCAGGTTTAGCAATCAGTGAAACTTCTGGTTACAGTGCATTATAACACGTTCTGTATATACACACAGAAGGAAATAGGAATCAAGTGAACCTTCATGTCTGCTTGACTCTTAGTTGACCTGTAATTTGCCCTTTACACCAAGTAAAGTGTTTTGTTTTGTTTTTCATCCAACCCATACATACCTGGATTTCTACTTGTAAAACACACTAACCCTGTGCTTGAACTGTTCGGCAAATGATTTGTTCCTCGTTATGGCTGGTCCTTGGTACTTATTAGGCACTCATTGAAGAGATACATCAGTTATGTCCCTGAATGTTCATGTGGATACAGTGGGGAATGTAGGGTTTTTTCCCCTTTTGGCAATTTGTATCCACTTCCTTGAAAAATGACAAGTGATATATTTCTACTTTGCTGGATTTTCTTACGTCAGCTGCCAGCCAGGGTTTATCTTTTTTTTTTTTTTTTTGACATTTTTTTCTTTCCTTAAATTCAGTTTTACCTTCAGTGCTAAGAAGTTGGTACTTAAGAAGGAGCTTGGCTATATCCCTTATATGTGGACTCTAAAAAATAGTACAAATGAACTTATTTACAAAACAGAAACAGACTCAGACATAGAAAATAAACTTCTGGTTACCAAAGGGAAAAGTCGGGGCAGGGGTAGGGAAGGCAGGAATAAATTGGGAGTATGGGACCAACAGATGCATACTACCACATACCTTGTGATAAATTATAAAAGAATAAAAAAAGAATATGATTATATATATGTTTAACTGAATCAGTTTGCTCTATACCTGGAACTAGCACAATATTATCAATCAGCTATGCTCCTGAAGATGGGGAAGCTTGACTAGGCAAAAGGGTGTGTGTTTTGAGGTGCCTATGAATTTGCCTAGTGGTCCTGGAGGATTGGTAGGTATTCTAGCAGCCTTCTGGGAAGCAGCTCCCTCTGGCTGCCATGGACTGTGTGTTCTTGGACATTGGCTGTGAAACTGAAACATCCACCTCATTCCTTCCAGGTCCTCTCAAGCAGTGCTGCCAGCAGCACCATCACAGCCCTGTCGCCTGGAGGAGCACTGATGCAGGGAGGGACGCAGCAAGCCATAAACCGTACGCGCTGGGCCTCCTGTTGCTACCCCTTTACCTAAATCAGCTCTAAAGAGCAATTTGAGAAGAGTGCTAAAGTTGTATTGGTTTTCCTTTGGAACATTTCCGGGATCTGTGTTTTGTTTTTATGCATACAGATCCTGAAGCATATCTAGAAAAGAGTTTAATGTTTCTGTACTGTTTTAATATTACAAACAGTGGCACCTTGCTGTCATACTAAAAGGTTTTTTTCCCTCTCCTACGTCTTAAAACCTGAAAAATCTGAAACCCCAAGGGAATTTAGTGTCGGCCACAAAATCACTAACTTAGAATAGCACATCCAGGTTTAACATTGGCAGAGTGCACATTCACATTTATACTGTGAGCATAAATTCTCATTCCCTTAGAGACTGCACACACATGGGAAAATAGCTTTTATTCTGTGAACCTCTTTTTCTTTTGCAGAGATGGTGCCAAATGATATTCAGTCTGAATTGAAACACCTGTATGTGGCTGTTGGGGAACTTCTACGGCACTTCTGGTCCTGTTTTCCTGTTAATACACCATTCCTAGAAGAAAAGGTTAGAACTGATCCCAAACACAGCCAGCTGTTTTGATAATGTGAATTAGTGAGGTGTTATCTTGACGTTGGAAAACTGTATTGAACGTTTACCATGTGCCAAATACTACTTTGCCTAT
>SJYA01003199.1:1055091-1065729 GCA_006410615.1 Neotragus moschatus | reverse complement strand
TATTGGTTTTCCTTTGGAACATTTCCGGGATCTGTGTTTTGTTTTTATGCATACAGATCCTGAAGCATATCTAGAAAAGAGTTTAATGTTTCTGTACTGTTTTAATATTACAAACAGTGGCACCTTGCTGTCATACTAAAAGGTTTTTTTCCCTCTCCTACGTCTTAAAACCTGAAAAATCTGAAACCCCAAGGGAATTTAGTGTCGGCCACAAAATCACTAACTTAGAATAGCACATCCAGGTTTAACATTGGCAGAGTGCACATTCACATTTATACTGTGAGCATAAATTCTCATTCCCTTAGAGACTGCACACACATGGGAAAATAGCTTTTATTCTGTGAACCTCTTTTTCTTTTGCAGAGATGGTGCCAAATGATATTCAGTCTGAATTGAAACACCTGTATGTGGCTGTTGGGGAACTTCTACGGCACTTCTGGTCCTGTTTTCCTGTTAATACACCATTCCTAGAAGAAAAGGTTAGAACTGATCCCAAACACAGCCAGCTGTTTTGATAATGTGAATTAGTGAGGTGTTATCTTGACGTTGGAAAACTGTATTGAACGTTTACCATGTGCCAAATACTACTTTGCCTATGTTGCTTCATTTAAGCCTCACAGCATCCTCATGGAGTAGGTATTGGTACCCATTTAGTAAAGAAAATTGAGATCCAGATCAGTTCCATAACTATTAATTGTACATCTTAAAACTTCACTGTCATTTTGCTGTGCACCAGAAACTAACACAACATTGTTAAGTCAACTATACTTCAATTTTAAAAAAATAGTAATAGCCTTACTATATAAATTATCTTACAGACAGTCTTTAGGGTCTTCCCTAGTGGTCCACTGGTTAAGAGTTCACATTTCCAATGCAGGAAGTGTGGGTTCATTTCCTGGGTTATCTGTAAAGCTACAGAAAAGGTGCATTTTTTATCTTTAATTTGCAAAAGAATAAAAAATTTGAAATAATTGTATTGGCCAGTTTGATGAGAGTCATTTCTTCTACTGCTAGTACTACCTTTTTAAAAAATGCTTTGATCCAGAAATTCAACATTTAGAAATATAAGAAAATAATTAAGAACGAGTATATGCAAATATTGAGCCATAGAGATATTTCTCTACCACTGTCTGTGTTAGAAATGGTCTGGTACCTATCAGAAGGGGATTGGTTAAAGATATATCCATTTTAAATGATGACCTAATATTTAATGACTTAAAGATGTTCACAATAACCAAGTGGAATTCTGTAACAGTATATACTGTATGTTTTCCACATATACATTTATACACATGCACAAAAAAAAATCAGGAAGGATAGGAATTATGAACCAAAAAAATCTAAATATATTAGATAACTGCTTCTTTGCCTGGTGGAGCCAGCAAATCTTAAAGAAAGAAAGTAACCTTATGTGTATTTTTCCCTTGATCTCTGTAGGTTCTTGAGAGTCTAATTCATTATTTCTCTCATCTTTTTTAGGTAGTGAAAATGAAAAGTAATTTGGAACGATTCCAAGTTACAAAGCTCTGCCCATTCCAAGAAAAAATTCGGAGACAGTATTTAAGCACAAATGTAAGGCAAGAATCTAATTTTAGCCTTATTTTTTTTCTCTGTAGTAAAATGATGAAGTTAACTTTGTTTTCCTATAATTGAGTATATATGCTGTTTTCTGTGTCCCTGGGAATCCAGTTTTTTAACTGTACGTGTATAAAATACAGTTGCGTTTTTAAGCAGTAAAGCCAGTGTCTGTGTGTTCACCAAGCATGGTAAGAATGCCCCTGAGTGCCCTTGGCCAGTTGCCCACACCTCCTTCACACTCTCTCAGGGCCATGACTAACCCAGCATCTGTAATAATCATCTTCATGCTTTGTTTTATAGATTTACAATCTATGTATATGTTCCTAAAAATGTTTATTTTGAAAACCTGAGTAACAAATTACGTTCTAGCAGTGCAAAGAAAGGCAGAGTTGCCATTCTGTAGAGTGAGCTGGAAAGTTCCTGGGCAATGGCCTCAACTCCCCTGTTGACAGCAGGGCACCAGTGAGGCAATGTGTGAGAAGTGTCGCCTGCACCCAGGATTTCTAATGTTTTTAATGCAAGGCTAGAGAAGCCACACACAAAGCCACACACATGCAGAGCAGCCACATGAGATTGTTTCTCTGTGTGTAATGCAAGTCTTCTCAGAGATGACTAGGAAAAAAATAGCATATAAAACTATTTTTGTTCAGTGTGTAAGTAGGATAAGCAAAACAGGAAATTTCACAGTTGAAAGCTGAAAAATCTTCATTAGTAATATTTTTAGGAAGTTTTTATTCCCTAAACATTGTTTTTTTCCCCTCAAAATGTAATAAAGTTTATAATCAGAAAAGAAGCTTGAAGTGCCTTCCGACAGCAGAGCCAAGGATCTCAGATTTCAGTTCATGCGCCTTCTCATTTGACTGTAAGTGCCGGGAGCACTGTAAAAAGGACTCTGGTAAAAAGAGCTCTGAGGCTGAGCAGCCTCACACGAGGCTGTGGTATTCACCTCTTTTAACTGGTACTGTGGAAACATTGTGACCTGTCAAGCAGAATAAATGATTTTTATGTAGTTTACAGACAGAAGTAAATAACACTCCCCTACACAAACACACTTAGTGATAACAGATGTGGTAAATAAGGGTTTGTTTTGTTTGTTTCTAACTCTACCTCAGATTGAATCCAAATTGTTGGCATGCTGTAAGGATTTAAGCCTTCCTGTTCTCTGGCTCCATACTGCCAAAATTGACGTGGAGACTTTACAAAAATTGTACTTCAACCATGTAAATCACACTGTCCACTTCCAAGGAAACAGATAATCCAAGGACATTCTATCTCAGGAGTCTTTATCAGCTTAGATCAGTGTGGTCCTGTTGACTTCTAGTTATGTCTATGATGAGGGCAAAAATTTTTTCTACTCAAAGTACATAGTCCTGACCTAAGGGGTTTCATACAGTACTTGTGTGGAGCTTTAAGACCAATTACGTTTTTCTATAATCTACTAAATTATGTGGAAGTGCTGAGAGCTGAAAAGTCCTGGAGAGCAGAGAAAAGTGCTTCTCAAGCTTGGCTGTTGAGCAGACTTAGGCTCAGAAGCTTTTGAAATCAAAAGATTCCTGGGTCTCATCTCAGACCTGCTGCCTCAGAATCTCCAGGGGAGTAGGGCATTTTTTATATTTTCTCTCAGATAGTGTTGATGCTCTCTGGATCTTACTTAGAAGTCTGATGTTTAAATCTCGAAACCTCTCTGGTTTGACAGAAGAAACTGCGGCCTGTAACAGATTTTCCTGTTCTGTGGCTGGTTAATGACAGGCAGACATTACAGTGTAGGCAGAGCAGGTGGACTTCTGCCTCTACTGCGCACCGCCCCCATCCCTCTTACCTTTCTATATGAAATGTATCTGAGAACCTTCACAGAGGGCCTGCATGTTGCCTCATTGGGGAAATCAAAGAGCTTTGCAGCTGTGCTCTGAAATATGTACCAGATGTGAGTCAGAAGCATTAACCTCACCAGCCATTAACCCGTTGTTGCTTAAGAGTGTTGTTTGTTTTTCAGCTGGTAAGTCACATAGAGGAGATGCTCCAGACAGCCTACAACAAGCTCCACACGTGGCAGTCACGGCGTCTGATGAAGAAAACGTGAAGTGTCTGCAGATCTCACAGGTTTTGTGAGACTGTGAGAACTGTGGCCTGCAGTAATTCTGGAAACCTGGCCTGACAGACATGCGGGTGATCACACAGAAGTGACAAGAAACATCTGCAGCACGCCGACTCTTGGAGCTGACGCTGTTGTACTTGCACATTGAGAACTGAAAGGAAAGGAACTGTGATTAAACTAAAAGCTGGGGAAGTAAATTAAGGCAGAACCAAAATGAGCTCTAAGTTGCAAATATATATATATATATTTTAAAAAGACACTGTTTACTGCAGTTACTCAGGAACTGCTTTTGATTCACATTAAGCTGCTTTCAGAAATTAAAAAAAAAAAAAAACACTTTTTAAAAGGGTGCATTGATAAATCTGAGGTTTTTGTTTTGTTTTTCTGTGTAAATTTTTTTCCTAAGTTTATGGCACAGGGTACACCTTAAGTATTTCTCCTCCATCTTCCACTTGGATCCTCAAGTTTTGCTGAATTCTAGTTGTACCTTACATCAGCAAGTTAAAGAGAGTACTTTAAAATAAAGCAGAGGGAGACTGTTGTTCAGCCATTCAGAAACAGTTGTAGTCAGAAGACATCATTGGTCCTGTGTTTCCTACGGAAATAAGAAACAATAAATATTGCACTGAATGTTTGTGGTTTGGAGTCCCTAAATGATAAAGAGGGGACATGTTTGCAGAAAGTTGTGTGAGGTTTTTATGCAGAATTTTGTCAGAGGACAATGGCGCTGCATGTTTTTCTTTGAGTGCAAATGTACATTGCTAAGATTTTTTTTAAGATGGCATGTGCTTTGAAAAGAGGAAATTGCATTTTTAAGAGTTTAAAAATCTTATGAGTGAGAAATATAAGAAATCTTACTTATTTTCACTTCTTTAGAAAAAAATAAAAGATGTTTCTCATATCTCTCTTTCTCTAGTATCTGACTGTTGGCAAAGTGATAATCGTTACATAGTAACTACAAAGCCTAAGTGGAAAGAAAGATATGTTCATGTTTTTAGATTCCGTGCCATATTTTGTTCCTAATAGGATCAACTCAGTGTTCATCTAAGTCTTTAGATGTCTTGTATTAATAAGATTACAGGAAAAAGTAAAACTTTTTATAGATACTCTTTCAACGGCAACACATCCTGTGGATTCTCCTTATGTATGGTGCTTACTTGGTTGGGTTGCTCGAGAGCTACTATTAGTTTTTTAAGCCATTATACAAGCGGTTATTTTCCGTATAAAGTGGCTGCTGCTAAATCACTTCATCGTGTCCAACTCTGTGCAACCCAATAGATGGCAGCCCACCAGGCTCCCCTGTCCCTGGGATTCTCCAGGCAAGAACACGAGTCAGTTGCCATTTCCTTCTCCAGTGCGTGAAACTGAAGTCACTCTGTCGTGTCCGACCCTCAGCGACCCCATGGGGACTGCAGCCTTCCAGGGCCCTCCATCCATGGGATTTTCCAGGCAAGAGAACTGGAGTAGGGTGCCAGTGCCTTCTCCAATATAAAGTGGCTACAGTAGGTCAAAAACTGGTTCAGACTTCGAACCAGTAAAAGGAAAGCAACAACGTCACTTCTGCTTCCAGACAAGTATAGTGATGGCGTGTTACACGCACAGTAAAGTACATTTCAAATGTATTATTGTCACAACTACTCTGTAAGCAATAGCAATGGAGCAGATCAAAAAATGTTTGAAATAGAGTATATCTCGGGTAAGTTCTCTGTTAAGTGATAAGTATAATGGAACATGAAGGAAAAAACCATTGCGGGAATTGGGAGGCTTCACTTAAGAGGTGACATTCTAGCTCAGCCTTGAAGATAGAAGAGGGAAGCGTGTGATGAAGGTTTGAAGGAGAGGAAAGGCATTTGGGGGCAATAGTGTTGGAGAGTTGAAAGTGATAAGAGGCTGAAGAAAATCAGTTTAATTCAAGTTGCAAATGGCTTTGTATGCCAAGGTAAGGAATTCAGGTCTTGGGACTTCCCTGGTGGTCCAGTGGCTAAAACTGCAAGCCTAGTACAGGGAACTCTGGTTCCATCCTTGATCAGGGAACTTGATTCCACATGCTGCAACTAAGAGTTCCCAGGCCGCACCTGAAGATCCTGTGTGACACAAAAAAAATCCCGAATGTTTCAACAAAGACCGAGTACAAAATAAGATTTTTTTTAATAGCTATTTTTAAAAATTCAGACCACCATTAGATGTGGGTGAATCTTGGAGAAAATTTTAAGCATAAATTGTTTTTGTGAGGGAATTACCGTTCGTTGGCTTGTCTAGATAAAAAGTCCAGCCAATTAGAAATGCCAAAACCTTCATAAGACTTTGGAACAATCCAGACTGGAAAACTAGGTCCAGATTAAGTGGAATTCTGATAAGCAGGAGGATATGAAGTCTTATAAGGGATGAAGGACAGCAAGAGATTTCACCAAAGGTAGCTCTCAGTTTCAAGTCCAGCTAACATCTGATATACTTGATCCTTGGAGTCCTTTCAAATTGAACTTCGGCAGCTATTCAGGCCTACCATGACCCCACCTTCCCATTGTGGAAAATGATAGCAGCTACTGGTAATTGAGAGCCATGATAAACCAGCACTGTGCTAAGTACCTTTAGAAAAGGCTTTGATGTTAAGTAATTTACCCCAGTAAGTGGCAAGGCTTACCCTAGACTGCTAAACTCCAGTAGCCACTTAGATACTGGTGAAGTTGGAAGCTTTATTCCCCAGCCCAGGCTTTTGTTACCCAGTTTTTCCTTTACCCTGTCCGTCATTCCTGCCTCCAGTTCTACTGTGTGCTACTTTAAAGGCAAATCACATTATGTGATTAATCTGCTTAGCAGGGCCCATTAGCCTGGAAGGCTACAAAATGTCATAGCATAGGGAAAGCATGCCGTGCCCCCAGAAGCATGAGTTTCTCCTGGAAAAAAGCATAAAAATCAGTAGTCTAGTTTACTTTGCACTTAAGCTACGAAATGAGTAGGATACCTTGTGTTGGCTGCTTCAATCTGAAAAAACAAGATTGCTTAAACACCCATAACTTAGAAAGGTAACCCACTCATCCAGGCCGAGGGTTTAATCCAGAAAGTGATTTCCTATTGGTGCATATGTCATCTGGAGCCACAGTGGCTGTTGGATGGAAAGCTGCTCGTTTTAAACTTAGGTTTGCTGTTTCCAGTGTCAGAACTTGCATGGGATTCCTCAGTGCATCACCTCTGCCCTTTCCCAGTTTAGCTTCTTCAAGACTCAGCTGTTCTCCCAGTTCCTGAGGCCAGGGGAGTCTTAGTTATTTTCAGCTCTTTAATTATCCAGAGCTGGAGCAGTTCCTAGAACTTGGTTCAGAGATGATCAGACTTGGTTTGTAGTCCCTCCACCGGGTGTGTATTTAAGTCACAGAAAAGACTGGAAGCTAACCGCAGAGTCTGGTTTTCATCAGTCTTTCCCAGAACCCCTAATATGACAAATGTGGAATTAATTATACCTGTTGAGGTGGAGTCAGAGGTCGGGGTGTTCCCATTTCCCCTAACAATGCAACTTGAAAAACCTATACCCTCTCTGGCCACCTAGTAACCTTCTGTGTTTTGGGGGATGGATAACAGAGGTAGGCTGAAGAATTCCCTGGTGGCCTAGTGGTTACATCTTGGCACTCTGCTGTGGGCCCAGGTATGATCTCTGGTCAGGGAACTGAGATCCCATAAGCCCTGTGTATGACCAGAAAATAAAAATTCTCTTTAAAAGTAGGCTGAAGCGTGAGGTAAAACTGGCTTAATCTTTAAATTTTACTCATCTGTAGTCATAGAAATAAATAGCAAGATGGTATTAAGCAAGGCTTAAACCCACCCTCTTGTTCAGTCGCTAAATCATGTCTGACTCTGTGACCTCATGGATGGTAGCCCGCCATGATCTTCTGTCCATGGAATTCTCCAGGCAAGAATACTGGAGTGGGTTGCCATTCCCTTCTTCAGTGGATCTTCCCCACCCAGGAATAGAACCCAGGTTCTATTCTGAATTGCAGGCAGATTCTTTACCATCTGAGCCACCTGAGAAGCATAGCATGCACCTTAGCAATTAAAACAGACTGAACACTCTGAAAGATAAAGATTGGATTGAAAAACGAGACTCAACTATACGCTAGTTGCAATTACAGAAATGTCTATACTTACCTCACTGGATTTGCCACCCCTTCATGCCAAATTCTGGAGAAGGCAATGGCACCCCACACCAGTACTCTTGCCTGGAAAATCCCATAGACGGAGGAGTCTGGTAGGCTGCAGTCCATGGGGTCGCTAAGGGTCGGACGTGACTGAGCGACTTCACTTTCACTTTTCACTTTCATGCATTGGAGAAGGAAATGGCAACCCACTCCAGTGTTCTTGCCTGGAGAATCCCAGGGACGGGGGAGCCTGGTGGGCTGCCATCTATGGAGTCACACAAGAGTCGGACACGACACGGCTGAAGCGACTTAGCAGCAGCAGCAGCAGCAGCATGTCAAATTTAGCTTCACTAGGTGTTAGAATTCACAGACCTCCTTTACTCAAATGTATATCTCTCTGGTTCAAGTAGCTGAGTGGTGAACTGAATAGTGAAAACGAAATGACAAGATCACTGACCATTAACGTCCATTTTTTTTATTACAAAAGTATTATTTTTTAAGGTTTAAGGTTTGAATAGTACTGATAAATATAAAATAGAAAATGTTTCTGTATCCTTACCCCAAGTCTCATTCTCTTGAGGTAGTGCTTAGTGCACTTTCTCCAAGACATTTTTTTCCATGCACTTAACATTATTTTTCTAGCCTACAGAGATTTTTCTAGCAAAGAAGCACCTGTGAACACATTTATACCCTTTAAGATAAACCCTGACCGGGGGACTTATCTCCTTAGAGAATCCACTCATGGTCCCCTTCATGTAAGCAAAATTTTGTGAATTTTGGTCTTCCTCATTAGTGTGCTACTTCTGGTACCCAGTTATCCATAAGAACAGGCTATGTCTGGCCTGAATACAAAAATTCCTTGGAATTTTACTTGTACAATCAGATTCTTGTCACCCAAGACCCACAGATGTAGGAAGCAGNAGGTTGAAACTCCAATACTTTGCCCACCTCATGAAAAGGGTTGACTCATTGGAAAAGACCCTGATGCTGGGAGGGATTGAGGGCAGGAGGAGAAGGGGACGACAGGATGAGATGGCTGGATGGCATCACCGACTCGATGCACATGAGTTTGGGTGGACTCCGGGAGTTGATGATGGACAGGGAGGCCTGGCGTGCTGCAATTTATGGGGTTGCAAGGAGTCGGACAGGACTGAGCGGCTGAACTGAACTGATAGTAGCACTTAGCTGGTAGGATTACCATGAGGATAACAGAGTATACAGGGCACTTGGGACAGAGTCCAACACTTGATATGTGTCAGGTGAGTGTCTGTTGACACAAGTTTTCACAGTAAAAGGCAACATCTTCCTAAGTTCCTTGTTTATAAACCTGAATGGAAGAAAATTCCCTCAATGAACAGTAAAGGTACTTAGTTTTACACTTCTACCCCACCCAAAACTGCCCCCCAAAGCTAATTTTCATGAGTTATCTTTAATAGACTTATTAATAGTCACCTCTTAGTGGTGCCCTGCATTCTCCAAATTACCTATATGAAATTGCTTATAACTAATTGCACACTTCAGTTGCAGTATTTATGAAATAAACTCTTTCCACTCTTTTGAGAACCTGAAGAGAATGTTTCTGTATTCTTCCCTGGGATGTAAAATGTAAAATATAGATTAAAGGACACACATTAAGTTAAAAAAAGACCGTATTAGAATCCAAAATTTGTTTGAAATGAATGTTTCATTTCATATCTTGTGTTTTATATTTAGGGAAGAAAATTTTCCCTTTTTTATTAGCGGGAATGGAAAAAGAAGCACATTTTATTATATTTTAACTACTTGCTAAGATTTCTTCTTAAAGACAGAAGTTGGAATCTATGTAGAAAAGAAACTTATGGTTATCAGCGGGGAAGCAGGAGGAGGGATTGATTAATGGATGGTTGGGGTTGACGTATACACACTACTATATATAAGATAGATAACTAATAAGGACCTACTGAGTAGCATAGGGGACTCTGCTCAATACTCCATAATGACCAATATGGTAAAAGAATCTGAAAGAATGGGTATATGTATATGTATAACTGATCCACTTTGCTATACACGTGAAACTAACACAACATTGTAAATCAGCTATATTTCACTTAAAAAAATATTTTGAAAAAGGAGGTTGGGGGCTTCCCTGGTGGCTCAGTGGTAAAGAACTGGCCTGCCAGTGCAGGAAACATGGGTTCGATCCCTGATGGGAAAGATCCCATAAGCCCCATGCATCACAATTACTGAGCCAGCAGCACTCTAGAGCCTGCGCTCTGCAACAAGAGAAGCCACCGCAGGAGAAGCTCTCAAACCGCTACTAGAGAGTAGCCTCCGCCCTCCACAACTAGACCCAGCACAGCTAAAAATAAGTAAATGAAAATTTTCTTTAAAGACGTTGAGATCAAAGAATAAGAAGATATGCTGAGTTAGCAAGAGAGCAACCTTGACGCTTGATAAAATATGTGAATGGGTTTCTCTTCAATACAAGGCCACCAACAGGCTTCAGTGAACACATCCCCAGACCCAAAAGTGGTGACTTTGTTGTCTGGACAGTAGCATATCACAAGAATTGCTTTGGCAAGGAGGAATTTCCTGAAAAACCTGATAGTGATCCATTTTCTGGGTTACGTGAATAGGTTGTTAACAATCTAGTAAATGAGTAAGTGCTTAAGCTCTAAAGCTGAGCTGCTACTGGAACCAATTATACAGAGTGAAGTAAGCCAGAAAGAAAAGCACCAATACAGTATACTAACTCATATTTATGGAATCTAGAAACATGGTGATGATAACCCTGTATACGAGACAGCAAAAGAGACACAGATGCATGGAATGGACTTTTGGACTTTGAGGGAGAGGGAG